>BRZM01000096.1:589-515625 GCA_033238685.1 Lates japonicus
TTTTTTTTTTTTTTTTTTTTTTTTTTTTTTAATATATATTTATTTATTATTTATTTTATATATATATACACGCGTCTTATCTATATTGATGTTGTTTATAATAATTGGGTGGATGGTTGGGTGGCATATAGCCAACGAGGTCTTAAAATCAAGATATAGGAATATACTTATTCATCAGAAAACCCCCTTTTTTATTTTCTCTTTATAGATATACTTCTCCTCCTCAATCTTCTGCCCTTAGATCTGTTCCTCCCTCCCCACCCTCTCCCACTCCTCCTCAAAAAATTAGATCTGTAGGCCAGAGCACTGAGGCTCAACAAGGCACCCTGAACCACAACCCCAACCCCAACCCTAACCCTAACCCCCAACCCTAACCCTAACCCTAACCCTAACCCACAAACAATTGTAAGGGATTACATTTTTCAATGTAACATGACAATTGGTCATATAAAAGCACATTTAAGAACTACAATGAATTATCTACAAATGTATCACATTTATAATCACCATGATGTGACATTAAGTTTCATGACCCATGAGAGGTCAAAGGGTCACAAATTTTACATAAAAAGATAGTTATACTCTGCTAAACATAAAAACTTGTTTACATTTAACACTCTGGTATGCTGTAGAACTATCAGAGTGTTAATCTTGGTACACCAGAAAGGTTTTCACTTCAGATACCAGATTCAAAACTTCAAAGGTTGAAAAGAAAAAAAAAAATTGCAACAAAAATTTGATTGACATTCCAAAAATGTTGTGTTTTGTACTAATACTGATGTGGATTTGGGTTTAAAGTCCCAAACCACTGGGATACGATCAGAATTCTTCAGCCAGATTCAGGTGTCCAAAAATTATCAGGAGTCGGCAGTGTCCAAGGCAGCAGAGTTTATTCGTCGACAAAGAAACCCGGGAACCGTTCACAGTGCATACATGATACACCAGAAGAGCCCCAAAACTGTACTGGCTTTGTCCCTCTTTTTATACAGTTTTGGCTGTGGCTTTCCACGCCTCTCAGGTCATTTTACTGGTCTGTCCAATTTACACCATTAAAACATTGGTTCATTTAGATGTCTATCTTGGGGCTCCCCCCAAAAAAAGTTACACTCGTATATTATCTTCAAGGTCACTGTCTTTTGAGAAGCACCTGGGCTCTTCCAAAAATACACTCTTATCTTCTCTTCAAGGTCACTGTCTTCTGGAAAGCCCCTGTGCTTTTTTCTAACTGCACTTCAGTTTACAGGGTCATTCCAGGACAGGCCTTATCCTCTTTTGGCCTTTTCTCTCTCTGCTTTACACCATTATGTTCTGGCCTGTTCTGATTGTATTTTTTTAAAACTAAGTTACCTTTTATTTTTACACCATCATTTCTTAACTCTTCCTTGTTTCATTTTAAAAATTATATGTCTTTTTCAAACAAAGTACATGTCTTTTTCACACAAAGTAAGCATGCAGTGAACACTAACATCTACTCACACATAGTGGAACACACATATATCACATGTTTTCTTTGAACAGTAAATACTGATAATACCATTTCTACGTAATACTCCTTTAAAACCAGCTTAATGCAGTACTCTTTCTTTTAAAGGCACTTCACTCTTTGCATACTGTTGACAAATTATTACTCTACAATACAATTCCAAGAAAATGTAAATGTTTGATTGGTTAGTGATGATCCTATCAGAAATGAGCTGTTGAAGGTATAAAAGCACCTGACCAAGTGAACTGCCATCAGTATGGGTAAGCTTAAGAGGAATTACAACCTTGTAAGTATAACAAAAATCAAAGGCGAGAGTCTTTTCTTGTTCAGCTTTATAACCTCTAATTTCCATTCCGAATACAATATTTAAAGTACTATTTTCAGCATACTGTATATCAGAAATTTTAAATTCCAAGTGTTTTATATAAATAACTAATAATGCCAAGAATTTAAATTACTAAATAGGTTCCAAATTTATGATTCCAAAATCAGAATGTTACAATTCCAAAATAAAATATAAATTATGAACTAGGTTCCAAATTGATGATTCAAAATCATAATATAAGTTACTAAATAGGTGTCAAATTTATGATTCCAACTAAATAATAAGGTAGATATAGTGTAATTGTTAATGTTTTGTCAGTAATGCCTTGAAAAAGATTAATGTCTCTCATTAAAATAAATATATTAATGCATCAGAGGAAATTGTTCTGCATTGTAATGTATCTGTCCTTTTGCCTCTTTCAAAGAATCTTTCTAACGGATCTGCTCAGGGTCTGTAATTTTCTCAGAATGCAATGCTCTTTTTAAGTCATCAAAAATAAACAGAAGGAAAGAGCACATTAAATCAGCAGAATAAATAATCTTTTGCATTAGAACATTTGGAATTATAGAGTGGTATTTGAAGGAGAAGGTTACATTTTCTTTCCATGTGTTATTTCACAAAAAGAGCTGGATGAAGGTGCATATTTGTAATTTATTGTGGTATCCATGAACCATTCTGGAAATATAGTGGAGAAACAGATTCATGATCAAGAAACAGAGAAAAAAAGACATCCTATATCAGCTTTTCTGCACCAGTTTGAGTATAACATTTCTGACATAAATGTTTCTGCCTTCATGGAGATTTTGTGCCGACAAATGACATCACCAGGGGACTGAGCCGTGTACAACAGATCGCATCAGATCCTAAAGTGGTGAGCACAGTATGTCAAGTTCTTTGGTGTCTGGTGAATGTCCATTTCATTTTACTCAACACTCAAAGTGTGTATTTATTCTTGAATGACCCTCTTTAGATTGCTGTTAATTATCTATTAAAGTATCATAGAAAGTTACAATTTAATTCTGGGAAATCAGCTTATTCTTCATCAGAAACCGCTTATCCAATGAGAATTAATCAGACTTAAGTTTTAAAAACAACTGACCAGGTGAATTATCCTCAAAAGAAGAAGATAGCATGGAGGAGAAAATAACAAGGCTGCAATTACAAAATAAAAATCTAAGTTTTTAATACAATGTTTTAATAAGTCTAAGTTTGAAATCCAATATTTTCAATATTCTAGGTTTTCAACTTAACTTACTAATGATTCCAAATGTAAGCATTCCAAATTTGAATTCTAACATACAAATCACTCATGACTTCATATTGAAGATTCCAAATTTGTAATATAACTCTCTCAACTCACTTAAAAGTAAATAATCCTTTTAAGATGTGCATTGAAGACTTAATTATTTCTTCCAAGAATGATTGGGGTAGTATAATGTGCAATCCCTCCATGTGTATCATGCAAAGTCATAAGTTTCAAATTTTGAATCCAAATGACATCACCCTTAATATATGGAATAGAAAAAAGTAATTACTTCAAGTGTATTATGCTCTGAAAATCCAGATTTAATGTAGTTCAGAGTGTCTGTATTGTGGTTTTCTTTAATTTCATTAATTGACTTTAATCACTGACCATTGTCTTACTTTGTAGGTATATATATGGGAACAATCAACAACCCTAAAACCTCACCATAAGGAGTAGGCTCTGGCACCTCTTCATTATTTGTATCATTATGGTCTTTAACTTCCGAATCAGCCCTTGCCTTGGAGATAACCCCCTCATCTTCAGTGTCACATGTTGTATGCAGGACGTGCAGATAGTGTCATCCTCCGCTGCCACTTCATTCTCTCAAATCAGGATGTGTAACATACCATTGGTGTTGTCATGTTGATCAATTTGAAGTTATTATTAAAGTTTCACAATAACAGTCATGCTCTTTTTTATGTTCACAAAATTCATGATCTGGAAACACGTGCTAATACCATGGACCACAAAGGTGAATATGGAAGCCTGTGAATATTCTCATTCATCCAGGTCATAGTTATCTCAAGGAAATTTGAATCGAACGCAGACTAGTCCAGCCTAGTCAGACCAAGCATGAACTGATGAAGCCTCTTGGATGAGAGGTGAAACGTCTTCTAAGACATATAACCAAGTCCATTTGCGTTCGAAAGGTGAATATGATATTCAAAAAAGGAACCCTGGAGCTTTTATCAATTAGTTTTAGAATAGGTCATTACAAAACACACATACAATTGTACGGGATTACATATTTTTCATCTAACATGACAACAGGTAATATAAAAGAGCAAATTTAAGAACTACAATCACAACTATAATCATCATGATGTGACATTAAGTTTCATGACCCATGAGAGGTCAAAGGGTCATAAATTTAACACAATCTGCCAATCTCACTTGTTTGTTATCCAATGAGAATTGGTCAGACTTCTGTACAGGAAATAGGTACACCGCATATCACCTCAGATGAAACAGCAGCAACATCAGTGGCAGTGATTATATTATAAAGTTTCACAACAACAGTCATGCTCTTTTTTTACATTCACAAAAGTCATGATCTGGAAACAAGTGCTAATACCATGAATCACAAAGGTGAGTATGATGTTCAAAAAAGGAACCCTGGAGAACTACAATGAATTACCTACAAATGTATCATAACTATAATCATCATAATGTCATATTAAGTTTCATGACCCATGAGAGGTCAAAGGCTCACAAATTTTAGATAAAAAGATAGTTATACTTTGGTAAAAATAAAAACTGGCTTACATTTAACACTCTGGTATGCTGGAGAACTATCAGACTGTTAATCTTGGTACACCAGAAAAGTTTTCACTTCAGATACCTTCAAAGTTCGAAACTTAATAGGCTAAAAAAAAAAGAACAATTGTAAGAAAAATTAGATTGACATTCCAAAAAGGTGGTGTTTTGTGTTAATACCATTCCAGGAAATCCACGCAGATGTAAGTGTTTGATTGGTCAGTGATGATCCTATCAGAAATGAGCTGTTGAAGGTATAAAAGCACCTGACCAAGTGAACTGCCATCAGTACAGGCAAGATGAAGGATAGGGAAAGCTGTAAGTGTGTGGTGTATAGAATGTTCCATGTATGTTTTTTGTTTACTTGGAATGTCCGAAGTTTCAAATGATTTCTATTTGTTGGGGTCATGTTTAAGTTAACAGCTGTGAGCATAAATATCTAAGTGTTCTCTGTTTCTTGGAACAAGAGGTCATTGTGTGAGGTCCAGATGTCTCACTATAGATTATGAAAACAACTACCCTATATATACTGATGTTTAAAGCTGTTAGAGAGAGAGATCCATATTGGCTCGGATCCTCTCACAAGCTACTGCAGTGCTTGTCTTGATGCTGAACTTCTTTGTAATAAACTTCTATATACAAGCAAGTCAGTGTCAGCGGAGATCTTCACTTCATCATCTTCACATCATCACCATCGAATATACCACAAGAATTTGGCGTCACGAATTTTGGACGTGTTGTGACCTGCGGCATTCCTGGCAACTTCAGCGCACTTACTCCCGCACCAGGCTGGCTGATTACGATGAGCATTTCTCACTTAGGGGGCGCTGGTTCATTCGTTGATGTGAGTGTTTGCTGTCTGGTCGCACTGTAAAGAATTGTGCTGTGTTGATGTTTGGAGTGATGCTCCGTTCTAAATTTGATTTTATTGCGCTGTGGACAGCGCATAAAAAGGGGGGCGTGTGACAGAGAAGTGAAGAAAAGAAGAGTTTGAAGTAAAAAGTGTAGAATAGCCTAATTAGTAACAATAAGGTGAGCTAAATAACACCATGCAAGATTAATGAAGACTGGGCCCTCATCTTCTTAATGGTAAGACATGTGTATATTAGTCACTGCGTGAAAGTTGGCTTTGAGAGATAGTCGGATTAGAGCAAAAAAGAGGAACAACCCTGGGCCCAGGGCAAATTGGAAGGCTGGAAAAAAAAAGAGAGAAATAGGAATAAGGAAGAAAAAGGAATAAAGAGGTAAAGAGAAAAAGCCGCAGATTTGGACAAAGCCCTCTGGGAGGCGGTTTTAGACGGGCCAAAAATCCTGGAAAATCACTGGGTGAATTTCAGGTCAGTTCTGGGAACTGGAGGTGTAGAGTGCAAAATTCAATTGTAAGTTCCCACTCGAACACTAGTTGACGAACAGTGTCTGAAGCAGCCTCTCATTGAATATCTACACCTCATAAGGTAGCATACATTTAGAAGAAAAATAAGAGAAAAAGGAGTGGCAGAAAAGCATGCTATAGGATAAAGTATGAATGAGCTGATTTTGAGCATTTAGGATTGGATGTTGTTTGTGGTTTGGGGTAAAGTTGACTTTGCTGTGTGTTTTGTGAATCTGTTTTGTGCCTCTGTTGAGTGAGTAGTTTCTGTGTGTGTGTGTGTGTCAGTGGAGCGTTGCCTCAACTGTGCCCAACTGAGAGGACGTTTTTTATGATTAAAACCTATGAGCTTCTTTTCAAGAAGACGTTCCTTTTATTGTTAAAATGTATGAGCCTCCTTCAAGAAGACGTTCCTTTTATTGTTAAAATGTATGAGCCTCCTTCAAGAAGACGTTCCTTTTATTGTTAAAATGTATGAGCCTCCTTCAAGAAGACGTTCTTGCTATTGTTAAAATACATTAGCCTCTTTTGAGGGGACTTTTGTTATTGCTAAAAGTCATGAGCCTTTTTGGGGGACATTTTGAATAAAATTTATGAGCTTTTTTTTAAAGGACGTTTTGAGGAGAAAAAGAGAGGAAACTTATGAGCCCCCAAAAAGGACGTAGAGAGATTGAGATTAGAGTAAGGATGTTTTGTCTATATGCATGGGTATAAAAGATTTAAAGAGAAATAAAAGAATAGTAGGAGACACAGTTTGTGGATGACATTATCATTTGCTCACCAGATGAGGAAATATGTCATAAGGACTCAGTTAAATTGTTACAGATACTGGCAGAAAAGGGACATAAGGTCTCTCAGAAGAAACTGCAGTATTGTCAGGAGAAAGTAGTTTATTTGGGTCAGACAATAACACAGGGACACAGAAGTATTTCTGATAGTCAGGTCAGTCAGGTAGAGGCTATTCGTAAGGCTCCAAAGCCCAGGACAGTCAGAGAGATGATGACATTTCTTGGTGTTGCTGGTTATTCCTCAGCATGGATTGAGGATTATGCTAGTTTAACAGGGCCTTTGAGAGCTATGATTAAAGATACTGGGAATGCTCAACTTCACTGTAATCTTACTTGGACATCGGATGGCCTTTTGGCATTTGAGACGATTAAGCAGAGGTTACAGGAGGCTCCAGCATTAGCGCTTCCAGACTATTCTAAGAATTTTTTGTTGTATGTGTCTACTTCTACTGGAGGTAAATATGCATGCGCAGTTCTTTGTCAGCCAACAGGTACAGGAACAAGTCCTCAACCTATTTCTTACTATTCTACTGCTTATTCAGAGGTAGAAATGGGGCTACCACTGTGTTACAGAGCAATGGTTGGAGTTTCTTTGATGTACGATAAGGCATCATCTGTCAATGTGTTATCCGGTGACTATTCTTACCCATCATAGCCTCAGAAATCTTCTGAACTATGGTAAATACACATTGACTATGCCAAGGCTCAGAGACTATCATGGGCTCTTAGAGCAGGAAGATGTCACCCTAGCAAGGTGTGTCACGGTGAATCCAGCTGAGAATTTGCCAACTCCAGAAGATGGTGAACCGCATGATTGTGTTCAAGAAGCAGAGAAATATTCGAAGCTTAGATCAGATTTGCAAGCCCTCCCATTGCGTGAGGCAGATCTGGAGTATTGGACTGATGGATCCTGTTATCGCGTGGGAGATAAATTAAGTGCTGGCTATGCAGTAGTAAAAGCCCAAGGAAGTAGATTTGTTGTAGAGAAGGCTGAAGTAGTACCACAGCCTGCATCTGCTCAGCTTGCTGAGCTTGTGGGGTTGACTGAAGCGTGTTTGTTGGCGGAAGGTAAGCGAGTGACAATATATACTGATTCTGCATATGCACATAATGTATGTCACTTATTTGGGTCAGTGTGGAAGAACCAAGGGTTTAAGAAAACGGATGGCTCTCCGATACAGCATCACACCCAAATAATGAAACTGTTGCATGCTATGATGAATCCTAAAGAGATAGCGATAGCTAAATGTGCAGCACATAAAATGGATGTGTCAAAAGTCACACAAGGGAATAAAGCGGCTGATGAAGCTGCGAAAGCAGTTACGGGAGCAGACAAATTGGGTAAAGTTTTTCTGGTCACTCATGAAGTGGATTTGGAAGATAAAATCACGTTAAGGGATGTGATTTCAATGCAGGAAGCCGCACCGGAAATGGACAAACAGTTGTGGCTAGACCGAGGTGCCACTCGAGATTCTACTGGTCTTTGGAGAAATCATGAGGGGTTGATAATCGCACCCCCAGATCTGTTAGGGTTGATGATTCAGGAAGCACATGGGTTAGCTCATGTTGCAAGGGGAGAAGTTAGGAGAAAGATCACAAAGGAATATGGTTTTTGGGCACCATGTTTGCTTGAACAGATTGATTATGTCATAGGCAGGTGTACGATCTGTCTGAAAAATAATGTTCGGAGGGGTGTGATGGTTCCTCCTGGTTATATTCCAACTCCAAGGGGTCCTATGAAAAAATGAATGGCATTCTGAAGAACCGTATTGTTAAAATTTGTCAGCACACGGATTTGAATTGGGTAGCAGCACTTCCATTGGCGTTAATGGTGTGTCGCTCGAGTGAGCTGCGTGATTTGCATATGACACCTCATGAGTTGGTTACGGGAAGACGGATGCCAATGCCTTGTTTGCGTGTAAGTGGAAAGGGTCCGAGTTTGGCCCTTTTGGAAGATGAAATGCGAGCATATGTTACATATATGGCTAATCTGCATAAAAGAATATCCACATATGTTTCTGACAGGCAAAAGAAAGAGGAGGTGCAGGAGAAGCTCGATGAGCAAAAGAGGAGCACAGTGCAACCTGGAGATAAGGTATTCGTGAAGATGTTTAGAAGGAAGTGGTACAACGAATGCCGTGAAGGACCATTTGAAGTTGTTCACAGTACTGGAACTGCGGTCCAGGTTAAAGGGTCACCAACGTGGTATCATTTATCGCATAGTGTTAAAGTGCCAAGAGAAGAGGCGCCACGCTCACAGAGCCGAGATGTTGGAGGCTCAAGAGAGTGGGAAGAAAATGTGGGAGAACATGCAGAAGAAGAGATGCATGAAAATCTCCAGAGTCAAAACCCAGAAGGGGAAATTGTCCATGTTGGGGACAATGTTGATGATCATGTGCACATTATTGATGATGCCGGAGGTGACTCTGCAGTTAATGGACAGGAGAGAAGGTTTGTTGACATTGATTTTCAATATGTCCCAGAAACAGCAGAGTCTGTGTCAGTGGAGTGCAAAGCGCCAAAGGTTGCAAAGGGCTGTGACTCCAATACAGGAGAATTTGGAAATTCGGTTAGACGAAGGAGTCCAAGACCAGTTCGGAAAAGAGTCAAACCAAAACGTTACCAGGACTAGGGTCAAAGTGACCTTAGGGAAGTCAGTTCTACTTCCATGCCAGTGTACAGGAGAAAATAGTGGTGAAGGAAAATTTAGAGTCCAATGGGAAGATAACTATGGCAGGGTTTTAAATCTGTCAAGGACATTAACATTAGGGAAGTATGTGTTACTTAACGATAAAAAACGGTTGAAGACTGAAGGAGATTGTAGTCTCTATGTATTTAGGCCCCAGCAGGACGATCAAGGTGATTATAGGTGTTCCTTTTATGATCCGCGGTTTGAGAGTGAGGGATTCAGAGTTAGTGTAGTGACTTTAGAGGTAATAGATGACAGTAAGAGTATGGAGTTTCCTCAAGTTGTGGAGGAAACAAAAGAATTGATAACAATGGCATCAACTCTCCAGCCGAAAGTTGGAAAAATGGAAAGTATGTCAGTGTTAAAGGTTACCGAAGGTATAAATGTATCACATTTAACTACAGTGTCGCCTCAGATAACCTCTGTGATGCCAACTCCTTTGAAGACTGTGGTTAGGGTTAATTTAGGAAGAGTAACCCACCTTCCTTGTAAATGTGGGAGATGGAATGTTGGTGGTACTAATCCTCCTAAGTGGGAAAATAGTTGTGGTGAAGATGTGTTGTTGGCAGGACCTGAAGTTGAAATTGTGCCTCGCGATCAAAGGAAGTACTTGTTGTATAATGATACAAAGTGGTTAAAAGTTGTGGGTGATTGTTCACTTATTTTGCGTAATGTTACTTGGGAAGATCAAGGGGAATATATGTGTACTTATTTGGAGCCAGAGTTCAAATTTGTTCCATTTCAAAATTATTGGATAGAAGGTTATATAACTCGTAAGGTAAGGCTTGTGATAAAAGACTTGAGTCCCATTGGAGCTTCCATGGTTGTCAGAGGGGTTCAGGAAGAATCCACCACAGTAATTACTCCAAGGGTAAATAGTATACAGATGAAGGTTGCTACTTTAGCTCAGGAAACAACTAAGGGTGTTAATGCATCAACCCAGGCTACTACTTTGGAAATTACTTTGAAGGGGATAAATACTACAATAGCGACAACATTTTTGACGTCTATGAAATTTATAAATGTGACACAGACACACTCTATGTTTAAGACAAAGTCTAGTGTAAACAGTAGTGATTAGATTTTTGAAAAAGGACAACAGATGGTGGAGGAGAATGATGTAGGTTTATCTGTGATGGATCAGAGAACTGTTCCCAATGGGGAAAATGAGTTGTCTGATTTTGATTGGACATTAGATGACATGACTGATCAATACCATGCATTACAGAAGAGAGAGATTAAGTGGAAAGCATATGGTTTTGATTCTTCGAGACTACAAATTGCAGATTCATGGGCAGGTAGGAACCTATGGTTCCAGCAGGTAACTCATTTTGTAAGATCGGTTAAGAAATTGAATTGTCCATGTATAGTGAAGATTCCAGCACCAGGCACATGGCCTTCAATTTTAGAGACGGTGCCAGAGCCGTTAACCACTGTTTGTCAATCTTCTGTATTATCGTGGCTGTTGTATCAGCAGCAATCAGCAGGAGATACAGTGATGGCTTTGTCAGTGAATTTGTTCAGGCCTAGATTTAATTGTTATTGGTTAGGGGAATTACCATATGTGAATTTGCTTGATCAGCATGAAAATATGATGACAGTGGTTCCAGATGCAGTGGAAGTAGCATCTGTTAGGGCTAAAAGTTGTTTTTGTTCAAATAATACTTATAGTGCGTCTGGAATGTTTGTTGGAATATCAGATTGTGATGGGTATATGATGGATTTGGGTAAATATGAACATAAGGCTAGGGATAAATTGCATAAGGTGATTTTTCATATATCACATCACAAACAGAGTAGAACATTGATGGTACAGAATCAAATTTTGCCTGGAAATGTGACTATTGGAAATTTTAAGGATATGTGGTGGGTTTGTGGTGGTAAGGCATATATATTTTTACCGTATGGGTGGACAGGATGCTGTTACATGGCAACGTTGAAACTCCCATATGAGATTCTTACTGTCCAAAAAGGAGAAGCACCCAACAAAGTCCAATCAGATGTTACTTCTAGAAGCAGGATAAAAAGGGAATTGGCGCAATTTCACAATCTGGAGTCTTATCATTGGAGGATAAGTTTAGGTGAGAAGTGGGGCATAGGATTATTTCCATGGTATGGTGTGGTATTTTTGGCAGATCACATTGATAATATTACTTACACCCTACAGGGCTTTGCAAATGAAACCATTAGGGGTTTTAATTATTTGTCGAATAACCAGAGGAGTCACAGATTGACGTTGCTGAAACATGACATGGTTCTAGATTATATTTTGGCCAAACAAGGTGGCCTATGTGTGGCGTTGAATTTAACTGGGGATGCCTGATATACTTTGATTCCTGATACTTCTGATAATATGACTAGTGTCATAGAGGCATTGAAGCGTATAAGAGATGCGTTTGGTCCATCAGAGAGAACTGGATGGTCTGCAAATGCTTGGCAGCAGAAATTAGGACCAGTGGGAGCAGTGTTAGTCCAGATTTTGGTGGCAGTTCTTTTATCGTTGAGTGTAATGTTTTGTTTCTGTACATTGTTGTTGACCTTTGCGAAGGCTATGATACTGAGATGGGTTGGAGTTGTGATGCCTGGAGAACAAAATCAGATGCCATTGTTACATGGGATTGCTACAGATGGTGATGAAAAAGTAGTGATAGAAGGTGAATTGTTGGAGATATATCCATTTTGAATATTTAATCTCATTATAATCTAAATTTTTATTGTTTTATCCTTTCACTATAGAGTGATATGATTAAAGGGGGGAAATGGAAAATGTGATTTATAATTTGAAATGATATGATATTGTGAATTTTGCATTTACTTATAGGGTTGCATTTTGTATTTGATGTCTCAATTTATTTGTTGTTGTTTGGCAAAAGATACTGGTTGGTGTTTTCTTTTCTTCCAGAATAATATTGGGGGAAAGACCACTATGAGGGGATTCAGATACTCAAAAATGGACAGTAAGAATGGATTGGAGGACTCTCAATCAGACAACAGCACTGTGATACAATATCCAGAGTCAACACATCAACGATACTGCAGTGACAGCCGACGCTGCTGAGGAACTGTTGTGCAACATATTTTTATTCTTTTTATTCTTATGTTTTCTTTATATATATATATATATATATTCACAGAGTATTGCATTTTGTTCTATTATGTTGTAATCTGTGATATTGATGGAGGATGTTATATGATAATGATAATCTTGGTAAGACATAATAAGTTTGATTTAGTCTTTGAGCTTCCTTTATTGCAGGAGTAATACATAAATTTATGATATTTTCTTAGTTTTAAATTGTTTGAAGGATGATATCTTTTGTTGTGGGGTAAAGACACTGGGACCTCAGATGTTTTCTTTTTTTCTTGATGCCTAGGGAAATTGGGGCTAGGCAGGGAAAGGTCCATTGGAAGGTGCGATGGGTCGACCAGCCTGAAAGTGGACATTGGATTTTATTTTCTGAGGGTTCCATATGTATTTGCTTGAACTTATATCCTTACACTAATGATGAAATTTCTCCTTTTAATTGGTCTGGAGTACTATAAGTGGCCGCCTGAGGCAGAGGGGCCGTGAGAGAATTTTCCTGTCTAGATTGTTGGATGGATATTTAAGGAAAGATGGCTGCTTGACAGGTTTTTCACTCTCACACTCCATAAAGTTATGTTTATGCTCTAGGAAGCATGCGTAGGAGGAATGTATACTATTATTGCAAATATGTATGTTTTATTCTTTATTGTATTCTTTTATTTTTCGAGACTATTCTAGCCTCGAAGGGGGGAAATATGTGGTGTATAGAATGTTCCATGTATGGTTTTTGTTTACTTGGAATGTCCGAAGTTTAACATGATTTCTATTTGTTGGGGTCATGTTTAAGTTAACAGCCGTGAGCATAAATATCTAAGCGTTCTCTGTTTCTTGGAACAAGAGGTCATTGTGTGAGGTCCGGATGTCTCACTATAGATTATGAAAACAACTACCCTATATATACTGATGTTTAGAGCTGTTAGAGAGGGAGATCCATATTGGCTCGGATCCTCTCACAAGCTACTGCAGTGCTTGTCTTGATGCTGAACTTCTTTGTAATAAACTTCTATATACAAGCAAGTCAGTGTCAGCGGAGATCTTCTCTTCATCATCTTCACATCATCACCATCGAATATACCACAAGTGTAACAAGTCTTTCCTTGTTCAGCTTTATAACATCTAATTTCCATTCCAAATGCAATATTTAAAGTACTATTTTCAGTATCCATGAGAAACTTAAAATTCCAAGTGTTTTATATAAATAACTAATAATGCAAAGAATTTAAATTACTAAATAGGTTCCAAATTTATAGTTCCAAAATCAGAATGCTTTGATTCCAAAATAAAAATATAAATAGCTAAATATGTTCCGAATTTATGATTCCAACTGAATTATAGGGTAGACTAAATTTTCCAAGTTTATGATTCCAAAGCTATAATATAAATTACTGAATAGATTCCGAATTTATAATTCCAAATAAACAATATAAATTACTAGACAAGTTTCTAATTTATGATTTCAAAATATGAATATAATCAACTTAACATTCTACATAAGAAACAAATTGGTTAAACATTCCCAGTTTATGATTCCAAAATCAAATACGAATTACTCAGTAGGTTCCAAATTTATGATTCCAAAATGAAAATATAAATTACTAAATAGGTTCCAAATTTATGTTTCCAAAATCAGAATGTTTTTATTCCAAAATCAAAATATAAATTGCTACATAGGTTCCAAATTTATGATTCCAAATACATAATAGTTTTGACTAAATATTTAAAGTTTATGATTCCAATACTATAACATAAATTACTAAGTAGATTACCAATTTAGGATTCTAAAAATGAATATAACCAACTAAATATTCCAAATTAAAATAAAATAAAGTATAAATTATTAAGTAGATTCTAAATTTCTCATCCCAAAATCAAAATATAACTTACTAACTAGGTTCCAAAATTTATGATTCGGAAATCAAAATATAAATTACTATGTTCCAAATGTATGATTCAAATAAAATATATAAATTACTAAATATGTTCCAAAGCTATGATCCCAAAATATGAATATAATCAACTAAACATTCCAAATTAAGAAAGAATTTACCAAAACATTCCAAATTTATAATTCCAAAATAGAAATATAAATTACTAACTGGGTTCCAAATTTATTATTCAAAACTATAATATAAATTACTAACTAGGTTCCAAATGTATGATTTCAAAAAAAAAATAGGGTTGACTAAATATTCCAAGTTCATCATTCGAAAACTAAGATAAATGACTTAATAGGTTCCAAATTTATAATTCCAAATAAATAATAGAAATCACCAAGTAGATTCCCATTTCATGATTCCAAAATATGAATATAATCAACTTAACATTCCAGCTAAAGAAACAAATTACCTAAACATTCCAAATTTATGACTCCAAAATCAAAATATAAATTATTAACTAGGTACCAAAGTTATGATTCCATATAAAAAACTTAGTTGACTTGGGGTACCCCTGTAGCAGAATGGTTGGGGTGCATACCACATGGGCTTAAGTGCCCTGAGTGGCTGGTCCCCGGATCGACTCCTGGTTTGGCCGGACCTTTGCTGCGTGTCATTCCCCTGCTCTCTCTCCCTCTTTCCTGTCTTATCTCCACTGTCCTATTGAAATAAAGGTGAAAACACACACACACAAAAACACTTAGTTGACTTAAATATTCCAAGTTGGATTAAAAAAATCAAAATATATTTCTATATAAATTCCACATTTGTGTTTACAAAATAAAATTTAAATATAAAATATCTAAAATATAAATTACTAGATAAGAATACATAAGAAATTGTCTTTTTCTCAAATAACCATTCCAAAAAAACAATCTGCCGATGTCACTTATTTCTTGTCCAATTAAAATCGGTCAGAATTCTGGAAGGGAAATAGGTACACCACATATCACCTCAGAGAAAACAGCAGCAACATCAGTAGTAAAATGAAATCAAAATCACTAATCCCTCCACCATTTTAAATGAAACACCTAAATTTGTATTCACAAGAAATGATATAGATTACAAAACCTTCCAATATCTGGATAATCTTGTGAAAATGTGTAAATATAAAATAATAATCACTAATGGTTTCAGGTTTGGAATCCCATGTATTCTGTTGCATTAAATGACTTTAAACCATTACTGGCTCTAAGTTTGACATCCTAAATTTTCCAAATACAATACTGTATGTAGATTGCTAATGCTTCCAAATTAACAATAAGATATACTATTGAACAAATAGTGAATATTAATTGCTAAGTGTTATAACTTGAAGACCAAAGATAAATTATTTTCAATACTGAGCTAATCAAGAATGGCTCTAAGCTTGGCATCCAGAGTAAAGTATTTTAAATATTCAGATTAAATGTGCAATTGTTTTAAACTACCTGTCCAAATGAATATAATGTAATTGTTTATTTTTTTGTCAGTTTTGCCTTGAAAAAGATTAATGCTCCTCATTTATATATATATATATATATATATATATATATATATATATACATATACATCAGAGAAAATTGTTCTGCATTGTAATGTATCTGTCCTTTTGCCTCTTTCAAAGAATCTTTGTAATTGATCAGCGTGGAGGAAATGACATGACACAACACATATCCGTACACAGGGTGCCACAGAGTGAGGAACACCATCCTGCTCAGGGTATGCAATTTTTCCAGAATGCAACGTTCTCTTTAAGTCATTAAAAATGAACAGAAGGAAAGAGCACAATAAATGAGCAGAATAAATAATCTTTTGCATTAGAACATTTGGAATTATAGAGTGGTATTTGAAAGAGAAGGTTACATTTTCTTCCCATGTGTTTTTTCACAAAAACAGCTGGATCAAGGTGCATATTTGTAATTTATTGTGATCTATTGTATCAATGAACCATTCTGGAAATATAGTGGAGAAACAGATTCATGATTAGTAAACAGAGAAAAAAAGACATTCTATATTAGCTTTTCTGCACCAATTTGAGAATAACACTTTTTAATATAAATGTTTCTGCCTTAATGTAGATTTTATGCCGACAAATTACACCACCAGGGGACTGATCCGCGTACACCAGACCACACCAGATCCTAATGTGGTGAGCAGAGAATATCAAGTTCTTTGGTATTTTGTGGATGTGCATTGCATTTTTCTCAATACTCAATATGTGTATTTATTCTTGAATGACCCTCTTTAGGCCCTGCCCAAGAAGAACAAAATTCACGCTCTGCTTTTGGAATTTATTTTGTAAGTGTTAAAATTATCCATGACTGTGGCAAAAGAATCTAAATATGAAATACTAAAATGACTTTTCTTTTTCAGGCCAGGGATTCATACAACATTGATGTTCCTCTGCTGATTGTCCTTGTCGCTCTCCTAGTGATCTCCATATTCATGATCCTGTGGGGTAAGTTGGGATATTTTCTTTTTGCATTTGATACTAACAAAAAGTGATAGTGTCACTTTTGCATTATTCTCAGCTAATTTCTATACCACATATCATGTTCATTTTCATTGGTTGATATTTGTGTTATAACATGAAAAATAGGTGACACAGTATAGTTATCATAAATTTCAAGATTGCAGTTAATTACCTATTAAAATGTCATAGAAAGTTACATTAAAGTTTAGGGTATACCAGAGGTCAACGGGTCAAAACATTCAAAATAGATGGTTATCTTTTGGAATATAACTTGAGAATGAAAGATTTATCTAAATTTATCACTCTGGTATTCTGGGGAGATCTACATGATGATCCGGAAAATAAATGTGTTCACTCCTTTAAAGTTGAAATTGCTTCATATGTAGAAAAATTAAAGAATAACAATTACTGTGATGAAAGAAAGATTGATGTTTCAAAAAAGTGATGAATTATACTAATTTAATTCCAGGAAATCAGCTTATTTCTGATCAGCAACTGCTTATCCAATCAGAAATGATCTGACTAAAGTTTTAAAAACAACTGACCAGGTGAATTACCCTCATAAGAAGAAGAGAGTGCGGAGAAGAAAATAAGCATTCCAAATTTGATTTCTAACTCACTAATGATTCCAGGTTTGTACTTCCAAATTGGGAATATTAGTCATTAAAGTTTCCAAGATTTACATTCCAATGAAATAATATAATACAAATCACTCATGACTCCATAAAGATTCCAAGTTTGTAATATAACTCTCAACTCACTAAAAGTAAATAATCCTTTTAAGATCAGCATTGAAAACGTAATTATTTCTTCCAATAATCATTGGGGTACTATAGTGTGCAATCCTTCCATGTGTAGCATCCAAAGTCATAAGTTTCAAATTCTAAATCCAAATTACATCACCCATAATATATGGAATAGAGAAAGGTAATTATTTCAAATGTATGATGCTATGAAAATCCAGATTTAAATTCATGTAGTTCAGAGTGTGTGTATCATAGTTTTCTTAAATTTAATTATTGACTTTAATCATTGACCATTGTCTTACTTTGTAGGTATATATACAAGACGAAACACCAACCCTAACACCTCACCATGTGGAGTAGGCTCTGGCATCTCTTCATTATCGTATCATTATGGTGTTTCACTTCCGAATCAGCCCTTGCCTTGGAGATAACCTCCTCATCTCATCTGTCACATGTATGTAGGACGTGCAGACAGTGTCATCCTCAGCTGCCACTTCACACTCTCAAATCAGGATGTGTAATATACATTTGCTGTTGTCATGTTAATACATTTGAAGTTATTATTAAAGTTTCACAATAACAGTCATGCTCTTTTTTGTATTCACATAATTCATGATCTGGAAACAAGTGCTAATACCATGGATCACAAAGGTGAATATGATGTTCAAAAAAAGAACCCTGGAGTTTTTATCAATGAGTTTTAAAATGGGTCATTACAAAACACACATACAATTGTAAGGGATTACATTTTTTATTGTAACATGACAATAGGTAATATAAAAGAGCAAATATAAGAACTACAATGAATTAGTGACAAATGTATCATAACTATAATCATCATGATGTTACATTAAGTTTCATGACCCATGAGAAGTCAAACTTTTTTTTAGATAAATAGATACCTGTTTACATTTATGCTGGAGAACTATCCGACTGTTAATCTTTTTTATTACACCAGAAAAAATTTCACTTCAGATACCTTCAAAGTTCAAAACTTAAAATAAATACATAAATAAACAATTCTAACAAAAATGACGCTGACATTCCAAAAATGTGGTGTTTTGTACTAATACCATTCCAGGAAATCCAAGAAGATGTAAATGTTTGATTTGGTCAGTGATTATCCTATCAGAAATGAGCTCTTGAAGGTATAAAAGCACCTGACTAGTTGAACTGCCATCAGCATAGAATACACAGGCAAGGTGAAGGATAGGGAAGGCTGTAAGTAAAACAAAAATCAAAGGTGAGAGTCTTTCCTTGTTCATAACCTCTAATTTCCATTCCAAGTACAATATTTAAAGTACTATTTTCAGTATCCATTAGAAATGTTAAATTCCAAGTGTTTTTTATAAATAACTAATAATGCCAAGAATTTAAATTACTAAATAGCCTCAAAATCTATGATTCCAAAATCAAAATATAACTTACTAACTAGGTTCCAAATTGATAATTCAAAATATGAATATAATCCACTAAACATTCCAAATTAAGAAACAAATTGCCTAAACATTCCAAATGTATGATTCCAAAATAAAATATAAATCACTAAGTAGATTCCAAATTAATCATTCCAAAATCAAAGTATCAATTACTAACTAGGTTCCAAAATTTGATTTCCAAAGTATAATATAAATTATTAAATAGATTCCAAATTTATGATTTCAAATAAACGATATAAATTACTAATTAGATTCCCAGTTTGATTCCAAAATCTGAATATAAATCAACTAAACATTCCAAATTAAGAAACAAATTGCCTAAACATTCTAAATGTATGATTCCAAAATCAAATGATAAATTACTAACTATGTTACTAACTAAGTTATGATTCCACATAAACAATGTAGTTGACTAAATATTTTCCATAAAAATTCCACATTAATTATATAAATGACTAAGTAGATTTCAAATTTGTGATTGCAAATTAAGAAAACTATCAAATAAAAATTGCAAGTGTACGATTCCAAATAATTTAATACTTTGTTGTGTCTACTTGTATGTTGTAATGACCAGAGTGCCCAGTTTGGTGTCCGCTTTGATTATTTAGAGGTGTACCATTTTGAATTGTAAGACTTGCTTGTAAGACTAACCCTAACCCTAACCCTGAAAAGAGAGTGACTATGATGAGTAATTCCATTTTCCTTTAATTTACAGCTCTCTTCATCAGACGCACCTCCCCTGAACCCAAGATGTCTGCTTTTTTTGTGCTCTTTGACCTTTAATTCTCCTGACCAAGACCTCCCTGAACTGTCCCTCACTTGTTTTGCTATTTGATTCAAAATCTGTTTGAATAATGGTATAATAAAAGTGTGTCATTGTTCAACTGACTTTGCCTCACAGTGTTTTTACAATAATACATACAAATATAAAGAAAAAGGTTCAGAAAAGTTGTAGCTGATAGTTCTATAATGAAACATGAGATGTAATCACAAAATGCAAGGATCTTTAATTAATAAGAATGAAAGAATTACATGAAATTGGGTATGATGAGCATTCAAAACATCTTTCCGAAATGCCTTTTTTTCTCCAAGAAAAGCAAATGTAAATGAGGTGTAATTAGACTGTTTCTATTAAATATTAGAATTATCCTACAATAAGTATCCTATCAGAAATGAGCTTTTGAAGGTATAAAGGCACCTGACCCATTGAACTGCCATCAACTCAAATTCACTAGTCTTTTTAGGTCTCAATTGGGCACCATGGCACTTACACAAATGAAACCTACACCGTTTGCTCATCTAGTATGTCTGATCATGTGTGAAATTTCTGGTACCGAAACCTAAATGTCACTATGTCAGTGGATGCCCACTTTCACTTTTCTTTTTGTCTCTCATTTAGGCCTGTCTGCATCTGCATGGATGAAACCCACTGAATGCATGTTGTTTCACCTGATGGTTTCCAAATTCCTTCATACACACCCAATTTATTTTTTAAAATATATGTTATTCTTCCCATTGGCATACACTGTGCCATACATTTGATCCAAGCTCCTATTGTAGGTCACCACAGTTTTTTTCCAATTCAGAGCTATCGGATGTTTTGCCTGTAGTACAACAAAATTAATAAATGTATATTCTCTAGCTCTCAGGTTGAGGTCTGGTGGATACAAATGTAACAGAGTCATAATGGGATCAAGTGAAATATTTACCGACAGAATAGCCATAATTTTATCCATCACCTCCCTCCAGAATTTCTTAATCTTGTCACATTCCCAGATACAGTGTATAAATGTTCCTTTAACTTCACTGCATTTAAAATATGTATCAGGTATATCATTGTTGTATCTATGAAGCTTGACAGGGGTTTAGGGATTATACCACACTTTTAGAATATTTTGCATTGGCCAGAATACCCAACCTGGAAAAATTCCATGAAAGTTTTCTCATGCCAAATTGGAACATTAGTAGGAATACCCAACTTGGAATCACATTTCTGGAATCAAAATTTACCAGCAGATGGCACTATGATCATCAAACTGTGTGAACCTTTCCCTATGCATATCCAAAATCTGAATCCAAACTATACAAATGACATACTGGATACCAAATTTGGAATCACATTTTGGAATCAACTCTATGTGGCGCTATAGCCGCTGTTTAATATTTTTCATTGTACTGGTGTTTTTCTTGTTGAAGTCCATGTGTGTCGAATAACACCACTCATCAGGAAATTTATATGGAATAAGAAATGCCCCAGAGTTCGCCTATCTCTGTTGTATCTTCCGTTTGATGCAGGGGGGTTGAAATGTCCAAACCTCTATTGGTACTACCTCGCAGCACAGATGACCGCTTTGAGATTCTATTTTTCTAATGTCAACATGACCCCATGGATGGACATAGAAGCACAATATGCTCAGATACCATTTCATTTATAATTGTACTCAGCTGAATTAAAATATCTAAGAGAGATACGGTTCATCCTATAATATTGAAATATGGTTAATGTGTGGTGCGAGGTAAAGAAACACATGAAAATATTAAATTCCCTGTCACAAATTTAGCCCAATTATGGGTAATGTCTCATTTAAACCAGACAAGCTAGATGCTGGGTTCAAATTGTGGGCAAAGAAAGGGCTAAGTAAAATATCTGACCTGTATAAGGAAGATGTTTTATTGTCTTTTGAGGAAATTTCTCATATATATAATATCCCTGAGAAACACTTTTTCAAATATTTGCAATTGCGGAGCTTTATTTCTGCTATGCAAAATAAGTCATTAGCAATTCCTACACTTACACCTTTAGATGAAATTAGTACTAAAAACTGTATTAACAGAGGTTGGATTTCAATAATATACAACTGGCTGACATCTGGTTCTAATGAATCATCAGCACCCTAACCTGAGGAGGGCAGAATTAAAAGTGGACATTTCAAACAATGATTGGACCACAGCCAGTAAGGAGGCACAATCACAAACAGCCAACACTAATTTAAAATTACTCCAGTACAATTGGTTAATACAGACCTACATAACCCTAACCCTAACCCTAAGTCAAATGTGGAAGCAAAACTTGGAATTCTGGAAGTAGCCCAGATTGAAATCTAAATACATTACAAATGCCTAACCCTCCAAAAATTGTGTCCGACAAACCACCATTAATTGACTCCAAATGACCTGAAACGTGCTCCTAAACACTTCCCCGAAGACACCCATAGGGATGTTGGACTGACTGTCCCATTCATTCATTCATTTACTTAAAGATATCACCAGTCATTTTCTGACTGTCTCACATGTGAATGATATGTGGCTCTGTTATAATGTCAGTTAAAAATATATAGTTTCCCAGATGTAAAGATATTTCAATCTAAAACCAAGATTATTACAGATAGAAACTGTAGACTGAAGCTGTGGTTCTGGTTAATACAGTTTTAGCAGCATTAATGTTATAGATATCCTGACAAGGAATTTTGTAGTGTAACCTGTAACTCTACAAATAATGTAGTAAGCTATTGGAGTGTTTGTCTTTCATCTTGGAAGTAAAACTCACATAAAACTTGCTTATATATTCAAACTGAAATTGAGAGATTTCTAACTTGATCACAGAGTTGCTTCACAAGTTTGAAAACTTGGACCCATTCAGGCAACAGAACCAGGAACAATCAATCAGCCTCCACAAACTGACTGCAGCCTGTCATCAGAAGAGGAGGGGGGGAGTATGAAACATGGTGAGATTATTATTCTCTGCTCATCTCAGTTATGTATGTTTTTTTTAAACCATAAAGAATAATTTTATAGTTTTGCAGACTTTTATCACTTTTCTAAGAACACCAACAAATGGAGGAGTTCTTAGACAACTGTCTGTTGGACCTTTGATTCACTGCATGTTTTTAATTCCACAGCTCCAGTGGATTTCAGGAATCAGCTTCAGGAACTTTACCTCCAGGTGTTATCTTGGTGCGGCCTGCACCACCTGAAAGCTGCCTGTGGTTGGATGAGGACAGTGGACAGCAGAGTGAAGCATGGTGAGACAATGTCAGTCGTCAGATAGAGGAGAGAGATGGAGAAGTTAGAGCTGATTAGGGAGTGTGTGTAAATCATGACACATCAGGAATCTGATATTAACTGTGTGTGCGCATCTATGTCTGTTTTTAGCCCACTGGATTGGCTTGAGGACAGTACTGATAATAGTCCAGTTGAGAACCGCAGGAGGGATAAACCCCCCCTCCCTCTGTACCTGAGGGTAGCAACATGGAGCAGGAGTACGCAGAACTCACTGACAGCACATCTGGTAGGAAACACTCACCTCCACTTGTCTCTTAATTGTTAAAGTCTTTCACATTGTTGTTAATTCTACTGAGGATGACTGGAGTATTTAATGTCCTTTGGATTTTCAGATGACACAGAACCAGAGGAAAAGGAGACGAGGACGAAGATGAGGAGGAGTTTCTTCCAGCGCTTCCTGACCTGGATGAGAAGGACATTCTGCAGCTGCATCGACGTCAATGAGGAGGAATGAATCTTTGTGTGAAGGTTTTCCATCACAACTCCTTTCTTGATGTATTTCACACAGGGCATCTGTAGAGTATGCATGTGATATCACCATCAGGATGTTAGGGCTCTGGGTGGAGCTGACGGGAGGTGTTGTCACAGGTACATCCTCTATTGACGCACCTGTGATTTTTGGAGTTGTGTTGGGAAAACGTTCATAGTTCTGGGCAGCACGGCAGCTTGGTGGTTAGCACTGTGGCCTCACAGAGAGCTCCTTGACTGTCCTCTGCTCTTCTCTGTGTGGAGTTTGCATACTCTCCCCGTGTCTGCGTGGGTTTTCTCTGGGTACTCCAGTTTCTGCCCACAATCCCAAAACATGCAGCTTAGGCTGATTGGAGACTCTAAATTGACACCAAATCTGATTCATCTAATTCTGAACCACTGGTTTGTCAGAACAATATCCCCTGTACTACTGTCCTCCCATCACTACTACCTTCTTCCTCTCTCTTTCTCAACCCAACCGGTCGAGGCAGATGGCCGCCCTCCCTGAGTCTGGTTCTGCCTCTTAAAAGTTTTTCCTCGCCACTGTCATCTAGTGCTGGGCTGCTGCTCATGGTGGGAATTGTTGTCCTCCACTCATTGTTGTCTTGTATACACTTCTGTCTACATGTTTGTCCACTGCTCTCTACTGTCTACACCTCAGAGTACAGGGGGTATTGGACAATATAAACTGGGTGAAGATAGGAAAAACATCATTGATGTATAATTTGAACACAATCATAATCATTTGGACAATAAATATTTCAAACATAAAAATTTATCAGTTTAATGATTTCTTTCAATAAAACAATCCACCGAAATACTTTTTGATATAATGTTTGACCTGTCTTTGTATTACTGTCTACCTGCCATATGTAATGTCAGGATAAATGACTCAGTGAAAATCAACTTCATGTCATCTGTAGAAAAAAACATTAATGTTATCACAGTAAATAACAAATTAGTGTTTAAAGGGATAATCCAAACTAGATCTCAACTTAGTTTACTCTTGTGATGCTGTAACTGGTTTACTCACATCCAGAATATGAACACAGGAGTGAAGTATAACCCTAACCCCTAACCCATAGGACTATATCTATATTATGATCAGCTGAGAAACAGAACATGTTGGGTTTTATCTCCAGAGTTGAGACTTATTTTTCCAGTCATTTACAATATGTAAATCATTTTGCTTCACATTTTGTATGTTGCTTGAAAAACTAAATATAAATTCCCAAATTCCCGGGGCGGCTGTGGCTCAGGAGCTCCTCCAGTCTGCATGCCGAAGTATCCTTGGGCAAGATACTGAACCCCAAATTGCCTCCGATGTGTGTGTGTCACATCGGTGTGTGAATGTGTGTGAATGTGTTTAGAAAGCACATTATATATATAGAACATGTGCTGTATGAATGTGTGTGAATGGGGTGAATGTGATCTGTAGTGTAAAGCGCTTTGAGTGGTCAAAAAGACTAGAAAAGCACTATATAAGTACAGTCCATTTACCAAAGAAAAACACGCAGCAAACAACAGCTAAATCATCAAATATTATTTTAATGTTGTAATATACTGAGCTAAATGTTTTAAATGCCACAGAGAAAGCATGAAGAGAAAATAACAACTTGGTTTGGGCTAAAGTTCCTTCATAAAGTAATCACTGAGAGTATGGAGAGATCATTTGCTGTGTAGCTATATCCCAAGATATTTGGATAGATTTTTTCAATTGGTATTCATTATTGTCAATCTGTATAATAGTTGTAGTGACAGGTTTCTGTTGGCTATAACTCCAGTGAAAAGTCATACTGTAGTGTACTGTACTGTCACTTCATTATAACAGGGTAACAATCTACATTTCTTCACAGGATCACTGCAGCACTGAAACTGAAGCTTTTTACTTTTGTGATAAACATCATCCTGTAAGACCCTTACATTTAGACATTTAGAAAACAGCTAGGTGAGTGCTTTTGACTCAGTTGTGGAAGGATTATCTGTGGAAACTGGTACAAAAGACACAGTATGAAGTCAACCTCTCCAAGAAAAAAAAACCCACTGCTCACAACAGCACAAACTTTAAGCTTAAACTCTGATAGAGAACATGGAAAGAAGCCTGATGAACACTGGCAACACATTCTTTGATCTGAAACCACAGTAATTAGTCTGGATCGGATGGGGTCCACCACGTTTGGTGTGGACCTCACCTTAAAACATCTTTGGAGTACATAAGGTAAAGCAACTAATCTTCCTGTGCAAAGAGCAGCTGTTATCTGTGAAGAATAGAGGAACAAAGGGCCTATATGGACAGCGACGACCAGCCCGAGTGTATATGGGCTCATAAAATACAATAGAAATAATAGGGGAACACTAGACAGCATTAGAAAATTGAACTGTGATTTCATGGAGGATGATGTAACTAATAATTTTAGTGTACTGTGTGTGGTGGTGTGTGTGTGTATTGCTCATGGAGAAGCAGTTTCCCACCTGCTGGAGGGTGATGTATCTTCCCTCAGCAGTTACAACAATCAAATGTCCAGCACATTAAAAAAACCTGACACACTCATAGCTAAAGGTAATTTAGCTGGTGAAGTCAAAGGACTTTTGTTGACAACACACGATTATGAGCCATAAATCAATCTGTCATCATATATAACAGCACAAAACAGAACTGATGAACAGGAGAGAAGACTTTGGATGAGGGGAGGCCATTAAAATCACAGGTACGGGCCCAGGTAATGGTCTGTGGTGAAGTTGTCATGGACAGTTTGTGCTGCCAGCCTCGTTGCATGTTTTGTTATTAGAAATGTACATGTCTCTGACCTTTGCACAGGGAGGGAGGTGATGAAGCGTCTTCAAGTTGTGTGGTGGTCACCATTCTTAGCAGCTACACTAAACAGAACACAGAGTGTCCAGTGTGCACACAGTACAGTGTGAGAGAAGGCTTTGTGGTGGATGTGGTAACTGACAGACTAACGGAATCACACACCATGAGATGCTTACAGGACGGCGTATGTCAGTGAAGTATCTTCGGGGGAGCTCTGCTTGAGCAGCTTGAAAGAAAACTGGGAATTTATGTGCAACAATTAAACAAAATCCACAAAATTATTTTCCAACAGGTGAGAGGTGCCACAGAAGGTGAACTACATCCCTAAGGCTAGAAGTATATTTTTGTGTCATATCTCACCGATGCTTTTTATCATTACAATTTTTCTGACTTTGTCAATTAACTTGTTCCTCATGTTACATCATTGTTTTCTATATCTAACCCTCCATGTCCTGCCATGCCAGCAGAACAGCGAAGAACCCTAAGTACCCCCACCGAGGATTCTTCAAATCACGGATAACCAGAGTTGTGTCATATAGATGTTGACTAAAAGGAGGGTTTTAAAAATCATCTCATATTGATTATTATATTATCTCAATCAAATATATAGGCTGTAGTAGTATTGTTATGTGTTTAAGAAAATGAATATACATTGGACAGCACTAACAAAGCACATGTAAGACATTATAACCATTCATATGAATATTATGCAAAGTTAATCACTGGAAATGTTCAGATCACTCAGCTGTGAACACATTTGGCCCACATTGTTCTGACTTTGAGCACTGAGTTGTGCTTCGGTGCTTTGCTCATATGCTAGTGAGCAGAAGTTTGAAAATAATGAGCACTTTAAAATGTCCTCATATCTGTTTACAACATTGGCGTTGCTAGGCATGAAGCACTACTAGGTCCCCCCACTGCTAGCCCGCCAAACACTGCTGTTGTTGTGTCACGTTACCAGACCTCATGCACCAACACAGGTAGGCTATAGTTTTTATTTGGAGTCAACACTCTTGCGAGTAGAAATACATCTGTCCTTTTCCCATCATTATTATCTGATTATCTGAGTTAATGCAATGACAAAATATTAATTGTTGTCCAGAATTAATCATGACGTTTATGCTGGGGCACAGCACATTTATACTGGGGCACGCTTCAGTAAAAGGGGTCTGGTAACACCCATGGTTTACAACTACATTACAGTGTGTTAGAGTGCATTAGAAACAGCAGTCATTGTAAGAATTGAATATGGAGATTAAAGAGTTACCAAAGGATAACACAAACAATAAACCTTGAGGAATTTTGCCCATGATCACTCAAACTTTTCATCATCAGGTGTTATTTGTCATACATACACCCCTGCTCAGGGAGAGGGTGTTTTTTTTGTTTGTTTTTTATTATTATTGTTTTTTGGCTTTTCACCTTTACCAGACAGGACAGTAGAGAGAAACAGGAAATGGGGAGAGAGAGCAGGGGAACAACATGCAGCAAAGGTCCGAATGGATCAGGAGTCAAACCAGGGTCCAGCTGCTCAGGGCACTGAGGTCCCACATGGTACGTGGCCTAACCATTCGGCCATTGGAGCACCCAGAGGGTGAAGTTTTTAATTCCATTCCATTAACTAGTATGCTGCAGTCTGATTTCACTAGATTATACCTCAGATCTCACTCACATCAACGTGAGGTTCAGTATCTTGCCCAAGCGTGGCCTGAAGAAGCCGGGAATCGAACCGCTGACCTTCCAATCAGTGGGCGACTCCTGAGCCACAGCCACCCTTAATCAAAACTTAAGGAGTCTATAGCGTGGTCTGAAAACAGATCAAAATGGTCCATGTCTTCTCTAATCCTGCTCTTTTCTAGGCCCTGGTCCTATCATTTCTGTGAAAAAGTGAATCATTACATATGAGCTGTTGGTGTGGTTTTATCATTTATTGACTAAAACAGAAAAGCATTGACAGTGAAAACATTAGGTTCAGTGTCGTGGACTGTTCTCTCTGCAGCACCACAGCAGTTTGACAGTCTTACAGAAGCGTATGCTGTTACAGTACATCAACCAAGCTGATTTCCACAGCGTCATGGACTAATCCTATGTTAAACACACACAACTAGAGTACAGAATACACACACCTTCCAAAGATAAATTCAGTCACTTAGGCTTTAGGCAGAGAAGGCTTTGTTATTTTCTAACACAGGACACTTTTATGAAGAGAGTACAGCAGAATGGGACAGACACAAACATGCTCAGGAGATCACAGGTAAATTGACGGGTCTAGAAATCTGCATTGCAGGGCTCCCCTGACCATTACTGATAATACACACACAAATGGATACATTCAGCAAACACCATACAACACTGAGAGCAGTCGGAGTCTTTTAATGTGAAATATTAACCTAGACGTTAATGCTGTCAATATGGAGACATGGCTTCCTTCCAAAACCATCTCATTACAGTGCTGCTTTGAGGCTGTGGTGCACATTAACCACTGTGTGTCCCTTCTCTCTTTCATGGAAGACACGGGTTGGTTTGGAACCAAACAGTTCTGAGGTCTATTGGCATTTTTGCTGGGTTTCAGTGCCTACTAGTGCTCGGAAGAAGAAGGGGAATGTAGTCAGAATTGTGGTTAGAATATCACAGTTGTGTGAAAACAGTAGTATGAAAGTCAAAGACAAGTTAAAGATACAGTCCCTGATAAAGCACTCAGTCGAAAAGTTTTGACTTCATTACTAGTTGATGTTTTAAGCTTGAATTTCTAAACATAAGTGGTGAGGAAATAAGGTGGATACCGTGGACAGTGACCAACCAGGGACGTTTATCTTTAACTGTTTCACTCCAGCTGAAGAATCCCAGAATTCCAAGGTGAAATCCAGGCTGTTTCTTAGCTGCTGAAAGACTGACATACAATGTTTTCACCCAACAGTGAGAATATACATTGCTGGTGCACAGAGGAAACTCACTTGACTAAGCCCATTTCAATACAAGTTACTGCAAGATGAAGTTGAAGTAATAGGGGGCGTATGGGGTTCAGTAATGTAAAGAAATAATGCCACAGTACACAGTGAAATAGCTACAGGGTTTTTATCTCTCGCAGTTGGACCACGTGTAGGCTACAGTGAGGTGGAGGAGGCAGATGTTGTGGTTTAACGAGGATCATCAGGTGCAGCGATCTTCTCCAGGCTGGGCTCCATGCCCCAGATCTCCCTGGCATACTCAGAAATGGTGCGGTCACTGGAGAACTTTCCGCAGCCAGCGATGTTATGGATCACCATCTTGGTCCACTCTTTAGGGTTCTGTTGCAAAAAACATGAGATTTTAGTGATTCCTACGAGAAAATTGGGCCGTTGCTATATGTGATAGTAAACTATAATAAATAAATAATGTACTAAATTGTATTATAATACAGAATAATAAATTGTAGTATAGTGTAGCACTATAGTTAGATTAGAAGATATTCCTTGTATGGCAAAATTGCACAATACTTATATCATATAGTATACAAGGTATGGCTATTAAATAATGACACTGTGCTTATGAGGATAAAGCCACGTGGTTCACAGTCATACTGAGTGTTATATTTTAAAGGTTGGGTATTCACACACAACTACTGTAAGTTTCCAATAGGTGACGTCTTTAGTTCACTCCTAGCTACTGATTGAAGTGCATGTGTTTTTGCTAAGGCGTCAGAAAATTATTAGCTTACAAGTTGAGCAACGATTAACTTGAAGTTTTTGGTGAAACTGAACAAAACAGCAGCTGAATCTTTTCAAACATTGTATGGGGAACACTGCATGTCACGTGCACGTGTGTTTGAATGAAATGAAAGATTTAGTGAAGGCAGAGAGGATGTCCAAGACGATGAACGTTCTGCACGCCCGTGCACATCAAAAACTTCTGAAAACATTCAACAAACTGAAGAAATCATTGGAAATGGTCGAGGACTCAGTTTAAGAATGAGAGCAGAAATGGTCTCCATTGATTGAACAATTGATAAAGAGACCGTTCAGCAAATTTTGCATGAAAATTTGAACATGATAAAAGTGTGTGCTAAAGTTGTCCCAAAACCTCTGACTCCTGATCAAAAGGAAAAACAGTTTCTGTCCCAAAAACAAATCCCAGTGCTTGATCACCCTCCCTATTCACCTGATCTAGCACCGTGTGACTTTTTCCTTTTTCCTAAGATCAAATCTGTGCTCAAAGGAACACGTTTTGAGTCTGTGTCAGAAGTTAAGAAAAGAACGACAGAGGTTCTAAGGCTGTTGAATAAAATTGTATTACAGCATTAGTCTCGTTATTTAATAGCCATACCTTGTATTACAGTAAAGTATAAATGAATATATTACGACACAGTACAGGATAGTACAATACTGTATAGTACCATATAGTAAAGCGCAATATAGTGTAGTAGTGTACATCTGGCTGTAAAGGGTACAACAGTAAAGTGAGAGAATTCCACACATATGAACATACAGCAGGCTGAAGGGCTGCAGTTATGATCATAAAAACTGAAGTCTAACAAGTGATATCAGAGATTTATCTCACTGTATCAGCTCATTAATTTAGCTCTCCTGGCTTTGTCTGGCTGACATACTGACCTTGTAGAGCGCACTGACTTTCTCTTGGCATTTGATGTAGTCTTCATAGTCTGCAAACACCTTGAACCTGCAGGACAGACACACAGTTAACATGGACAGGAGATACCTTAGACCTTCATTCAACAAGTTTTTTATTTTAGAAAGTTTAAGAAGTTACTTTTTTTTTTTTTATTTGATTTTATTTTTATATTACAATTACCTCTCAGTGGAAAAAGTATGAGTGTGTTTATCCACATTACCCACTAACAAAGAAACTAGTTTGGATCTTATTCCAGACATATTTCTAAGAGATAATGCCAGTGTAGTTTCTAGCATGGTTATTTACATGCTCAGCTTGTCTGTACAACAGGGTAAATTCCCATGTCATCTGAAAAGGGCTGGAGTTATTTCCCTGTTTAAGAAAAACTGTAGATCATATGTTGGGAGTTACAGGCCAGTATCAGTTTTAACAACCATGTTTTTAAGTTTTTAAGTTGTATGAAGTTTAGGCTTTAGAGCAGAATACTCTACTGACACCGGTCTTATTCATCTGTTTGCTTTCATTAGACATGTCTCATACATCACAAATTTCCTTCGGGATTAATAAAGTATCTCTCTCTCTCTCTCTCTCTCTCTCTCTCCCTCCCTCTCTCTCTAGGAATAGTATGGGACCAGTCACTCCTCTGTGGTGACTAAAACAAGATCCAAGAGCGCTCGCAAGCTCAGAATCCTGTTTTACAGGACGAGGATTTTTTTCTGTTAAGACACTTTGTGTCTTCACTGATTCAGTGTCATTTCAATCATGTGTGCTTGTGATAGAAAATGTAATTAATTATTTAATAAATGCACACAGACAGATTATCAAAGAATTCTAAACTGACATCAGCCATTTCAACTGTCTATGTTGTACTTGATGTTTGTGATGTGGGTGATTTTTTTTGGTTGTAATTCCTGTCTTTTAACATCAAAGAATGAACCTACTCCAATTTAGGAGTAGGTTCATTCTCATTCATTTGACAGTGGATGACAGAGATACACTGATGACACTGCATGACTGTGGAGATAAACGTGTGTCAGCATCGACAAAGTTCCTCAGCATCAGCATTAGAGAGCTCCAACCTGTCATGGTGCATCAGCATATTGACGAGGTCTTTGAAGAGGTCAGGTTGGCTGGGGCTGAAGTAGGCTCCCGAAATCTGGTCCATTGCCTGCTTCAGTTCTGGGATCTGGTTGTAGTACAACATGGCATCATAGCTGGGGACAAAACACATTTATAAAACACTGGGTTAAGTATTGTGTTACTGAAGTGTACACTGCTTTCACTCTTCCTACTGTGCAGACTGGCACAGTCAGAGAGACAAAGAGAGACATTACCTGCTAAAATATATTTGAAAACAACCAAACCCAAATCCAACCCATGCCCAGAGCCTCACGCAGCAAAATGGTTTGAGTACAACCTAACAAAACCTGTGTGGCAGGTTCAGGTTGGGTGGCAGAACTCTAATACGAAGATACAAAGTCTCATTGGGTTAGTTGAGCTTAGTGCAAAGACTGGAAGGAGAAGGACACTGCTAGCATAGCTAGCAAGTGAAAAGTGAGTTTTGATAGCTAGCAAGCTAAACATAAATCGAATTGTCAACTAGGCTATGTTGAGAACAGTGTGACGACAGAGTTCAAACCTACCACCACACTATGGGGACAGGATTTTTACCCCAACATGTCCTTAAAACTACAGTGTCTCACTGTATTTCTTTTCCTGAACCGATATGCAATATTTATTTGAAACATTTTGGCAGCACTAAGCTAGCAGTTTCTTTTGACAAATTTTGACAAATTAAAAGTTTAATTCATTAGAAAAGCAGTCCATTCTGGTTCAATTTAGTTTTTGTTATAGCCTTTCTTGCTCTGGTATGACCAATAGCTAATGGTGGCTAATGTTACTGAATGTTGCAAATTTGCAAATTTAAGCTAGACATTATTGTATGATTGACATCACATGGTCTTCTCACTGACTTCATGACTCTTTCATCATTATCCTGTGTTTTCCATTAGAATAGAATAGAATAGACTTTATTGTCATTGTACAGGGGTACAATGAAATTATGAGTGCTCAACCCACACAGTGCAAAGAGGACACATTAAAAAAAAAAAAAACACACAAGACTAATATAAACACGACTGTAAGACTTAAAAAAAACCAAAACAAACAAAAAACAGTGAAAATGCAATACAACACAATGTAATAAATATCAGTGAAGTATAAATATCCATGAAATATAAATATCAGTAAAGTGCATGGTTACTCTCTATTGCACAGGTTTGAGGTAGATATGTAGAGTCCTTAGTGCAGATTACAGTGTGTGTATGTGGACGTGTTAGGGGATGGGGGCTCTGTTTGTTTGCAGTTCTTATGGCCCATGGGAAGAATACAGAGTACAGTGTTAATCCTGTTACACTATTACTAGACTCACCCCTTCTTGTCCAGAGCCTCAACATCATGCACCCTCATGCCAAAGATGAAGAGGTTCTCCTCTCCAGCCTCCTCTGCCATCTCCACATTGGCTCCGTCCATGGTGCCTATGGTGAGGGCACCGTTCAGCATGAACTTCATGTTCCCAGTGCCAGAGGCCTCAGTGCCTGCTGTGGATATCTGCTCCGACAGGTCAGACGCTGGGATGACTGCATAGAGAGGACAGTTGGAGAGATCCAGAGCAATGATAGGTAATTATTAAGTATATCACTAATCTGACCCAGCTTCCAGCTTTCAGCCTGAAGACACTGAGCTAAATCAGAATACATTGTAGTGTGTTCATTCCTCTGGACAATCAGTCATTATGAAAATCAAAGCTCTGGACAATCCAGGACTACAGCCTCAAATTATGGAAAGAGAAAGCAAGATAAACAGTATCCATTACCCTTCTCTGCCAGAGTGACCCGATAGTTCTCCAGGAAGATGACCTTGAGGCGATCCCCCACCACTGGGTCATTATTGACAATGTCTCCAATTGATGTGATCAGCTTGATGATCATCTTGGCAGTGTGGTAACCTGGAGCTGCCTGGAAACGAGAAACACTAAATACAAACTGAGACGTCCAAGTAAATCCTATTTACAAAGAACACTTTCTGAATGTGGGAAAAAAACTGAACACTTACATCTGTGTGGAATCTCTGTCACTGTGTTGTTGAAAATTAATTATTTCACAGTGTGATTTGATCATTAAGAAATGGGAGTTTTTTTTCTTAAGGGAAAATGTCAACATTTTAGGTAATTGTGCTTCATTGCTTTCTTTCTAAGCAGCAATTAGCTTAGCTTAGACTGGAAATAGCTAGCCTGGCTCTGTCAAAAAAAACAAAAAAAAACAAAAAACAACACCAACACCTCTAAAGCTCACTTATTAACATGCATCTTGTTTGTTGAATCTGTGCACAAAAGGCATAGTCCCCCTGAAACCACAGTTCATCCATTCTCCTAACACCTGTGCAGTGTCTCTGGCTACAGCACAGGTTATCGGATTCAGCTGATGAGTGCTAGGCTAACCACATCCAAGCATTATTTTGAGGAAAGTCTACTCCACGCTGATCTGTTAAAACAACTTTTCATAATCATATCCATGAAGATTATGAATGAGCATACCACCACATAGATACTACATAGAATGCTGCTCACCAGGGGGCGCCCCCATAGCCGAATGGTTAGGGCGTGTGCCACGTGGGCCCTAGTGGCCTGAGCAGGCGAACCCCGGTTTGACTCTCGATCCGGCTGGACCTTTGCTGCATGTCATTCCCCTACTCTCTCCCTGTTTCCTGTCTCTCTCTCACTGTCCTCTCAATAAAGGCAAAAAAGCCCAAAAAAATACTTAGAAAAAAAAAAAAAGAATGCTGCTCACCTTTCCTCCAATCATGACTGTCCTGGGGGTCCATGACTTGTTGGGCTCCTTCTTGATGCCTTTTAAAGTAAAAAAGGAGTCAACCATAAGTCTGAATCCATATCTGTTTTCTGAAAAGTGTCAGTAAAAAAAGAAACACCCACGATTGTACAGTGTGATGATGTGGAGACAGTTGAGCAGCTGTCTTTTGTACTCGTGGATCCTCTTCACCTGGACATCAAACATGGAGTTGGGGTTGATCTTCACCTTGTAATGCTCTTCAAGATGGGCGGCAAACTTCATCTTATTCTCCTTAAAATCAAGCGGAGAAAAATGATTAGAAATAAACAAGATATAAAATATCATTATTATTATCATATTCTTTATGCATCTTAAGCGCTCACTTGTTTGACTTTGGCAACATCTCGAATGAAAGCGTCATCATCCACAAAGTCCAGAAGCTGCTTCAGCTGGTCCAGATCGCGGATGTAGTCCTCACCAATCCTCTGGAAGAAAAACATGTCAGTGAAGCTGCATCCACCCAATTCTAAGTACCATATCATTATTTGAAAGTGCTAATCCTTAACATGTGCACAGGCACGTTATATGAACCTAGGAGTGGTATGAAATGATTCAATTAGGAAAAAGTATCCAAAAAAATTTGTATCTTTTAAGGTTAATGAAAAAAACTTTAATTGTGTTGAGGTGGACTGATGCTGATTAGTAAAGGGGTTGGAGCATAGATTGACAATGGGTCCCCCTAGGCCTGCTCAAGGGACTGGCCTGGAAGGTCACGGTTCATACAGTATTCATCTTCTCCCCAGTGAAATGGGTAGATCCCAACAGTTGTGCAGTTGTACACCTTGATGTCTTCAGGGCTGTAAATTCTAAATTATGTTACCTTTGTTCATCACTGTAGATGAACCCTAAATCTAACCCTTCCTGTTAGAGAGACGAATGGTGTGTCCGTCTAACCAGGGATCGTCCTTGTTAATAGGAGTGTGGTGTGTGGTTGTGTTTTCTGTTTTGCTGATGTGTTCTGTGATTTGTTTGCTGTATTCTTGTATTTGCCAGGCTCCAACTGCCAATCACGTAACATGATGACAATGGACCCCTTCAGAACTCTACATTTCAGTCTGTATGAACAAGAACTAACACACCTCAGCAATGACCTCAGCCAGTCCAGGGTTGCACATGACCAGCCAGCGCCTGGGTGTGATGCCGTTGGTCTTGTTCTGAAACTTCTGAGGGTCGACGTCATAGAAGTCCTTGAACCTGGTGTAGAAGAGAAGCCACAGTCAGAGATTAGTTGAGTTCAAAGTGTTAGCGCAGAAAAACCTAACAACATCAAACTCTATTGATGTTCTGTAAACGTTCTTCAACCATAAGACTCATTAAAACTAAGCTCGATTTCTTTGCTCTTGAAAAGCTGACAGTTCACCAACTTCTCACACAACACCTAAAATACAAAATATGAACACAGCAGCAGGCTACAGTTATGTTATACCAGGACACACAGGCTGAGGAGGAGATGGGGTTTTCCTACACTGTGTCTTTGATGATTTCAGAGTGGATACGAGCCACTCCGTTGACAGCATGAGATCCCACAATGCACAGGTGAGCCATGTTGATTTTCTTGACATCCCCCTCCTCGATCAGTGACATTCGGCGCATACGGTCAACGTCACCAGGGTAAAGCTTAGCGATGCGCTACAGAGATGAAGAGGAGAGACATCTAAGTAGATCATAGGACTCTTTGTTTTATGCCAATGCTAATGTCCAATCTAGCAAAAAAAAAATTAAGGATATTAAAGAAACCTCTAACTAGAACTAGAACACTCCCTGACTTAACTTCATCTTCCTTTCAATACATTACAGTTTTATAGATTCCAGCAATTAATCACTGTGGTGAGAGAGGAAACTACAGGACTAGAGGTTGTGGTTACATTCCACAGATGCCTTGTTAACTGTAAACACTGCTTGAGAAACATTATTTGACTGGACTCCTATAACAAAGGAAGCACAGGTTACTCATGAAGTCAGATGGCACTACTGCAGGACCTCAGTTTTGGGAGTGTACAGATTACATAGTATGGTCAGACCCCGACAAACAAGTATGATTCTCAAAATCCATTAAGAGTGTTCCATTAAGGCTGGACAGAAAATATTATTAGGATATCAAAATCCTCATAAAACTAAGCACAGAGACTTCCGGTCGGAACACCGTCAAGATGGCCGCATAGCTAGAGAGTTCCGGGTTGAACCAGAGCAATTAGAGAAATTTCCCCATACAAACCAAGTAAATGATCCCACAAAAACCGTTGATAGAGGGGATAAAAGCCATAACACCACTTTGAGCAGTAAACGTCGTCCAAAGACACGTGAGTGAGAAAGACAAGGAGCAGCAACATTAGCAGCCAACATGTTTAAGCTAGCAAACAGCGAGGCAAAGTGTGGAGAAATGGCTGACATGGATCTGATTCTGCGAGAACTAAGAGGGTTTCGCCAAGAAAACAAAGAACAATTAGAGGCAATAAAAGAAGAAATTGTGAAGGTGAATACCAGACTGGATGAGGCGGAGTTGCGAATTGAGAGGGCAGAAGAGAGGATCCAAAACACGGAAGAGGTCATCACTGCTATGCTAAAGCTGCACACCAAGCTGGAGGACAAGCTGCTGGATCTGGAAAGCCGCTCCAGACGCGAGAACATAAGGATCTATGGGGAGCCGGAGGGATCCGAGAAGGAATCAACAACGATGGTCTCATTTGTGGAAAATTTACTCTGCGAGGGTCTCGAGCTAACTGAGGACATGCCCGACCTGCAGATAGAAAGAACTCATCGGTCGGTGGGACCGCAGCTGCCGGTAGATGCGCCGCCACGCTCCATCATAATTAAGTTTTTAAGTTTTAAAACAAAAGAGATATTACTCTGCGAGGCATGGCAGGGGAAGGGATTTACCTGGCAAGAAAAACATATAAACCTGGACCACGACTACCCACCTCTAATCCTCAAAAAACGAAGAGAATATTCAGAGATCCGCAAAGTGCTGAAAGAAAATAAAGTTCAGTTCCAGACTCTCTTCCCTGCCAGAGAGCGTGAGACATAAAGACGGAAGCAAAACCTACGATACTATAGAGGAGGCATCTGAGGACCTGCTGAGAAGAGGCTACACCGTGACAACCTCTCCCTCTGGACTGAGGAGGGAGACATTTCCCTTTGAGCCGCTTTTGGAGGCTCAACAGGGTCAGGACAACAGACCCCTACATAGGGAGTCACATGGACAAATTGTGTTCAGTTTGATGTTTATTAATATGTTAGTTGTTCATTCCCTGACGGTTCTTGCGGGGAGGGGGAAGCGCACCAGGTTTTTGAGCAGGTGGAGGGGAGAATCACAAGGATGCAAAACAGGTCTTTAAAAATAGCATCATTTAATATAAATGGAGTACTCAATCCAGTTAAGAGGGGGGAAATCTTATCAAAATTAAAGAAGGATAAAATCCAAGTAGCTTTCTTACAGGAATCACACCTCAGTGACTCTGAACATGCCAAACTGAATAACTCAGGATTTAAACAGGTTTACTTTTCTTCCCATGGGTCGGGGAGGCGGAGAGGAGTGGCAACTCTGATATCCAGTGCTGTAAATTATGAACACATATCAGAACATAAGGATAAGGAAGGCAGATTTGTTATGGTTATAGGTAAAATAGAAGGAATTATGATAAGTCTCCTTAACGTGTATGTTCCTCCGGGCAGTGACTGGTCCTTCTATAAACATATAGTTGATTTAATGACAACAAAAAGTCAAGGGATCTTAATATGTGGCAGAGATTTTAACATACGATTAAATCTGAAAATTGACTAATCAAACGAGAAATCTGACACAAGAAACATAAGCAGAAGATTAAATACCTGGATGCGTGAAGTGGAGATTGTAGACGTGTGGAGAGAGATAAACCCGACGATCCGAGACTACTCTCATTACTCGTCCGCTCACAATGTCTACTCACGTATAGATTACTTTTTTATGCTTAAAGGAGATCTTTTTAGGGTGGATAATTGTGAAATAGGACCCAGTACTATTTCAGATCATGGTCCCGTTTATATGTCAGTCCATCTAAATAATAAGAAGAGGTCCACTCTCTGGAGACTGAACTCAAACATTCTGAATAACTTGATAAATTGAAAATGGAAATTAAATTGTATTTGGAAAATAATGATAATGAGGAAGTGACTCCACCTATTCTCTGGGATGCATTAAAAGCAGTGCTTGGGGGTAAAATAATTGCCATCTCCTCATATGAGAAGAAATTAAAGAACAAAAACTCAAAGAATTAGAAGAGGATTTGAAGAGACTACAGACAGAACATGCAAAGTCTCTTAAAGATGACAACCAAAGTAAGATTATAAAACTTAAAAAAGAAATAGATGAAATAAAGACTCAAGAAATTCAAAAAAAGCTCCTTTTTACAAAGCAACAATACAATAAGAGGTAGGTGGAAAATCACTGAAACTCCTATCATACAGGTTAAGAAAACAAGCGGAAAGAACTATACATAAAATACGAAACTCCGCAACAAATGAAATAGAAACCAGTCCGGAGAAAATCCAGCAGTGCTTCCAAAAATACTATAAAACATTATATTCCCAACCACAGACAAGCAACAACAACCAGATTGATGCCTTTCTGGCCCGGATAAACCTTCCAAAGATCACAGATGAACAAAATGAAAAATTAATATCTAAAATAACAAAAGAAGAAATTCAATCAGCGATCAGGAGAATGAAAGGGGGGGGGAGTCTCCAGGGACAGATGGTTTTCCCACAGAATGGTACAAAACAATGCAAGATCAGCTAATTCCAACATTATTAAGAACGTTCAACTGGGTTTTGGAAAACAAACACCCCAATGGAGATTTAACCAATTCATTCATTCTGGAAAGAGGAACGAGACAAGGGTGTTGCTCGTCGCCGCTCCTCTTCGCCTTGTTTATAGAACCCATGAGTCAATTGATTAGGCAGAGGTCAGATATAAAGGGGGTAACAATGACACCCGGGGAGCAAAAACTGGCCCTGTTTGCTGACGACTTATCAATAAGTATTACACAACCTACACAGACACTCCCAAAACTCATGAAATTGCTAGAGGAATTTGGTTTCGTTTCTGGATATAAAATTAATATCAACAAAACACAAGTATTAACATTTAACTATGACCCTCCACTCTCAATTAAGACCATATACAATTGGAAATGGGATACTGAGTCCATTAAATATTTGGGTGTCTCACTACCTAGGGACTTCTCAAGACTTTATGACATCAATTACGGCCCACTAAATTCAAAGATAAAGTCTGACATACATAGATGGAATATTATTCCCTTTTTAAGTTTAAGCTCCCGGATAGAGTCAATCAGGATGAATATTCTACCACGGATGCTGTACCTTTTTCAGTGCCTGCCAGTCAAAATACCATCTAAACAGTTCTTAGAATGGGACAGATTAATAGCGAGGTATTTGTGGCAAGGGAAAAGGGCCAGAATTAAATTTAAGACGCTACAATTAAGAAAAGGGTGGAATGGGCCTTCCCTGCTTACAGGAATACTACCATGCAGCCCAACTGAGACCGTTAATCTGTCTATGTTCACCGACACATACACTGCAGCATGGAAGGATATAGAAGGCACAACGATAAAGGGAATCCCAATAACAGCTTTACTAAGTGACAACAAACTACAAGGACAACAGGAGATCCCAGAAGACTCTATAGCAGGCAGTTTTCTGAAGTCCTGGCAGGAAATAGTCAAAATTTGTAGATTAAGAGATGTATCTAAAATTATGAGGTGGTGTGCCTATGATTCAGACTTTGGACCAAACAGAATTGATGGCAGATTTAAGATGTGGATCATTAAAGGTTTAACAACTTCTTATTCTTTTGTCCACAAAGGGGCATTTAAGAGTTTTGAAACCCTACAGAAAGATCATGGACTGGGAAGAGATGATTTCTTTAGGTACCTGCAAGTGAGACATTATTTTAACAAAAATCTCAAAGAGGTGTTAGGAGAAGATGAGTCAGGGTTCCTGGAAGTATTTTTATCATTAACTAAGCCCAGATCATGTAACAGAATTAATCCAAATCCAAATTATATAATGCCATACAATTATCTAAACAAGAGGATACAGAATACATAAAGAAGAAATGGGAAAAGGAAGTAAGGGTAATGATCACATAGGAGAGCTGGGAGAAAATATGCCAGCTACAATGGTTCTCAACCGGGTCAATCACATGGCATCACAAGATTTTTTATCACACCCATTCAGAAACGACACCAAGGCAGCGGAGACGCTTGTTGGTGACTGTGTGGGTCTAATGGAGCTAACCACTTCTATGTTTTTTGGGACTGCCAGGCAATAAGACCATATTGGGAAGAGGTCCACAAACGTATAAAAAATGTATTTAATGTAAACATTCCATTTAAATGTGAAACTTTGTATTTGGGCGATCTATTGTTTGAAACATGGAATATCAAAGACAAAAAACTGTTGGCTATACTATTGGCAGCCAGTAAGAAAGCTGTCACAAGGAAATGGTTAAAAGTAGAATCACCTACCATTAACGAATGGATTGAAATTGTGTATGAAATTTATGTTATGGAGAAGATATCCTTTTCCCTCAAAGTTGAAAAAGAAAAATTTTATAAGATCTGGACCAAATGGACTGAGTACGTAAAACCAATTAGATCCTATTTCATTTGACTGCACTTGCGCTTTGTGTGAACCTGCCCCTTTTTTTTCTTATGTGTTGTTTTGATTGTCTGAGATGGTGCGCTCCCCTGTTTTGTTCCGTTTTGTTATCATTCTCAACGGGAATATGAAGTGGTCCATAGAAGAAAGCCCCAGAAGGGCAGCATGGACAAAATCACCTGAATTTTCTGTATCCATCCTTATCTATGTCCTTGAACAACTAAGACTGTAAGTAAAAGAGATAGTAGATAAGATAATACAAAAAACGAAACAAACAAAAAAAAACTAAGCACAGAAGTACCTCCAGGTGCCTCCTGTTGATCTCATAGATGATCTCCAGGTGTCGAGGCAGCAGGTTTTGGAAGAGGTCGACAGGCCAGCGCTCCAGAGCTTCAGGCAGGACAGTGTGGTTGGTGTAGGCACAGGCACGAACCACAATATCCCAAGCCTGCAGAAAGAGGACAGAGCCATGGACAGGTGGGTTAAAGAATCCTGACATTATCTCACATACAGACATGGATCTCAGACTCACTACAACAGGTAAAAGCTGTAAAAGGCAGGCAATTAAATTACATTATGTACATTTTGTGTGCATCCTTTTGACAAGTACAGTAAATACTAATTATTTTGTGTGAGTAATAACAGAAAATGACAATGTGCTAACAAAATCATTTTACAAAAACGCTGTACCATACTTTTTATTGTTCTCCAGTTTTTGGAAAAGATGACCCTATATCAAACTTCCTGTCACAGTGTGTGACTTGAAATTTTGGCTGATGTGTCATTCTGCTATGGCTGACTTGCTGCTGTGTCACTGTTGCTGCAGTATTGAAGGATGCAGAGAGATGGAATTGCTGCATAACTGAGCACTTAACAATCATACAGTTAAAATGCTCTAGTTACAGCTTTTGTCCAACACCACAACAGTGTGCCATAGGCTCACACTTATGGACAGTCGACCCTCAACAGCATTAACTACTAATGAACGTAGTTGTATAAAGAATGAGAGCCGAAGATCCAAACTCTGCTGTAGCTTCCCTGATTCCACTGTCACTATCTACTATGATGTGACAAGCACTTTGTTTTAAGCTTACTGAGGTCTGTGTATGATCACTACTGGAATGCATTATACCTTCTCCCAAGAGAGTTTCTCAGTGTCCACTAGGATCCTCATCAGCTCAGGAATGGCCAAAGCAGGGTGAGTGTCATTCAGTTGGATGGCCACCTGAAGACCACATGTCACAACTTCAGATTCACACATGATCAAATATGGCCGACATAATTTTACAAACTGTTGTCATCTAGAAATGTCCCGACTAGACTTTTTTCTGTGAGAGGTTGATACTGTAATATGTAATGTATCATATCATAATTTAACATAATGGCTCTCTAACCTTGTCTGGCAGTGTAGAAAGGTCCAACCGCACAAACTCTGTGGAGCCAAACTTAGAGGCTTTGAATCGACGGATGATGTCTTGAAGAGTTGCAGCTACAACAAAGTACTCCTGTTTGAGACGCAACTCCTTCCCTTCAAAGAACTGAAGAACAAAGACGATGTAGAACGCTGTTACAGCCATCATGCCATTTGTAAAATACCTGAGATACTAGACTTAAAGCTGGATTTATTTATTTATTTATCTATTATGCCACAACAAATGGTAAGCTAGAAGCAAGCTAATGATATCTAACATGTCTTTTGGTTTGTGCTGTATCAAAGAAAAAACTCACTACTTAATGCCTTTGTGGTTAATCCTCTAAATTTCTGAAAGACGTGTTTGACTGAAAAATTGGATTAATGTAACAAAACAACCTTGGCCATGAGGTCATCTACAGTTTTAAATAATGTTTTGACGAGAGTTGCTTCTTTGCCTTCTTATTTGTTTCTGAGGAAAGCCTGTTTCTGATGGCTGATGTTTAACTCCATCAGTGAGAGTATCTCTGATTCATTCTGCCTGTAAAAGCTATTGGCAGATTCCAATCTACCAACATCTCATGTGCATACACTCATAAACTATCTTTCTGTGTAAATAATTGAATGGTCATTTTGGTTTAGTCACTCCAGATTAGCCAAACTTATTTGGAGAAGAAATTGAAGGCAGAGTGTAACATTCTAACCCAAGCTGAGCATCACAGCTTACAACAACATTCGAGGCACACTCACTTTCACTTTGACCTCCAAATAGAGTCGTTTAGTTCATCTGCATAAACAGTTGGTTTGTTTACAACATGTCTGACTGTCTGACTGCAAGTGTTTCCTGTCCCATTTTGCATTAAACATGGTGAGTCCAGAGTACAGAAAGAACCGAACTGTTGTAGACCAAAGTGGGAATCAACTAGAATCACCCTCTGAGTAAAATGTAGACCGAGGAAGAGTTGATGTTTGGTATATTTACACACAACAATAAATCTACTCACATTGTCGTTGGGGTAGAGAACTCTGGAGATGTTCTCAGCCAGGTTTCGATCCAGTACAGCTTGGATGTAGCCACCAACATTAACTGTGGGACAAAAGAAGTTTGTGCAACTTGTGCTTCCACTTCACATCCTTCATCATTTTTTCTCTTACTGAATAAGATCTGCTCTGTTTGTATTTAGTAGTTGACGATCCAAAAAGTGTGCAGTATATCAGTGATGATTGTTCAACACTCACAGTCTTTGAGGTTGAAGTCACAGGGGGCCTTAGCAGACCACAGTCTCATGGTGTTGACAATGTTGTTTCTGTAGCCGGGGACTGGGGTGTCGTAGGGAAGAGCCAGAACAACCTGGGTCAAAATAAAAACATATGAAATACACTGCAGAACACCACTGACTGAATCAGTAATAATCCCGTACTGGTGTTAGATTTGTGTCTGCTCTTACTAACCTGTGTGTCGACCCATTGTACCCCCTCGGCTGTGTGCTCCACTCTTCCATAGAAGTGGACTGGGCGCATGTACTCAGGGCGAGCCTTCTCCCAGGGGTTGCCATAACGCAGCCAGTCATCCGCTTCCTCCACCTGTGGAAATAGGCCACTGTGTATTTGTTTTGATGCGCTACAAAACATTCTGCTCTGTTATGCTATTTCTGCTTTGTCCTGATGTTCACATTAACCATATTTACATCTTTATAACATGAGCAGTAAGATTTGTATCAGCTGAGCCGTGAAATACAGGAATTCTGGGGAGTTTGAAAGCTAACAAATAACAAAACATAGAAACGACTAAATGATTCTACATATAAACTTGCCTGTAAACTCATTTTTAGGTTGATCCCTGAGCTCTCTGTGCTGGAAAAAACACTGTGTTTCATTCATCCAAACATTTTAAAAGGACCACCACAGCTGAGTACCAAGTTATGGTGGCTACTGTACATCCTTCATTTTAGATTTTTATAAATGATATTTCATACTGATGCATGCAAATGTTGGAAACAATGTATGATTGGTAGTATTAATCATGATAACGTATGTGTGGTACAACAACATATTAGGGCTCATACATTTTCCCAGAGAGTTTACGATGGTCCTAATGTGCTGTAAAGGACAGGTTGCGCTCCATTAGCTCATTTGTTTACATGCTGCACAGAGCTGTTGAGCAGCATCTTTTTGCCCAGTTGAAATGGAGTGGAGCACAGCCTGACACATCATGTTTTTAGTACCTACTCGGCCAGGGTTCCAAGTGAGCTGAGTTGAGCCCAAAATGTGACGTCAACAGACTGCAGGCCACTGATTGGCCAGGGAATGACGTCACTGGATGAGTCATGAGAGCGACTCCTTCATAAGAATCAAACCTGCCATTTTTAAAACCTGGCAACAGCGACAGTGCATACAAATGACGTCACGGGAGTTTCAGGCCGCCTTGCTTTGACAACCCCACCCACATTGAGGTGGCATTCAATTCTAATGGAAAACGACTGTAACCGAGTAAAGTCCAGTCGACTAGGGGCAAGCAGTGCTAAAACTGTGTAATGGAAAAGCAGCATTAGGGGTTAGTGCAGTCAGACTTGAAGAATCCCACTGAGACTTCAGGACCATTCTTAAGAGCGTTTCTTACAGTGTTTATACATCAGGCTCCTCCAGTCCGCATGCCGAAGTATCCTAGGGTGTTAAAGAGTACTGTGTATATAATAAGCACTGTGTATAAGTGCTGTGTGAGTGTGTGAATGTGACATGTAGTGTGAAGCGCTTTGAGTGGTTGATATGACGAGAAAAGCGCTATATAAGTACAGTCCATTTACATGCTGCCAATGGCCTCACTCTGCAGACCTTCAGCTTAAGTGATCGAGTCTCTGGTTCTTAGTCAGTCAATGTTTTAGCAAAACTGCCAATTTTTGTATGAAGCTTTTCAGGCCACCATCACCAATATGTGTCCAAACCACCAAACCATTTCTAGTGATGCATACTTGGGTACAGAGAGGGAGGGAAGTTCACTCTCACTAGGCTGCATCCTAAAATAAGTTGGTAGGTTAGGCATGTTACATTAGTTAACACAGTAACTAGGTGTCACAGAGGCAGGTCAGATTTCAGCGGAGTACAGGGGTCTTGCTCTGAACACCACTGTGATCCTGATGAAAAAACCTGCTCAGAAAATGTTAAATGTGTAAGGCCAGGGTGGTGCCTCCAAGAACAACACCCGGTTAGTATACCTGCCAACCGCTGACAATTTTCTGATTGAAGATGCCAAACTCGTAGCGGATGCCGTATCCGTAAGCAGCCAGACCCAGAGAGGCCATGGAGTCCAGGAAACAGGCTGAGGAAAAAGCAGAGACAGGACAAGAGGGGGTGGGTTTGAGACAAGCCTGTCCACAGCACTAAACAAAACCGTCTGTCAGCAGCTGATCGGGAAAAACAGCAGGAGCTCACCAGCCAGACGACCCAGACCACCATTGCCTAGACCGGCATCTTCTTCAATGTCCTGCAGCTCCTCCATGTCCAAACCCAGCTGAGAAACAAATCCACATATTCTTACAAAGACACAAATAATGCCTCCAAGTCCCACTGTAAATGCATGCACATTCCTTATCATACAGTACAGTACAGACTACACAGACTACAGACTAAAACCTGGTTGTAGAGTTTTTGATGTCTGGATTTGTGTTGTTGTGCAGAATCCAGTCACAAATACTGGTACTCATGGCCATTAAAGGGACAGTCCAACAATTTCACAGATAGAGGTAAGTCCATTTGTTGTGTGGAATGCTGTTCAGCCTGCGGAAACAGTTGCATAATGTCCTCTGTGAGCCAGGGGAGGTTTTCAACTCTGAGAATATAACCCATGATAATGTCATTAGTGTTGCCCCAGCTTAGATACTACAAATTTCTAACTAAGTAATTAAGTACATTGAAGTACTTTACATGAGTATTTAATGCAACTTTATACTTCTACTCCACAGGATTTTGGAGTACTTTTTACTCTACATTTATTTATCAACAATACAAAAGATAATCAACTAATTGTACTGTAATGATATAATGATGATGAACTAATGATGATCAAATAATGATGTATTATCAGAGCTTAATCTACTCATTCTGAAATTATAATTCTTCAGAATGGTTACTTTTACCTTTAATACTTTGGGAGTAAACATTTTCAAATGAAGGACTTTTACTGGTAACAGAATTTCTATGCTGTGGTATTGCTACTTTTACTTTAAAAAAAAATAAAAATCAGAGTACTTCTCCACTGCTGCAAGCATTTACCATTGACTAATGTAAGCTGATCTAATACAGGATTCAGTGTTTTTGGAGCTGGAAATGTGAAATCTGTCCCTTGTAAAATCTTTGGTGTGATACTAATTCACCAGAACACCCCTACAAAGCACCTCTGCATTGACTACATGACTTTGGTTCAGTCCCAGTCTGGGCCTACAGCATCATCCTATCATCTGAAGTCTGCCATATCATGAACTGTGCTAAATCACTGTCTACCATGAAAACATTGATGGGACCACTATCTCTAACTGGAAGCTCAGGTTTTATTGTCTTATACCCATGCATCAGTCTATTAAAGAAGAATCTACCTCTCTATTTCATAGAACATCTTGAATGTTCTGGGACCTTTTGTCCTTTTGGTCTAGGTTTTTTTTTTCTGGTTTGACACCCTTAGTTCCAATGAAGGGAAATCATAACGCTACAGCAAACAATTAGATTTTTGTGGGATTCATTTGGGATAGGTCTATTCCTGTGTCCTTTTCCCATGATCCTTTGCCTCACCTGGTATGTGGCTTCATCACAGGCATTCTCCAAAGCCAGATTAACCATGGTGTTCTGCAGAGTCCGGCCCATGTAAAACTCCAGGGAGAGGTAATAGACACGCTGCAGGAAAACAGAGGAAAACAATGCCTGAGTGCTGGGTTTCATTTCATTACCACCTGATATACAGCTGCACATACTTTATATATTCTCTAAGTTCTTTATATCATTACATCTCCATGTAAGAATATTTGCAAGAGCAGACAAATCTCATCCAAAATTTGACAAATTAACAAAATAGAGCACTAAAGTGCAGATTCTCTGGAGGACAGTCATAATAAAACATACATGTTCCATTTGGTGTCCCTAATGACCCTGTAACATTATCTGTGGTAGGAAACAACAGCTGCTGTCAGAGATAACAGCACAGCTATTATAATGTCTCTTATGCTTCACAGAGAAGTGAATCAAACCACAGTAATCTCCTCACAGCTCTGCAAAAGCAACACTTTGAGAATTAATATATGCACTGATGACAGCCTGCCAAATAATACAGCAGCAAAGCTCCAAACTGTATGCCACATGAAACTATGTGTGTCCTGGCTGACACTGTGACTCTCTGCCGTATGACATCTCTGTCCCTGCTGCTGACTGATGGCAGGGGTCATATAAAGGAGGCACACTTGAAAAAAGCATGTGCCAAAGTTACAATGGCATCTGGTGGTCAGTATAAATAGAAGAGGAGGGTGTGTGCTAAACAGGAAACAGAAGGCTCTACCAATTCTACACTGGCTGAGATACTTGACCTCTTACTGGATAACACTAGGGTTACTCTGTCTCTTTATTATAATAAAGAAATACTTTCGGATTTCCATACCCTTTGCCCTTAGCCCCACTCCCTTTGGTTCCTTTGGTTGTATATGTGTAAAATCAACTCATAATCACTCAAACAAGAGGAAACTGTACATCTGTTAGGGACAATTTTAAGCAGTGGATTAATTAAGCAATAATTAACTGAGAGGGTGTGCTTTAATGTCATTTGAGCACGACAGTGATGCGGTCAGGACCGAGGCGCTTGCACCGAGTATAATATTGTGATTATACAACTATTACCAACAAAGTAAAATGTATTTCAAAATCTGTTCATGTTGAGGAGCAATTTGTTCTCAAAATTAAAAGGTTTTGGCGAGTGTTTGTCCCGTTTCCATGGAAATACATGGGGTCTAACTAATAACTGGAACACAATCAGTCACGTCAGTGGACTCCTATGTGTAATGGAACCAAATTTACCACTACGGCAAATAATCAGACCCTTAGTAACGACCTAGCAACAGAAATTATTTTCTAGTCCCAGATGAGTGAACTCTGAGCTGACATTAATGCTTTATCGAGGTTACTCACAAGGAGCAAGAGAGTGTTTTGTGAGAGCTCTGTCATGTGAAGTCTAATGCATCATTTCTCCCCCAAATTGTAGCCATAATTGGGCCCTTTAGAAACTTACTGAAATCCACTAGAATTTAAATCAAGTTCTGTGAAGCTGAACCAAGTGTGACTCCACAATCCTGAGGTTGTAATGATAAACCAGTCAGGATCCAGCAGAGTTGAAGAGGTTAAAAGCAGAATTACTGGATATTTGGAAACAGTAAGTTTCCAGTGGCATGAATTGTCAGGCTTAAGCCAGACAGCCTCTGTTGCCCTTACTCTGTGCAGCAGACTGGGCAGAACCCAGTGCAACCTTACACACTGGCTATGATTAATTTATCATAGGAGTGATGGCCCTTCAAATTGTCCAGTCAGCTTCCTGTTCCACAAACGCAGGGAAGCTGAGTGCAGGGCATTGTAGATGTGTTGAAGTGAGTAATTACTGGAAAGATTTATGCAATATATCTAGTTCTAGTGTGGCCATTTTCGGATGCGCAGTGTGTCTGTGTGTGTGTGTGTGTGTGTGGGGGGGGGGGGGGTTACGACCTGCTATTGCGTAACACATATTTCCTCAACCGGCGGAGTCTCCTCTCACCGCAGAACGCCAGTGTTTGGAACACATCTGAAGGGCCACAGACGTGCAGCGTCTTCAGTGGCGCACAGCAGATCAAGATCGAGGTGACTGAGTCAGATGCATATACCTAGCAGTAGCAGCTGATTATGTAACAGACAGCTCTGATACAGAGTGAACAGGACTGCCTGTTGAGCAGCACTCACTCGGACCACACACACAAACTCTGTCACGCAGCATCGAGACAAAGCTGCCGGAACATATCTATAAATGGATATGAGGAGCAAAGCAGCAAAAGTCGCGCACACAAACATACACGCATGCACGCGCGCAAGGGCCATCAGCTGTAATACTGCAGCACAGAGCCCGGCATCCCCTCCCACTGCTCCCATTGCTCAGTGTGTGTACGTGCAAGACTGTGGTATCAGTCCGCTGCTTACTTTAGGGTCCTTCTCATAGTAATGCTGCTGCGTCCGGATCCAGCGGCCCACAAGATGGTCTCGCACTGTGTTGGCCAGGGCAAAGTAGTAGTCCCGTTTGGTGGCCACATTTCGGTCCTTCACCAGGGTGAAGTGGAGGTGTCGGTTGAAATTAGTTTTCAGGTCCGCAACATTTTCCACCCCAGCCAGCCCCCGAACCGAGATCTGCTTCCTCTTTTCCTGGTCTGTCAGCGGCTTGGCCATGCTTACTGACGCGTTCTCTGAAGCTTTCACTAAATGTTCAAATGGATTTTCTCCAACGGCCTGTCTCCCCTGCTTCCGACTCCCCACTGAGCACAGCCGCTGAGATGTGTCACACCAGCCCACTTTATATGTCACGTACTCCGTGTCAAGATGGATTGAATAAAATTACCTTTTCCGGCTACTACTTTCAAAATAAAACTCAAATTTGCGGCAGCTAACAGGCCCTTACATATTTTATAAGTGCGTCACACGTCTCTTTGTAACTAATTTCGCATCATAAACAGCAGATAAATGAACAGCGTGTATTCGTGTCTAAACCAGAGCTAGTTTTAGCAAAAAACCCCTCAAGAGTTAGTCCGAAGTGCAAAGCATCGCATTTCTTTTTCCAAGGGATTTGGTCAGTTAGCAAGAAGGAAATCGGTAGACGTTGCTTTTATTTTTACGTCAAAAATCACTCTACTTTCGGTCTTAATCTGTTTAACTTGCCACAGCTCTGCATTCTTGGGACTTAAAAGTACATAAACGATGTTCAGCTGTTGTTTAGAAATCTCCTGACTTCAGAAGTATTTCGCAGTTAGCTTCATTCCTTCAAAGTGTTTGGACAGCAGCGAACTGCACCAGAATTTATTAATAATAGCTACTGACATATTTAATGCTACGGAAGCAAAATGAGGAGGAGAGATGCTAACTGAGCATGTCGATTGAGTTTTCAGTAAATGTGACAAGTTGAACGAGTTAAAATAGAAAAACGGCAATTTAAAAAAAGAGCCAAACTATTATACAAATAGGTTCGTTCTTAACCTTGGCAACAGTAGTTTGATAAAGGAAAAAATAATGATCTCAATGCAGGGTTTTCTTGCCATCATTTTTGATAGCTTTCAACCTCATCTCATTCTTCATCAGCAAATGGAATTTACTCAGTTGTCATCACGTGACCAAAGGACGGAACAGCGTTTAATACACATACACTTCCTGGGCCTGACATCTCATGACCTTAGAAGTTTGTTCAGTGGTCATCAAGTGACCTAAATATAGAACCTTAGTGACAACAGGTGGTCATACATGGAAACACTGACCAGCCAAAACATTAAAACCACTGACATCCATCCATTCATCCATCATCTGTACCACTTATCCTTCAGGGTTGCAGATCAGGCTGGAGCCAATCCAAGCTGACACTGGTTGAGAGGCAGGGTGCACCCTGGACAGATCGCCAGTCCATCACAGGGCTGACTTATAGAGACAAACAACCATTCACACTCACATTCACACCTACAACTGATTCAGTTATCAATGCACCTGCCTGTATTTGGACGGAGAAAGCCAGAATAACCACTGACAGATGAAGTGGATAACATCCATCATCTTGTTAGGATCCAATGTTCTGCTGGGAAACCATGGGTCCTTCATTCATCTGGATGTTATCTAAACATTGTTGCAGACCCACCCCTTTCCCCATGGAAATCATACTTCCCGACCAGAAGCGGCCTCCCCAGCAGAACAACCCGCCCTGCCACACCGTAAAAACTGCTCAAGCCCGAGGCAAGCCCTGGCCTCCAAATTCACATCCCAGTCTAACTGAGCTCCACTCCGGGATCCACTGCCAATATTAAGTTATGTGAAGACAGTTGAGCCACGTATATGAGAACTGAGCAACTACATCTCAACGATCCAAGACCTTATGATGCACTTGTAAGTCCAAAAAAGCTAGTGAGCAGACCTTGAGTTTCACTCTATTACAGTTGGCAAATGTTTTTTGTTTTTTTTGATGAAATGTCATTACTTTGCCCCAAGCTACTTAAACAATTATTCAATTTTACAAAAGAAAAATTGACTTCCAATTGTGACTTGTTGCTTCACTTGCCTCTCAGCTTAATTTCAGTAGTTAGCATGTGAAGTCTGCACTGGTAAAAAAAAACTACAAAATATAACTAACAAATTAATTGCTTACTGTTCCATTCAGAAATGACAAGATACAGCCTTAAGGACTATTAAACATCTTTGTTGTGAAAATCTGTAGTGGAGGACATGAGCAGAGGTCCCACCTAATTATACAAAACCTTTTTTATAAAACCATCCATGTTTCTTTAAGTGAAGGCTTCCTGGAGAGTTCAGTCAGGAGACACCCTTGACAAAAATATTATGTAACACATTTGAATGAGGCAGCCAACAGTCGGGGGGGGGGACGACTCTTGGCAGGCATTCAGATACAGAGGGTCTTACATCCAGGAAAGGAGAAACCAGTCTGTACTACATGACAAAAAGGTGAAATGGATCAGTTTAATTCTAAACCAAGCAAGATTTCAACAGCTATTCATTCAGGCTAGCGCCATAACACAACAGACTGATTCCAGAAACAGAGTAAAACTAACATTTTTCTTCTCCAATAACTCGAGGGACAAAAGTGATGCTTTTGTCCTTGCAGAAGCAACACAAACACTGCACACAGCATCTTATCAAAGCAGAGAGAGATGCAGAAAAACAAGGATATATCAGATTCCCAGCATTCAAGTAGTGCAGGGGGTCGGACGCGAACAGACTGCAGCACCAAAACCCCCTTTTCAAACTCAGTGTCACAACTGAGACAGACAAATAACAAAAGAAAAAAAAAAAGATTTAAAACCCTGGGAATTTCTGGAAAACAATCTGAGACAGTGCTACAGAAAGGTTTTTCTGACAGAACTAAGATACACTTCACATCTCGTTATTACAAAAATATTAATCTTATTCAACTCAAAGCCAACAGGAACATGACAGGAGTATAAATGTGTCACTTTAAACAAAAGGAGGTGTTTAAAATGAATCATGCAAGCTGAAATTCAATATATTAAATCCAATCCAATCAAAGTTATGTTTTCTGGTTTGACTTGAACATTTGAAGCAATGTGACTGTTCAGAACAAATTAAATTTGCAGCTGACTATTTGAGCGGTTTATTTGGTAAACAAGTAACATAACAAAGTATTGTAGCACTGCAGAACACATGGCCAAAGGCAACAGTGTTTGCATGTACACAAGGAGCTTTGTGTTAATCTAAAGTTTAAAAACAGGAAAAATAACTAAGTTACATAACTTTACAAATTGAACTAACACTGCCTTTCAATGTATCAGAGATGTCTTCACAATATCAAGGATCAATAAAAAATAAAGCACTGGTTATATTTTTTTTCTGTGAGCACACATAAACGCTCTATATAACATCAGTTTATTGGATATCTGGTGAACAATGTGCTGCAGCGTTGAAACTCTTGTGGGAGGATGATTCTTCTGTGGCAGGGTTAATTCTGGGGTGGAGGAGGTGGGGGTGCAGGAGGCATGCCAAAGGGGGGCATGCCTGGTACCCCCATCCCCATCATGGTGACAAAGTTGGAAGGGTCCATGGGTGGTGGGGGTGGTGGTGGGGCATACATCATGCCAGTTGAACCTGGAGGTGGTGGAGGGGGAGGAGGAGGGGCGCCGGGGGGCAACGGGGGCTGGACGCCGGGGGGGGGGCGGAACCATGGATGGGGTGCCCATGGGTGGTGGGGGTTGGGCTCCGGAGGCTGCAGGCTGCTGGGGCTGCTGCCATGGAGGTAGGGTGCCGGTGCCAGGGCTGGACGTAGTGGTGGTATCTGTGGAGGGGTGGGGGAAAATAAAGGTTAATTCTTTACTGTCATCAAAACTGTGTGCGCGTCAAAGGTTATTGTCTTTCAATCAGATCATCTACCTACATGACCATAAGAGACTGTGACCAAACGTGCCATTATACCTTGTGAAGTCAGAAGAGCCCAGGAAACCATTCAGTATGTGGTGTCATTTAATCTGAGCTGATAATTAGGATTTCAGTATTAGCAAAAACACAGAAGTGGTCGGCCACAGTCATTTGGGTCATAAATAAATCCAGCCATTTTGAATTTTCTGCTAGACATGCTATTGACTAACCAAGAAATCACTCTGTACATACCATGCTTGGACAACCCTGGACACTGACAAATATTTAATTTGACCTATCATGTGTTGTTTTTCCATGACTGGCTAACAAACTTTTCTCACTGCAAATGCAGTGTTGCCATTAGGGAGCTTTATGGTAAGGGAGAAAAAAATAGCTAAATACAAATCACTACTAATCCTAGAAAATGATTCTACTTTCAAAATGTTAAGCATAACTAGTCCATATCAGCTTGTCAACAGCTTCTTAATATCTCTTAGAATAACTTCTTTTTTAAATGTCTGATACAGTTCACTTTTAATCAGGCAATATAGAGTGCTTTGCCTTTCTGTGAAGTTGTCATAATGTCTTGTGAAAACTAGTATACCTTATGTGATGGACACAGTATCCCACAATACAATGTACAAAGTAAAAAAATGATCCTGGAAGTGTCCATAACCAGTTTTACTATGTGACGCCTTGCGTGTGTACTGATTGGTCATTGACTCAATGGTTTCGTATACAGCTTTTGTGTGTTCTTACTTTGTTGCCAGGGCAGCGGCGTACTGGTTGCCATGCTGCTGGTTGGAGGGGGAGGTGGAGCCTGCTGTTGCCATGGTGGCAGGGGACCTGAAGGGGGGGGGGGGTGGCTGGTTGCTTGGGGGAGGAGGTGGAGGTGGCATCATACCCATTGGTGGTGGCAGCAGACCTACAAGGAAAAAACTTTAAATTAAAAACCACCTTTCACAGTTAAGTTATGAGCTAGCAGAGGGATGCTCGTCTCAGGTATTTCAAGATTGTTCTGGGACTTGAGAGAACAGTGGTGTCTCAGTAACACAAAGTAAACCTTATTTCCTCCTTCTATTTGAACTAAATCTCCAGTATCTGTCGGCTCTTTAAAATTTGTATAAACTCCCAACAGCCAAAAATGAAAGCTCTTACCCATAGGGTGTCCTATGAGGTCCTGGTCCCTGGCCCATGGGGGGAGGAGGGGGTTGCATCCAAGGGGGAGGAATGCCATTGGGGTTGGGAGGCAGAGGGGGCCCTCCCATGTTAGGCATGGGGGGAGGGAAGTTGTGTGGTCCTCCATGGCCACCGGGCCCTCCATGCATGCCATGGAAGGTCCTGTTCTCAGTCGGGCCAGAGCTCATCCAAGGAGGCCGGTTCTGCTGTAAACACACAGTCGTCAGTCATTTACCAAACCTTCTTACATGAAAGGTATAAAATCAAGTGTGTTGCCAACTAACTGGTGGTGGCTGGTTATTGTTGGGTCCTGAGGCCCGCGGCGCTCCTCCCTGGGTGCTGGAGTGTCCTCCACCAGACGTGGGGACGGGAGCCTCCCCCAGCTCAGCCATGAGGGACAGGTACTCTTTGTCCATTCGAGCCTTGTCCTGGGCTGACTGCGGTGGCTCGCCACCTGTTGTTCTGTGGGCAGCAAATGTGCTACACAAAGCAAGACAGCATTATTACAAGGGGATGAAGAACACACTACATAACCAAATTATGCTTTCACTCTTCTGTGACTTGTTCAAGTGTTGCTCACCTGGTATACTTGCAGTCAGAGGAGATGTGGCCTGCTCCACCACACTTGGTACAGAGGGTGGTGTTGGTGATGCTGCGAGGCTCTGAGTTCTGCCAAGGACGAAGGATCCTACAGAGACAAAGAGAGACAGTCTTCACTGGTGCTCGTAGCTTAAATCAGGCATTATGAACTTTCGCCCTAAATTTCTCTTTTCCAGCATCCATACATTCATCACCAATGATCTCTCCATAGTGAAGTAAACACAAAGGCCCACCAGACTTGTTACATTTACCTGTTATCATCTTCCCTCAGTGTACCATTGAGTCTGGCCAACTCTCTCAGCTGCATCTTTCGTAGGTCATTCTGATCCTCGGGGGTCTCAATGCCTTGCTTCAGGATGTTGCGAATCTGTGAATTTCTCACCATTAATATACTGTACACACTGTACATTCCCAAAGGTACATCGAACATGTTATCTTTGAATGAGGTTGGTTAAGTGTAAAGCCCTAAGCAAATATGTCAGAGTTTAATCATCAGAACACTGAGGTAATCTAACCTGCTCTACAGCTTTTTTGACATTCTCCATTGTGTTGGCAGTGACCAGGGCATGCAGTGGCTCATCTTCCCCTGGGAGCATCTGTCCATCCTTTCGACCGACCTTCCCCTCTTTCACAGAACCTTTACCACGGATCATGATCTTAGCACAGCACTCTTTCTCAATGTTCTTCAGTGTATTACCACTGGTAAAACAAAAAGGGGAAAGAAATGAGAAACTAACTTTCATTCATATTGGCAATTAATTTACTTGCTCAAAGTGTGTAAAACATGCAGGATTACAGTAAGATTAAATCCAGTTTACCGTGGCCCGATCAGCAGACCAACAAAGTTGATTTCAGGGTATTCATCTTGGGGAATCATAACTTTGTCATTGACTCTGGTGGCTGGAGGTCTGCAAGAAATGAATTCAAGATTAGCATTTACTAGGAGCAATGAACAACTTTCTGCTTCTCCTAAAAGCCACTGTGGATGTATTATTAGAATTACACCATATAGAACTTCAACAACAACCATTAGTCCTTTTTTACTGTAGGAATTTAACAACCAGTGATCTGGAGAATCCATAATCTGAATTTGTAAAAATCCTTTTGAAGTTTTGTGTTAAAACTGCTCTTTTTCTGATATGTATCATGAAAAAGTGCATTTCCCTTTTGTTGTGGTGTTTGGTGGCTGAGGGAAGTAATGCAGATATTGCTATGGATTTCTTCCACATTTTGCTGAATTAACCTGTCAGCCTTCATGTTGAACCACTGCGCAGTTTACTTCATCATGTGCACTAGAATCCTCTGTCTGTCCAACAAGTGCTCCCACTGTTTTTTTTTTTTGTGTTTACAAACGGAAATGTCCGTGACTGAGTGATAGTTGAATTCTTGCCTAAAACTTTGCATATCATTATATATGCAAATATGTGTCCTGCACAAGTTTTGTCCTGGTCTTGTTTTGTAATACTCCATACAGATGTTGTAGCAAAATGGTTTCTGTTGTACATTTGTTGTAATCATTCTTGCTGTGATGTGAAATTACATCTGCTGAACCACACGTAGCTAGCTTTCTTTCTAAAATCCCTCTCTAACCAACATTGTAGAATTTCAGATTTCAGACTATCATTATTGCCATCATCATTGGTTGCCCAGTCATATAGCACCTAGACAGCCTCTGGCCACAGGAAACATTTAAAATTACACGCCTTTTATTTTACTGGTTAAATTAACAGACTGTTACTATAGGCAAATAACACCAAAAACCATTTGTTGTAAAATCAATAAATAAATCATACTTATAGTCTGCAGGAGGCTTGAAGTCAGGGTTGAGTCCAACCATCTCAGTGATGAGGGAGTGACGCTCCTCCTCAATCTTCTTTCGTGTGCGATACTCGCGGGTGTTTAACCTCTTGCCCTCACTGTTGTAAATGGGCTCTGGGGAGGGAGACCTGAAAATGGCAGACAAAAGACAAGAAAGACATCATCAACACCTTTTTAGAAGTGGAGCTCTGCCATTAACAATTACACACGCTTCCTACAGCTAACTAAGACTTAAGGAGCTACAAATCTTCAGTAGGGATTTTGAATCAATGGGTGCTGACATGTCATAGGAATAATGTTAAATTTAAAAAACTGGTTTGGAAATTTGGATCTACTGAAAGAATTCAGATAGACTGACTATGTGACTCACTGCCAGTGCGAGAGCAAACTCAAAAAAAGAAAATGATGTAGGAACTCTGCACTGACATTTCAAAGGCTAGAGTCCATTCATTTATACAATTCAGGGTAAAAGGGGGCAACCAAAGCTGTATAGTGGTAATTAACCCAATACACTGGAGGGGCATTGACCACACAGAAAAAAAACCCAAAACAAATAAATGGCCATAACTAAACCTGCATACAGGATTGTTGGCCTACAAGAAAGGAAAGTTGGAGGTAAGAAAAAGAAACCAAAGCAAAATTCGCAATCCTAAGCAGAAACGCTGGCTTTGAGAGTTGCTTGGTGTTGACGTGGCGGGAGAGGTCCGTACCTCCCCTTGGATGCTGAAAACCTGCGTTGCTGCGTTAAGGAGGCTCTGTGCTTGAAAAAGGGTTAGGTTGACGTGGGGTAATTTGGGTTAGAGAAAAGGAATTAAGATTAGATATCCACCTTTTCCTATGCTCTCCCATCTGAGAGCCACATTTGTATCCATGTGATGTGAAGAGTGAGGAAAAAAAAAGGGTTTTCCTTTTATGCTTCAAACTTCCAACGGTGACAACCTGAAACACCCCCAGTTGGTTCTGTCACATTAGATTGGGGAGTGATTTATAAGAGTGCTGCAGCTCTGCAATCAACTTTTTGGTTGCTGTGGAAATGTCTGATTATGATGAGAAACTCTACACAGTGTGCAGACGACAGGGACTCTAGCTAACAAAGATTAACTTCACACACTCTTGAGAGCAAGCCACTTCCTGCGGGAACAGATCCTTATGGAAACTACGTTATAAGCTGGCCATTGCGTTTTCCAGAACACATACAATTCTGGCAGTTTTCTTCCAGACCTCGAGAGTCCAGAGGGAAAACTGGCACATGCCCCCCTTCCCCCTGGGTGGAAATGTTTAAAGCCACATTAAGGGAAAACCAGAGATCACCAATGACCAATCATTTGTTAGTTCTAAGACAAAACCTATTAATCACTGGTATATTATGATGTAGGCAACATGCCATGAGCTCGACCATCACTGTCAAAAATAGTTATAGAATATGCAGTGTGTAAGTCAGGCAAGGCAGTATCAATTGATAGGCGTGAATCTTTGGTTACCAATTCACTTTTCCAAAAGAGCCAATGCATCTTAACTGCGTCAACTTTAAAGTTAACATGATCTTAAATATCAGGGTTACACTCATTTACAGAGTAAGGTGTATTGACCCAAACCTGTTTCAGAGGAAAATCTTAATACATTTAGCATCATGTATAGATTCATAGATTCACACAGCACTCTACATGAGACACAAACAAGCAGTGGGTGAAACCATGAGGCATAAATACTAGGAGGCTAAATCTGAAGCAGCAACTCCACTAAACTTTCATGTAAAATGACAAGTAAGTATAAAAAGTATAAAGGTGCAAATATTTAGTCATCTTGGCTCTGGCAGTGACTTGCTAACTTGTCTTGGCTGAAAAACATCTGAACTTACACTGACCTATATACAGTGGGTTGCCCAAGCATTCATACCCTCCTGTTCCTTTCCACTTTGGATGCTTTCTCTTGCAAAATTATTTTCAATTAATTTAGTTGCCTTTTTTAACCCAAGACTGAAACTGTTTTCTACTATATCACAATGAAACAGAGATCATATAAACTTGTTAACATTTGTTTGACAAAAATAAATAAATAGTAGATAAAAATAGAAAAAGCAAGCTCAAGGTCCACTTTCTGGGTTTTGGGAGCTTTCAGCCACATCTCACTATCTTCCTCAGAAGATGGCAGTTGCTCTGCTCTGAGCAAACGTCCTCCTCTTAGAGACCATGAGATTTCATTGAAAGCTCCAAAAAAAGCCATAAAGTAGACACCTATGTTTTTTGTTTTTTTTTGTCAAACTACTATTTCCACAGTCAAAAAGTTTAATTGTATACATTTGTTTTGAATGACTACATGGTACATACTTCCAATATATACATATACATATTTCCAATTTTCAAACATTTATATAAGTATGTACTTTAGCTAAATGCCTTAAAGCGAATTTCTTTTGATTTAATAAATTAGAAAATTGAATTCTATTTAATAAACTGAAAATGGGTAAAAGAATTTAGTTTCATTTTAATTGCAAACACCGTCTCATTGTCTTGGGTAAAAATACATTCACAACTCACACAGTTGTCAGTTTATTACAAACACCTACCTAAAAGTAATGCAGTCTAAAACAACACCCCTGTAATAAATCCTCCTTCATGAAAGTTATAATATAGTGTTTTTTGTTGAAACTGTGTTTCAGAGGTGCTGATTTAACTGTGTTATCATTTGAGGTTGTAATTTGTGGTGCTGACAAGTATTTCTATAACTGTGTTTCCTCCATTCAAATCAATGACTACACAACCGACACACACCTCGTCTTAATGAAATATAGTTCAACAGCACCACAAATTACAGCCTCCAAAATGACCATACAGTTGAATCAATACCTCTTCAACAAAGTTTCAACAAAGACAGAACATTATAAGCTTCATGAAGGAGGCTTTATTGCAGGGGTGTTGTTTTAGACTGTATTAGTTTCAGCCAGGTGTTCCAAAATAAACTGATACATGAGTGTATTTGCGTATATCCAATTTTCAAAAAAACACGCTGTACTATTAAAGATGGTCTAAAAACATCAATTAGGTGCAAGTTTTTACACTCCACTGTACCGTTTCTACTTAATTATCACCATGTTAAATTTTTAACAACTGTCCTATTTTAGGAAAATAATTTTTGTGTGCCCAGTTATAAAAATTTACCATTGCCAATTCAAAAATAAAACCTGCTAAGGCAATCAGTACCAGTATATGCACAAACATGTACAATTACTGGTGATGAAATGATTACAAGACTGAGAAATTCAGAAATATATTAATGTAGATCAACTATCCTCTAGCACTAGGCAATGTGAAAAACTCAAATATTTTAAATAACACTGCCCTTCAATTAGGAGATAGCTAACTAAACTCTACTTCTGCCAGTTTATTACTATACAATCTGAGATTTAGGCTATCAACCACATACATACTGAAAAATCAACATTTGTCTTCCAAAAAGTCAAGAAGGTAGAGAAAATGTTACTGTTCGTGGGTTTAATCTTTTTCCGACCTGTCCTCAGGGTTAACAGGGATTCCCAGGTCTCCTGTACGCAGTTTACGAGTCAGGTCTTCAATCTGCAGTTGGACTGGAAGAATTCAGGTTAGGAAAGAAAAACAAGGATGGAGAGAAATGTGGTTACCACAACAACATCAGAGAGACAACGCTCTGCACAAAGAGCACTGTCTCATTCATTACTAAGGTAAAAACAAATGGTGAGTCTGTTAAATAAAACACAAAAGGAGATCAAATAAACATCTAGGGAGACTCTAAAACATACAACCACTTACTCATTTCTGAAGAAATCAGAGGCAGACATTACCCAATATGAATATGTTCTAGAGGTCACTTACATTAGCGTAAACAGGACTAAGCTTTTCTCAGACAATGATTAAACATGGCAACATGTCAGTAAATGACTAGACCATGATTCCTAAAAATGCCTGCCATACCATTAATATTTCAAACCCGAGTTGAGGTTTTCTTCATGAAGACAGGGTTTCACATACTGTAACATATTGTGTTTAAAGGCTTCGGCATTTTAAGGACACAGTGGGTCTGAAAATCACTGATTGGTCTATTTGTTTTGCAAGTTTCAATAACAAAACAGGTGAAGACAGTCACGCTTGTCACTCCACAGATCTAACACTGAGGGGCTGCAGTGACAAAGAAACAATTCTTACATTTAGAAGGCAATGAAAAAATAAATCAATCAGTCATCTCATGCACATTATGAAAGTTGTAATGAAACACCCCCCAAACACAGAGATTCACTGATCACTGAAACGATTACTCTGGAGCATAGAGATGAATACAGGGCCTGTGAATTGTGGCTCACAGCAATTTCATCTTAAAAGCTTCCCTTGGATTGTTTTAGGGGATCTACTACATGAGCAAAGGAAATGATAAGTATGACGAGGGAAGGTGGGCACAAATGAATGTTTACATACCAAGGAAGAACAACCATTACCAATGAGTGAACAACATCAATAACAATGTCAGTTATTGACAAAAAGGACTTATCTGCTTCAGAACACCCAGTTGAGGGCCTGTGAAGACAGTATGTTGGTGCTACACTGCTGCTGAAAGGCATTTGTGGATAAAACAGTGTGTTACCTATGATCATTCTTTAACATTTTTTTTTAAACAGGCCAAACTAAGAGCATAATAACAGTGATCATGTGTTTCCCGATTTGCAATGCCCGCTAAAAAAATCTTGTTGGTGATTTAAATATGTTGGATTGATTTGCCATTGAAGCAGCATTGCCCACGCTTAGACCAATATAAACAGAAGCATACTTTAGCATGTTAGGACATTATGAGTAACGTCTCCATGCACAGGAACATTACTGATGATGTGTAGGGATCAGGCAAGACAGTGAACAGTGACCTGCAGCTCAGGACAGATATCAGCAAGCAGTGGTGTTTAATAATCTATCTCAAACTCCTCTTGCTAATGGGTCCCCAATGGTATGCAAACTGTAAGACCACAGAGACCAGCAGAACCACTTTACCTCAATTAAGAGAAATAACCTTAATTAACACCTTACATCAACAAGTTCAAATCACTGCTCATCAAATAATTATTGCTTTGTCTCAACAGTTGGAGCAAATTATACATTTCTTATTTTGTGTAACACAGTAATGTTACTGATGAATAGATAGGAAATGTGATTCAAAGCCTTTAGTTAGTAACGCATCTTGTGGGTGCCTTTAGAGCTCTAGCTGTTGGGAATTCAGCAAACAGTAAATAAGTATAACATTAATACTGGTAGGCATCATGTAAGAAAACTACAACTTCAAACAGATACACAAAACTGCATTTATAATTAACATGGCAACCTTAATAAACAAGAGATAAGTTTTTACCTATATAGGCTCTCTCTTGATCTCGAGTCAATCCAGGGGGAATGACAGTGGGCATGCCCGGTATGACTGTCTTCTGATCAGGCGTCTCGCTGCTCCAGCGACTCTTCTTCCTTGGTTTCTTCTGACCGAAATCTATCAAGAGAAACGGTGGATATTATGCATATTAGCTGTAGTTTCTATGTGCAACGTTACCGGATGAATGACAATTTAAGCGCCACTCAACAAATCTGTACTATGGGTACAGATAACAGGAAATGAGAATATAATAACGTCTCACAGGTAAGAAGGTGGGCTGGAAGTAAAGAGGGCGTTTCATTTTACATTCTTTACCTGAAACCAAGGGGAACTCATCGCAATAGACTCTAATGTTTCGAGGGTATGCAATAATCTAGATCCCATCTCTGGGTTAACTTATTCATGATTCAGAGAAGATAACCTGTGTCCATATAGCCAACCAAGCCATGACATGGTTTGAGGTCATTACATTACATTCTGGTAATAACAAAACATTACAGAGCAAGCAGCGGTGAAGCGGGAATGTTGCAGTGGTTGAGTTAAACGTATGTGTCACATTGCGTTTAGAACGTTAATTATCCTTACAATACAAACATGTGCAAATTCTACTACTGGAGGGAGTAGGGTGTAACCCCCGTTTACTGTATACGAATATGTGGCGTTAGCTACTAAGAAACATTCGTTTTGCTAATTACCATTAGCGGAACTGTCTCCATTTCGTGCAAGGCCAAGGCTTGATGTGAGGCCTTAAACATTAACCCATGTTAGTTAGCGACTTAGCTGGCTAGCGTAAACTCGTGCCGCATCAAACATTAGCGGGTGCTCGGTTAACGTACCTGGTTTGGCTAGTCCGGCCGCTGCAGCTGGTTGTTGTTGAGCCTGAGTCGGAAAACCTGTCCCTGGATTGAACTGATGTGACTGTGGAAAAGATGTGTTTGGCATCGAAGGCTGGAAACCTTGTAGCGAAGGAAAGGATGCGGGCGGCCCCGGTGTTGGCATCAACCCGTTCCCCGCACCAGGCCCGGCGTCAAATCCTCGTTTAGCACCAATACTGGGGTGCAACTTCCCTAAAGGAGTTGCATTTGCTCCCGTGGCCATTTTCGGTGTGCTCGAATGACCTAATATCTGTCAAACGTCAGTCGACTCTAGATTAAATTGGTTAAAACAGAGAAAACGGAACAAAGTAACGCCTGTTAACCCCCCTTGACAACACTTTAATCAAAATGGCGCCCAACAGAAAACCACAAAGGATGATCCCATGGACGTGGGATGAGCCGCTGTAGAACAAAGCACTTCTATTGGCCAGACCAAGGCCGGGTTCTATTGGGCAAAGTCTGTTTCGTTGTCCTCATTCTATTTACTCATTGGCTCATATGACTATCAATCCCATCATCATGACGTCATGTCCGGGCTACGGGCTAGTATGGTCTGTCCTCTGTTGAACGGGATTTTGTGTTGTGTTATCGGTGCGTGCGACTTTGAGCAACGCTGCGCAGCGCTGACTAGTGCATGCTGGGATTAAGAAGATGCACGCTTGTTAGAAATTTTGTCCGACTTTCGCATGAATGATGCATATACATCATGGATGTATAACACATCTATCATGTACATCCATCTCTCTCACTGAAGTGAACTCTTCCCCTCAGGAAAACAACACACAGACACCTTAATCACCACCAGATGATAAGCTAACTTCTTTTTTTTTGCACTACCATACATTTGCACTACTGCAACTTGCCTTGTCTATTCTAGACTGTTTATATTGTACAGTTCTTATTTATTTCTTTTTAAATATTTATTTCTTCTTAAATATATAGACATTTAGGTCTACTTCGTCGGCGCTGCGCAACGTCACCATGCCACATGACATGGCATAGGTCATTTTTCTGAGCAAAGATTTCCTCTCACAACTTCTGGACATCCATTCAGGCACTGAAATGCTTCAACATATTACTCTCTGGTTACCTTGGGATTGCTGCTGGTAGTAAAGGCATTTGTTTTCTTGGAGAAGCCATCAGTGCAACTATTAATATAAATGCCAAAAGGTTTGAGTTACGGGTCAGTATGCTAAATGAAGACAGGTCTCTTTGGGGAAGAATTCTACCTCTGGGGACTATTTTCTTCAGACCCCTCTCAGATGCAGTGCTTTGATAATCAACCAGACATCTCTTTCTTTCTCTGCCTTTAGAATATATCCATCTGTATTTGTGCAGCTGTCCAGGGTGCAGTAACTGATTATAAATGACAATGACAGTATCCTGCAGATTACAGTGCTGCTGTCTTCCACAGTCCTCCTAATCTAAGGTCTACTTTTAGTAATTACATAACCATGCTTATTATTAAACATTAACAAAATATCAGCATATTTAATGCCAAGATTAGAGTACAATTCAGTGTTATCAGTCTCATCTGTACCATGGCGCTGCGCTGCAAGAGAAGAAAATACATCAATGAAATGAATGAATTAGATGGTGTATAGTCCCAGGTTGCTTTAGACCAAAGATATTGATTTAGGGGTTAAATTAGCTAAACCCTGAACATCTACAGCAGTTGCATGCAGCATACACATCAATGCTACACAAATAATAATCCATAAAATGAATCACTGTATAACAGTAAAACACTGACTGGGGGCTTTTATTCTGCATTATGAGTACTTTCACTTTTCATATTTAAATGACCCTGCTGGCAAATCAGACCAAGTTAAGCTGGACACTTCTATCCCACCATCTCAAGCATACATAAATAAAAATAAAAGCACTCTAATTTTCAAAATTGATATTTTCCATTTTTCATTCCGATTCAATTTCACCGTTTGGAAATTTTAAAAAGTCAAAAATCTCAATTATACATTCATCTGACAAATTTTAGAGTTTTCTATTTTTCATACTAAAAATCTAACTGCTAAGTATTACATGGAACACTATACTAGATGACTATGCACAACAAACACACAGGTCACCGTCTCCAGACTGATTTTAGACAGAGTTTAATTTTAACCTAATAGAATTCAAGACAGACAGCACAGGAAATTGAGGTCATTTTCTTATGAAACGACAACATATGTTCAAGATGTGAAGCCTAATATTTATCACAGCAATGAAAATAAACTTAATGTGCCTACTGAAAAAAAAGACAATCACAATGCAGTTTGATAAGAAGTTTGTTGCTGTAATTTCACAAAAGGTTTGATAAAACCCAAATACAAAATAATCATGTTTTATTCTGTGTAGGTCTATATTTGGTACAGGTGTGTGACATTTAAGTCCATGGGTTAAACAATGTAAGTGATGAAGCATACAGTATTCAGATTTGTTTCATCATTGCTTCACGTATGCAGTAACAATGTAAACCCACATTAACACAAATACACTAAAATTCATACAATATATTAGATGCTGCCAAAAAGAATTTAACGAATTAACATAACCCTAGGACTCACCTTTAAAACATGCACCATGCACTAACTTAATGTGTTTCTATTGAATGAGTCTAAATAGTGTATGAACATATAGCTACTTTCAGAGGGTAAAATACTTCTTCAGTATCATGTATGGATGTCAACCAGGTTGTAGATAAACCCAGTATCTGCACTTCCACACGGGACTAAGCCATCTCAGAACTGCACCAATACCACAACATGTAAATAAGACGATGAAAGGTGATCAACTGAGCATCGGTTGTACTGCATTCTGCAGTATGAGCTGGGATGAGATCACAGCATACTATGAATGGATTGGACAATTCACACTGAAATCTAGTCGCTGGTTATTATGACTGGCGAGCTTTACTGTAACCCTAACCCTTACTATCCACACGTCTCACAAATACAGAGGGCTGACTTTTGCCCCTTATGTTACTGGTCAACGTTTAATTTTCGGTGATTCCAATGGCACTTAGGCTATCCTATCTGCTAAATGTCAGTCAGCTCTCACCTGGCTGTATGGGACTATGTAAGGATTAGTATGTATATCGTGCCCGCTCAGCGCCGGAATCCCGCGAATGGTCATAGGTAGAACTTCTTGGGAGGGTGGACACCGGGGAAAGGCGCGAACGCTCATATGCATATCCATCTGCCTCGCCAGGGGCTCTCCGAATCGGACTTCGGTCACGTGCATAGTATGAGGAGACTGGGGCTGGTGGAGGAGGAAGGGGAGGGCACTCATATGGGTCAAGGCTAGAGGGGGGGAGACGTTCCCTTATTATAGCTGTGGAGGAGGATGTTGATGGAGCAGGCAAGGGGACAGCGCGGCGTTCCTCAAAATAACTGCCTCCGTAAGAATTGGCCCTGTACTTCTCGTAGTAGTCCACGACCCCGTACGGATCCCGTTCCTCGTAAGGCGACCGTCGCATCGGGTAGGCTGGTACCGCGCCATAGAGTGAGCCGTTGCTCCTGTATGCCGCCTCGCTGCCGTACATCCGAGCCATGCTATGTTCAGCAACGGCGCTTATGCCATAACCTGGGTGCAGCCCGTATCTCATTGCACTCTCGTAGCCTGCACCCCTTCTGTACCCTGTCATGCTGCTGCTGTGACCAGAACCCCGGGAAAAAACATGTACAGGAGCATAACCACCATAATCTGGATCACCACTGAAGTCCGGATGATAACCCCTGCTGCGACCACGCCCGCCAAATCTCGAGGCATCATATCCATCAGACTTTGGCTCTGAGCCGTTTCTGTGGTAGCCATTTTGGTCTAGAGGACATTCTTTGGACCAGTGGCCTTCCTGCCCGCAACGATAACAACCCGATCTGTCTCCCATTCCCGGCGCAGTACGCAGGCGGCTAGTCGAAAGCTTCACGCTCATCAGTTTGCCTTAAAAAGAAAAGACTCAATAAGGACTTATGCCTGCATTTATTCCAAATAATATATTTGACATTTCCTGCCTGGTATAATCCATCACTGCATTAGACTCAAAAAATAGCACTAGGACATGGCCTACAATTTGAGCATTGAAAAGTACAGTTATTAAAGCTGAAATCCGTAACTTTCTCCATATTTTACTCCCTGCAGCGAAAAAAGGTAGCTTCAGTTATGTTCATACAGTTACAAGAAAAAGAGAGTGAACCCTTTGGAATTATAGCACAACATGACATCAACAAAAGCTAACTGGAGTCAGGAGTTAGTAAACCTGGAGTCCTGTCAATGAAACCAGATTGGAGGTGTCGGTTAGACTTTGTTTTAGAGAAAACACTCACAATGTGTAGTTTGCCATTCACAAGAATCATCTGCTGATGTGAACCATGCCTTGCAAAAAAGATCTTAGAAGACTTACCATCAAGAAATTGTTGATTAGCATAAAACTGGAGAGGGTTACAGAGTCCTCTCAAAGAGTTTAAATACTCATCAGTCTACAGTCAGATGAACTGTCAGTAAACAGAGATGAGTTAGTTCTGTGGCTACTCTCCCTAGAGGTGGGCACCCCACTAAAATGACTCAAAAGACACGGTGCACAATGTTCAGTGAGACAACAAAGAAAGAGTTACCGCTAAAGGCTTAAAGGAATCATTGGAGCAGGTGCTTCTTGTGAATGGTTGCATAGAGCAACGTGTCCACCACAGGACACCACAGAGGAAGCAACTGTGTGCCTGAAGTTTGCCAAAGAGTGCCCTGACAATGCACAACTGGGAAAATGTTTTGTGGACTGATGGAAGTATGAAACAAAGACCAAGTTGTCTGAAAAAAACATGCAGCACTACAGATGTTCATCCCAACGGTGAAGGACGGTGGAGGGAGCATCATGATTTGCGGCTGCTAAACATAAAAGTAAATCTACTACACAATGACTTCAACAAGAACATCCACCTTTTGGAGTGGCTCATTCAGAGCCAAGACCTTAACTCAACAGAGAGAGAGACATTCACACCAGACATCCTCAGAATCTGAGCTGAGGCACTTCTGTAGGAAGACTGGTCCAAAATTCCTCCTAAAAGTTGAGCAGGCCTGGTCCACAGAGACTTAAAAAGTTTGCCTGAGGTCATCACTGCCAATGGAGGTTTGAACAATTATTAAATTCAAGGGTTCACTTACTTTTTCCACCAGCACTGTGAATGTTAAACAGGTGTAATTAGATCAGAACTGTTTCTGATGTGAAATGTTTTTGTTTATACTTGACGGAAAGAGTTTGGTGAGTCCCCGATGTGCCACTGCACTACACCACAAATGTCTGAGTTACCGTGGAAGGTCGCAAGTTTGCCTGCTATTTAAATTCGCTAGTGCTAAACATGAATTAAGTCAGCAAAGTTTGACAGCTCAAATTCTAATTTCTTTAACCGTGTGATGTAAATTTCGCCACCTATCCATGTTGCAGAGGGTTCGCGCGAACTGTGCACATGCAGCCCAAAACGTATGATCGCACTGACAAACGTGTGAGCACATCTGTGTGCAGAAACTAAATGAAGCATTACGAGATCAGCATGCGCATCCTGCCCTTAACGGAGGTAGTTGAGAATGCTTTGTAAAAATAAAGATATGGTATGTTATTCATTCCTTCCACACTGACTGTACTTGCACAACCAGAACAGGTCTAATGGCTAAGTCAACCAAGTGCCACAACAATCCACCATACCGATGGAGATTACCAATGACATTACGGATACCAGCTTTAAAAAAAAAAAAAGTATTCATGGCTGCTTTGCTTTCTTCAGCTTACCGTTATCCCTTCATCTTTCTCTTTAACTCACCTGCAGTGCATCCACAACTTACCTGTCAATTCACAAGAACACAGTTAAATATTCTCAATACTATATATTTAATGTTGGTTAAAGTCCCCATTAAGCCCAGCCCGAGAGTTCACCTTTAAAAGTTGTGTTGTCTAACTGATTAATGGCTTCCATGGCATCCTCCATTCGCTCCATGTGAACAAAAGCATAGTTTTTTACTATGTCACACTCCAACACAGTCCCAAACTCTTCAAACTTGGCCCTCAGCTCCTGGTTGGTACAGGCAATGTTGCCAACATGTAGTTTGGTGGATCCTCTTGACTTGCCGCGGCTCAATTCTACATTCATGGGCTGGCCATTTAGCTCATAATGGTGGAGGTTGCGGATAGCTTCCTCTGCCTCTGCTTTGTCATCCATGTGCACAAAGCCAAAGTTCTTGACAATAGTGCATTCTGCAATCTTGCCATACTGGGAAAAGAGAGAGCGGAGTTCTTCTGATGTAGTGTCTGGTGACAAGTTCCCAATGAATATTTTCACCATTGTGGAGCTGTCACGTCTCTACAGGAAGAGAGGAAATCAGGATTATTAGTACCACAATTCTACTGACACAATTAAACAACCATGAACTGTTCATTTAACCTAAATCCAAGATATTACTCTTATTTTAGAAACGTGTGTCTTAATTTACATGCATTCATAAGACTATCCTGCAAACTGCATTGCTCTAATCACATTTATAATCTGTGACATGATGAAACTTGCCGAAAACAAATGATCACTGGATAACCACCAAACAGTACCAATATCCAGAGTGATTCTATTTTTGAAGTACCACAATTTGCCTCTGAATTTCAGATTTGGAAAATCTTTGCTCTTTACCTGAGTGAATATAAAACATTTTAACTTAAGGGTTCCTGTTTGAGTAGCTGTGATGTATTGATTTTGATCTTACTGATATTGGTGGAGAAAAATGTAACCGATAAATGGAATTATGTGTCCTCTTTTAACTTTTGATTTTATTCTAACACTAGGGCAGTAATTCCTCAATGAACCCTCACTGTATCATTTGTCCTGTAAGTTACTTCACATAGCTTTATCATCGAATTCAAAATAATAGAAGACATTTTAAGTGAGAGATTTTAAGTAAGATTACTTCTGAAAAATGGGGTGATTAATCTCTAAAGGGAAGCAGACTTTTATATAAGTGGGTTCCACAGAAAATTAACCTACATTTTATAACATTTCATTTACCAAAAAACTTTCCTCCATGAAATCGTCAACCAAAGAACATAGAACAACATCAGTTAAAAAGCTAGCGTTCTGCTATTAACCGTATGCCCTTTAAATAGTCTAATTATCCCTTTCATTTACCCAAATGAGAATTTTACACAGATGTCAGCTGTGCGCAGTCATCATATGTCTCCAAACAATAACACTGAAAACATCAATATGAATATTAGTGCATATAATAGTGCAAAAAGGATGTGGCTAAATACTGAGCTGCTTGTTTGCAGAAAGTCAGCAGTTTATTTTATAAATGACTCTAACCTGAGGTTGTAACCCTGCCACTATGGAGTGCCCTGCAGCCTCTTTTCTATGTATCTAAGTATACACTGGGGAAGAATTTGGTTACCATGGTCCTTTATCAGTAATTTTACTTTCACTGTTAACCTGTAACCAGAAAACCCCATTTTTGTGCCCAAGCCCTAAAAAAATATATCCAAAATGAAAAGGTGTGTGTTTTAAAACTGTTTTGATCACAGTCCTAGCGTTTGAAAGGAGACTCTTTAAATTTTTACATTGAAAACGTCAGAATGAGAAGAAAATAACCTGTTACACAGGCACAAACGTTTTTTGACATAAAAATACTATTTTATGGCCTGCAGTTGGACTTTTTGTGTGGAACCAATTGTGTGTCAATAGCTGTTGCAGTCGTATGGGGATTTCACAATGCTTGAATCGAGAGATAGAGCTGCTAAACCATCTATAATTAGACATGGTTGTGTGAGACCAAAACACACCGAAAGTAGAGCTACCGAGGCCGAAACGTCCCACGGGTGTGTTTAACTTTCATGACTAAATTTACCAACAGTTCGTGGTGATAATGCTGCGATGAGCTCCGATTTTAACTGTGAATAAAATAACGTGTACACTAATGCAAAACACAACTCCGATGTTTAATTGTTTATATTCAGCTAGCATCGTATACACAACGTGAGAGGCATTTATATTAGTTATCTTTGGCTAATATCAACAGGCCTTCGTCACCAACGACTATGAAATCACTTTACAAAGACACTAATGTCGCACACCCATCTCTCGCTTGGTTTCTCCATTCACAGAATAAGCAGGACATCGTGGCTCTGCAGCTCACTTTGGTTAGCTGCTGTGAGCCTAAGAAAGAAAGTAACGCTGCTAACTTAGCTGACTTAACAAAAATGTAGCCCAACAGTGCACAAGTATACATCACTATTTTAATCGGTAACAAAGTTGCGTAACATGCTTCACCACGCTTTTGGCAAATATATTACACACCTATGGAACGTCTTTAACTTAGCTTAGCTTATCCATACATGATAGAGAACCTCTGTTTGTTCCAGATAACGTCAGTAACTGGAGTGCATCGGCTAATTTTGATAATCAAGATACCTTTATGTTTATATTCATACTGTGGTGCATGAATTCTTACCTTTTGCAGCTGTAAATTGTGTCTCGACCCTCGGAGAATGAAATGGCGACTGCTGCTTTACCGACTGACGTTACATTACCAGCGCGTGACCAGGCAAACACCATGGTAAAGACATAGCTACAGCTAACTCGGCTAGCACTTTTTGGGAGGGACTACAACGGTAAATACCATGCCAGTGTTTACATGAAACAGAATGAAGGAAACAAAGGAAAGAAAATAATCAAAATGCAAAAATGGGTAGAACATCTTGGATATTAGGGTAGACTTACTTGAGGCCACAAATTCAGGAAGAAGTTTAGTAATGTAGATGGAAAAAATATCCCATAATTATTGTCTGATTTATATACATATGTATTAACATTTTTGCCATCTTGCAGTTAATTTATGAAAAAAAAAACTTAATTCTGATGTTTTCCCGTATATGAACTGTACAGTTACATCAAAATAAGCTGTCTTTGAACAGCCACTAGTTTCAGAAAAGTAGTCTATAATCACGTATATCGTAACTGTTGAACATAGATATGTTTTCTGTGTCAATGGGTTTCTACTGCAAATAATAGTTCAGACAATCTTACCAACAAGTGTTTTTTCAAGAGATAATATTCGTTAATTTGCATTCCCTGTTGCAAAACTCTATGGCCACTAATATTGTCTTATCTGCAATTATTTGAAAGATAAAACTAGGAATAAAACTAGGTCTAGATCAGTGGCTCCAAATTCTTTGTGCTTGTGACTCCTTTAAATAAATTTGTTTGTTTGTTTTGCCCACACCAGTAATTATTCTGACCCCTTAGGCCAGTAACCACTTATCTAGTAAGTGTAGTATTGTGTAGGCACTACTTTCTGGTAGGGCTACATGACCATATATTCTTTAAAACAACAGAAACGCTTATGTCAGATTTCCTGATTACTGAAAATCAGGCCAAATCAATGAGCACAACTGTTTGATGACATTATTTTCAGATTTCTACATCAATATAAGTATGTGGATTTCAGCTCATCCCCTAATTGGTTTTCCAAAAAAAAAAAAAAAAAAAAAATACTGAGCTGCAGCCTATCCATTGATGTGATTTACATAAAAACCTACACACACTGTGAATCTACAGTGTGTTAGATTTTATCCACATTTGCCCTTAAAATGATAACGTTGTGAACCCATGATCCTCATGCTAATAGCAAAATAAAATTATGTGTTATAGAGAAATGTCCCATTGCACCTACAGCCAAAGTAAGGTATCACCAAATGGAGTTTCAAACAAAGAATAGAAACATGCTGAGACCAAAATTATTTTGGCTTTATTAAAAATCTCATTCATTTTAGATTTTAATGTATGCTGATACTTTTACAGCTAGTATGAAAAATACAAACTTCAAATCCACCAATATGCAAAACAAACAAAGGCACCTTCAACAAAGCAAGTGCCTCATGACTTATACAGCCCAAGCCCTGAGTCCTGCCTCACATTTCTCTCTCTCTGCTTATGCTGCATTATATAGATACAAGACATGTCCGTCCCAGGCTAAAATCCCAGGTTTGAAGGATTCATTTTTATTGTGAGCTGTAGTGTGCAACCTTGTAAGTGGGAAGAAAACATTGTTACGTTATTTTGTTGCACAACAGTTTGTCAGCCATTTTTCTTCTTTTGGTGTCACTCAACAACACTTTGATTTCAAGAATTTTGACTCCACATAAGCAGATACCTGAACAAGTATTATAAAATTCATGAATTTTCTCTTTTTGAACATGCTGAAATTAGAAAAAAATGAAAGGCTGGAATGTTTGAGATCATTTGTATTACCTTTCTCTCACACATCACAAGTGTGAATCTGTATTCTGACTGAACAGCAGGTCAGTTGCATGGATATGGATTAATTTGTCTGCTGTCTTTTTCAGTGTGAATCAATGTCCATTCATGTGCTGCAGAGGGCAAAGAGTTTTCTTTTCCACCCAAAACAAGACAGCTTACAGTGTTTTACCTTTTCAAGCACAAAGGAAACTACTGGTATTATCAGTCTCAGAATATACTTGAAGAATCACAGACCTCCACAATACACTCTTTGTCACCAATGACAACAGTTATTTTTGGAAAATGTTTTAGTCAAATATTAATCCACATCCATATAACTTACTCAGATCATGTCAGATGTGTGCAGAGATGCAAGATAAGGCTCTTCTCCACTATAAGCAACTGATACAGCTAACTACAGGGGTTAACCCATGTCCCAATTAAAAAATAAATAAAATGTTTATATATTAATGGAACAAGAACACTTAAACTGGATTTATAGTCTATGCAAGGGGTTAACAGGAGTTCTGCTGTAGGTACCAACAGCACCGGTTTTGACTGACACTTGAGCTGGGTTTCACCCATTCATATCACCTCTGTAAAGGCTAGACACATAATGTATATGATCTGGCCATATCATACTTTATGTTCTTCACAGTAACTGTGCTTACATTTTCTTTATCCGCCTCCTGTACAAACTCCATCTGAATCAGTAACATTTGGGAAAACACCAGCAGCCAGTCACAGTTCTTGCTGTCTCCACATGGCTTCTCCATCAATGCCCCGGCCCTGATGTATAGTTACATTTTGATAAGGTGAACATCAGTTACAGTGTAGACTATCTAAGAGCCTATGCACGTAGCCCCGTAGGCATGACGCAGTCTCCTCATGCAGAGGCATAAATCCGGCTTTCTTCTAAATGATAAACAAAAGCCAAACTACAACATTTGCTTCATGTGAGGGAGAAACACAGGTAAGAAAAAAGGACATGGCTAAAAACTGAGCTGAAAACCTGCAGAGCAAGTGAGAAAATTATTGTTTTTGAAAATGTCAAACAGTGCAGTTTGCTAAACCACCCTTATTGATAACAGAATATGTGAATGTGACTGAAAGGATGATTCATCTGATTCTAGTGACACCTCAGGTGCCTTGAAGATGCCCACACAATTTCCAAACTGAATTTCCACATATCGTGCAGACTGCTGGAATCATGTAGTTTGAAGAAATAACAGCAAAGGAAAAGCCCCGCAGTTCACAAACAGACCTAAAAAGAGAGCAAAGCAATCCCTTTTCAGAAACAGGGTTTCAGTCCCCCATTATCCGCAGCACAGCTTCAAAGGACTCGGTTACCTTAAAAAATCTGCAAGATTCCAGGGCACACTGACCAGTAACGTTTTACAGTAAAATGTCCCACTCTCGAGAGATCAAATAAACTGTCATACTATGTTGCTCACCTTGGCACCATGGTTTTAGTAAGGCGCATATCGTGGCGCATAATGATCCTTGGGTCGTGGGACAGCGTAGGAGCTCCTGGAGGACACCGGTGACAGCCGTGTTCGCTCATAGGTGTACCCTGCCGAAGAGACTGGTACTCGTCTGATCGGGCTGCGGTCTCGTGCATAGTATGCGGCAGCTGAAGCGGCTGTTGAAGGTGGAGGCAGTAGCCGACGGTCATATGGATCTACACTGGAGGAGAGCTTTGAAAGGGAGGAAGGAGGGGGTGGGGGAGGAGGGAGATAGGACATGCGACGATCCTCGAAATAGCTTGAGCCATAAGGGCGAGCTCTGTACTTCTCATAATAGTCAACACTACTATAAAGGCGGTCACGATCATAAGCTGATGACCTCTCAGCATATGAGCCTGCTGCTCTGCTGACGTACCTATCCCCCAGCTCAGAGCCATACCCACTAAGCCTACGAGGGGGAGGTGGCAACCCACCAACATAACTACCCTGACTATACGCAGAGCCACCAATGTAATCAGCTGTTGGAGGTGAAGCCATCCCGTAGCTGCCCCTGCCATAACCTGGGGGACCGCGTGGGGGGGCCCGGCCGCTGCGACCTCTTGTGCCGTCACCGTGGCTACCGTTCCTACCGACTGGACAGTCTTTCGACCAGTGACCATGTTTCCCGCAGACATAGCAGCCGGTATGATCTCCCATTCCTGGGGCAGTGCGAAGCCGACTGGTGGACAGCTGTACGCTCATCAGCTTGCCTTGTAAGGAGAGAGAAGACACGCATGAGACCGTGGGGTTCTGACACGACAAGCCTCTTACCGACTAAAAAAAAAAAAAAACAACCTCAAATGCATTTGACGGACAATCACTGAGCGAAGCGAAATAACCTTCAGCAGCAGGTGCAGGTGATTTCATGCCAGCGCCTATTCACCAGTTGCACTGTCACCGGTTTTACAAGAGACTGCCAAACTTACAAGTGATTACTGTCAGTCCACCTGGTCAATGAGGGCAAAGGTTATCCATACTTTTTCTTTATGTGGAAAAATATCTGCTAGTGGATTTAACTTGTCAGGAGAGCGCTACGGCGACAGAACAGAATCCAAATTCGTATCTACAGACAGTAAAGACATTTAGTGCTCCACTGGCCAAGAGTTCACCTTTGAAGGCTGTGTTGTCCAGCTTACTGATGGCATCCATGGCATCCTCCACTCTCTCCATGTGGACAAAGGCATAGTCCTTTACTATGTCACACTCCACCACTGAGCCAAACTCTTCAAACTTGGCCCGCAGGACATCACTTGTGACCCCCTCACCGAGGTTGCTGACATGGAGCTTGGTTGTGGACTTGGGCCTCCCTTTGCTCATCTCCACATTCATGCGCCAGCCATGCAACTGGTATTGGTGGAGGTTTCGAATGGCCTCCTCCGCTTCAGACATGTTGTTCATGTGTACAAAACCATAGTTTTTAACGATGTCACATTCAGAGACTTTGCCATACTTCTCAAAGAGTTCACGCAGCTCCTCCGCAGTGGTATTGCAGGCAAGATTGCCAATAAAAATTTTCACCATGATGACGTTCTGCGTATCCTAGAGGATTCAGAAAAATACTTCAGTCACTACTGTATAACCACAACCAACTTCAAATGAGCGAAAGTGAACAATAAAGTGGTGCAATTTAATATACCGACGCCTTCTTAAAATAATCGCCTAAGTCATTTTTTCAGATTTTTCAGGAAACACAAAAAACGGAACCATTTGTTGAATATATGATATTTACTAACAATTTTAATCAAAACAGTTATAACAACAGATGCCTATTGACATACAAACAACAAGGTCAGTCAAACATGGAACATGAGAGAATTAAATGACTTAGGCAAATTTTCGAACATGCCTTTGTGACTTAGGCAATTTTAAACCTTCTACTCTGTCAGGAATAAAGCATAACTAACAAACTAACTAAACATAATGCTGAGGAGACATGTGCATTTCTTCACTTCCAGCTCTTCTTTGCTGGGTTCTTGACTGATGCCTATTAGTGTGGCAAATTGTCAAAGAAGTGATGACACTCGACAGGCATGATGGGTTTCATTGACTGGAGGTCCTGGAACTTTCTCTCCTTGATTGGCAGAGCACATGGAAACAATCTTATCCATGCCATTGGCCCATTTGGCACCTGTACCCTTTGTGGCAGTTCTTCCCACACAGAGGCTTCTGAGAAGGACAGTTTGAAATGGACCTTGCCTTCACTGCTAAACTGAAGAGCCCGCAAGCCATAGATTCTGGAGCCTTTCCACTTTTTGTGCTTTTTAGCTAAATTCCTAAACTGAAATTTTAACTAAAAAGACTGAATAAAAAGATGAAATATTCTGCAATATTTATAGCCTAGCGTATATTATAGTAAACATCTTCACCTACCAATATGGGAGGAGCCCTGAATCATGGAAATAACGTCAGCATCTGTGTAGAATTTTCTTCTTGAATCAGCCGCCATCTTGAAAAGCTTGTAAAATTGCCTAAATCACATTGTCTTGTGACTTAGGCAAAATAAAACTGCCTAAGTCACACTCTTGACATAGGCAATTATACTAAAGGGGTAGAATGGCACCATCTGTTTAACTGAGGATGTAGGCAATTTTACCAGAGGTGGCCAGCATCATGAGGAGATGATTTAGGCAAAAATAATAATTTTTGTAAAAAAATGACTTAGGCAATTATTTTAAGAGGGTGAAATGAATGTAATATGCATTTACACAGCCTAATCTCAATTCTAACCTTTACCAAGTCATGCCTAACCTGAACCTTTACATAACCTCATTTCACATTTTATCCCTAAACTTAACCAGGACCTCAGAAATGACGTTTTACCTTATTAGAACCAGGCCTTGGTCCCAATCAGGACTACAGGTCCCAACAAGTGTTTATAACAGAGAAAATCCCAATTAGATAACACAACGCGTACGCATAAACACACACACACACACACACACACAAACACTCTCACTCTCACACACACGCAGGGCAATGCTAAATGTTCAAATACAAACCAATGTGCTTCAGTCCTACTGATCTGAATGAAGGCAAAGGTATACTGTTGAGGCGAGAGAGCACCTAGAAGCTTTAGGGCGAACTGCTGCCTACTTGTCTTTACATGGCTGCATGTACTGCATTATTTCTTGGCACTGCAGCACCCATGTTAACATATGATATGAATTTGACATAAATACCCTCACGAATATTCTATACAGTTTTGAAACACATCACGTTGGCTTGAATTTCACATCCTCCACTCTACTGTTTGCTCACGTAGAGAAGTAAACATGACATCTCTGAGTAGGCTTAACGTCAGCTAGCAAGTCGTGCTAGCTTGCTTGCTAACACCAACGCTGTTGTTATTTTGGTTGTATGTTACATTACTTAGAGGCTAACTAGCCTGCCGCTACATTCTGAACGTCTCGCTCGTTCTGTATAAAATTCATTAGAGTTTTCAGTGGGTAATGCGTCCATATTTCAGTGTAATGGCGTTCTGTGTTTGGGCAATGAAGCTATTATGTTAGCTATCTAGCTAACAGCTTACTTGCAAACGTTCGCCCGCTTATTCAGTTCAAGTCTGTACAGAGAACATCTATAACAACGCAAGATTACAGTTGTATACCATCAACTTCCCAAAATGCATTCCCCCTCACATTTCAATCTAAAAACCAATAACTCACCTATATAACACTGAAGGCCTCGAACACCAATGAATGAAAAGTGAAATGGCGCTGTTGTTTCTTCTACTTCCTTATCCTTTATTTCTTTATCCTGCTTCATTACCGCCTCTTACTGGGTGGATGTACACACTGATTGTGTGTTAAGGATGCCTGAGTGAGATTATTATCAAAGATTATTATTATCAAAGATTAGGATGTAGCTGTATGCATTTTTTGCAATGCACGTTTTCACTTTGTCATCATGGGTATTGAGTGTAACTTGATAAGAAAAAAAAAGTCAGTTTCATCAATTTACAATTAAATCTACAGAACAATAAAGTGCGCAAAAAGTGAAGGAGTCTGAATACTTTCTGAAGCCTGTATCTAAATCTGCTTTAGCTTTAAAGGATATTAAAATCTTTATTTTGCATATTACAATCCATCCATACTGTAAGAGTGTACTGTATTACTGTATACATACATTTTATACACAGTAACAATAAAAACATCTTAAAAAACAAATACCCATATGTATATTATGCCTTTCAAGTATTTCTCAGAGAAAGGTCAGTGTTACTTACACAGTTTCCTTTCCATAAATAACATAAAAATTACACACTAAACTAATGTAGTGGAATTTACATTTTTGTAAAACAAGCAGAAGTATAATTGTTTGCATTCAGTTTCTATGGCACCCATGTAATAAAATGTACATTTAGCCTATGTGTTATTAATGATGCTGAAGGAGTGACAGAGAGACACAGGTTTAAGCTCTGTTCGACAACCATGGGTAACTGACTGCAATGGAATGATGCTTTAAATTCAGCAACTCGAGGCTCTCTAAATATGGTGGCACATAATGTAAATGCTGCTAAGCTAGCACATTCACAAACATCAAAATACATTTAAATGTGATTTTCAAATATAAGGTCTAAAATATATACATTTGAAAAGTTAATTTGGTTACACACACACACACACACACACACACACATTCTACATAACATTCTGTTGCCTTTTCAAGCTAGCTTCAACCAGATAATGTGTTTTCTTGTTGAGGGTTTCTTTCATTGTTCTTTCTACAAATCCAAAACATGATACTGCGTGTTTCTATGCACTGACCAGGGAGGTAAAATTTGAACACCTTGTCAATTCTTGAGTTAGCTTACAGCATAGGGTATCTAAGTTAAAGCCTCATGCTAACTGTAATTGATACATTTTCAGTTTCAGGTTTTATGAGAGAATAATGAAAGAGGTCCTCTGCAAAATTACAGTGTGTGCTGAAATCTAAGTAAAACCATGAAGTGGGGTTAAAATTTGGTCAAATCTTACACTGTAGCACTCATTATTTCCCCAGAGTTTTTTTTTTTTTTTCAAAGTTGGAACAGTGGGACACACAGAGGTTGGGGTTATGCTAACATGAACTTCTGATGTTCATTTTGAATGGTAATCTTACATTAAACACATACTACGACTGCTATACTTTTTTATAGCCACTTTTCAAGTCAACAGTGGTGACTCTAATTACAGGTTTTTGTATTCCATGTGGCACTATAAAGTACATGAAAACTGTAAAATTGACTTTCTGAGGTTGAGGAAGAAACTTCTGGTAAAATCACTTGTCTCATTTAAGTCATATCAGATAGAGATCGTTAGAGATCTATGTTTATGACATGGGAGCGTTCACGTCATTGTGCATTGACAATATAGCACTATATCCATTACACGTGAGTTTAACTACCTTGACAGACAAACTTTGGCTTCTGTATCATTAAGCACCAACTTGGATATATTGAGTTTCCCAGTTGTAATCATGACATGGATGTTGATGTGAACAGTTCTTAGAAGTTGGAAACTGGTAAAAAAACAAAAAAAGTGAAATGGTAAAGTGAACAAAACTTCAACATGACATGAACACAGCATTATGATGTGGAGAAAATTATACCATAAAATGGCACACCCTATAGCTGATTAGTGAAGCTGAAGCCCAGGTGCTTTAAGCTGCAGTACCACCAATGGTCACTAGATGTTCTAAGAGGCTCACACTCCACAGATGTCCCTTTAAAAACTCTAATTCTTTCACATTGTCTACTATGCGTCTGACAAATACTGTGCATTCATGGGAATATTAAGGTTTATTCACATGATCGAAAGGAGTCTATCACACTCAGCTGTGGTCTTTGATCATCCCTCCTCAGTTTCTCTTAGGTCCGTTTGACCAAATGTTCTGGTTCCAGTCGCTGACAGATGACAGCAAACAGTAAACTCAAAGCTTCAAAACATCAGTTCAGAAGATTATGTGTGGTGTCACAGATGTTATGTCCATTTTTTCTACAGTCTATGGTCCATACTGACAGCAGTAGATCTATGGCATCTCAATTAACAGGAATGGAACTATCATCTCTGTAGCGGCCACACTTTGACTGAGGGTGGGAGGATGAACTGCTCTTACATGAAAACTTCCAACTTCCAACTTTAATTAGAACACACAAGAGTTACATAAGCTCACTTAGCATGCTGACAAGTCTCTCAGTCTTTTACATGTGTTGCCCAACCAAATACAGTCTGAGTCTCAGTGGGCAACTGAATACCATACTGACATTTGTCATTCACAGCAGAAAGTAGGCGGGGTCAGTTGGCGTTGGTGTCTGCTACAGCTTTAGTCAAGAAGGACATCATTTCTACCACCTGATTTTAGAAGACATCTTCTCTTCAGTGTGATTTTTGAAGAGGATGACCCATTTGCTCTCAGTAGCTGCTTTCATGTCCAGTCAGGATGTATAGGTTGCTCAGTGCTGAGGGGTCATCGGTCGGTGTGCTCTGAAGGATGATGTCCCTGTACACAGAAACCAGAGAGCATGAATCAAAGGCAACCAAAGAAATGCAGATCTGGCTCAAAGTTTATTATTTAGCTTACACTGTACCGGATACTGGGAATTGAAGTTACTGTGAATCTTAAAATATCCAGTGTTACTATGTACTTTGCGTTGCCTTTAAAAAACTCTAATATATATTATATACTCAGTCTTACTGTACACATTATATTTTGCACAATGATACTACTATGATGATACTAGTGTTTGTATACTGTAACCCACTACATCAATACTGCTATTAATTCTGTTAGCTCTACTGTTAATACTCTTACTAAACTACATTTCTGACAATCACCGCTATCATATAATTAGAAACAATACTACTCCCACTACTACTATGAACACATGCACTACTATTAATACTTACTCTAATTATTCAATGGGCATTACATATGTGCTGCAAGTCAAACACATGGCAACAAAGAAAAAAGATGGTAAGAATGTGATTGATTTAGAGCTTGTCTGAACAGTTCACACTAACGGCACCATTGTAGTGAATGAGGATACAGTATGAATCAGCACCACAAATAGTGGTTTAAGGAATAATTCAGGAGACACTGAAAAGTCAGTCTGTTTACCAAGCTTTCAATGTGATATGATACACAGATTTATTCTGAGATGATAAACCACATGACCATGCAATGTGGTGCTGCAAACTGTGCCTGCATGAAAACAGAGCTCAAAAATCTATAAATTTTTTTCCCCAATCAATTTCAATCAAAATGTTTTTCCAACCAATAAACACTGAAAAATCACCACATTTTTGAGGTGGATAAAACTGTCAAGACCAAAAGGATGTTTTATGAAGCAGAAAAACCAAATCAAAATTGAATTGAATTGAAAAACCAGGGCTTATTGTAAAAAGCCTGACTTAAATGAACCTCACAGACCAGGATTAAGCTGTTCCATAAAGCTAAATCAGAGGTAATGTGAGCATACTCAGCCAAGTCTGGTGACTGAAGCTGGTCATTAAAGACTTTGAAACTTCAGAGGTGTATTGAAATTACCCTCTGGCTGGACATTCATCATCCTTCAAAACAAAACCTGAGACATCCACTCATCAATACACAATAAAGAAAATGACACGTAAAGACAAAACTGAGATGTTTGAAACTACACATCAATGCATAGTAACATGGAAGGTAATTATAGTAAAAACTAAGACAATTAGCATTTTCTAGAAACTACAGGTCTTTTCTAAAACCCTGTATATACTGTTTAAATGCAGTGCATGTAAAAACACATATTCTAACTAGAATATGAGGCAGAAAAGCTCAGATTTTAAGTATGCAGTAATTGCGGCCCATGTCAAAATGTAATAAATTTGACATGTACTGCAAACTGAATCATGTTCACAGCACAACAGTGAGGAACTGTCAGGGAGGAACTAAACCTGAAAATGAATCTGTCCAGGAGGGAGGGTTAGGGTTAGCACAGCTCATTTTAACACAAAAATCAACATTTAAAATATATCAACCCTACAACAGCAAAACACAAAGCACTATTTCACCCAAGACCATTCGAAGTGTGACATTTTTGTACAAACCTTTAGATGCATGAACTTCTGAAGAGGCTCATACCACAACAGTAGAACGAGTCCAGATGGAACTGCCCCACATAGAAACGTACTGTCTGTATATGGGTTTCTTGCTGAGAGAAAGAAAAAAGCTGAGTTGTTACTGTTATTACTGAATAAATGTGGGGGATAAACAGAGTAAATTCTGTACCACTTACCTACGCTACATGTCCTACAGCCTTTAGTGTCGGGAATTTTCACAGATATGGCAAACTTTCTGTGGATCGAGAGAGAACAAACAAGTCCACAAGAACAGCTTTAACTGTGACTTAAAACCAGGAGAGAATGTGTTTGGTGCTAACAGAAATACCACGACTCATCCAAATTTTTCACTTAAATTTCAAAGTCTAACTAATGTCCTGTCCCACCTGGTGCTGATCCTCTCAGTGAAGCGGTTTGTGCTGAGTGACAAACTGCTGTGTTTCTTCTGCAGATGTCCTTTCTGTTCGAAGAGAGCTGTCAGACTGTGGGAATAAAGCTGGGACGACTTCCCTGCAGGATGGAGATTTTCTTAGAGCAGCAGATAATATACAGCACTCTGTGTTCTCTGGCAAAACCATCATTTGAAGGGATTTGTTACCTGATACGGACATCAGCACATTGTTCATAACATACAGCCATGTACATCGCTGAGGGAGTAGCTATGGGAAGAAAGAACACACAGTCAACGGAGTCTTGACTTTTACTATATCACTATATAATATATAATTATACATATCAATTATGTACACTGATCTCCTCATATCTGAAGTCATTTAGTTAACCATTTAAATTTCAGCTGCAGAAATATCTGCTTTGCAATAGACGGAGAAACATGTTTCTGTTTGCTCTTTGAAGCCAATCCAAAACCCAAACCATACAGCCAAACATCCCTCTCACAAGACATTTCTCCAAGGATCCCAAAGCATCCCAAGACAGTTGGGATATGTAAACTGTCTGTGGTGTACTGGGTCTGAGCTGGACTCTAGAAATAAATGTCCACAGGGCATCCTGATCAAAAAACTGAAACACCAACTGATTTCTTTCAGTGAGAAAGAACAGTTGCTCTTCTCTTGGCTGCTTCGCTATGGGTGAGCTCATACTCTCTATGAAGGAAACTAATTTCTGACGCCTCAGTACCTCTATCATTCGTTCAGTCACTACCATGGTTGGAACATAGATCAACCTGGAAATCAAGAGCTTCACCTTCAGCTCTTTTGCCACCATGCTAGTCTAGAATCCATCAGTGCAATTACTCCAACAGCTTTGGTGGGTCCCAGCACCCACCTAGAACAAGCTTGGTTTTACTTTTCAGAATGTGAGCACATCTCTCATTTCTGTTCTGCAAGTACAAAATGGCTTGTGGCAACTACCCTGGCACCCCCAGTATTTCCACAGTACCCCAACAAGACTCCCTGAGGACACAATGATAAGTCTTCTCCAAGTCAACATAGCACATGTAGACCGGATGGAAAATTCCCATAAACCTTTCATAGGCCTTTAAAAAATGAAGAACTGATCAACAGCCAGTACAGAATCCACATGAATCCTCCTGAATCAGAGGTTCCACAATCAGCCAGAGCCCCTCTGGTTCTTGAGCTAGATGGTCCTGAGCCATCTTCTGTTCCAACATGATGTCGAATAACAAAGCAATACTCAAGTTTCTCATTTTCACACTGAGTTATACTAAAGTCTATACAGTCCAGTATAACACAGTCATGTTAAATACATGGATCGGTCCTTTTCTTACCTTCTCTAGTGTATCTTCATGAAGTTCATTAAGGTTCAGTGTGTAGATGCCCTCTTCTGCACCAAGAATAAGGTACTGATCTAAGCAGGAGAAGTGTTAATTAAAGAGACAATAAGTAAAGTTTGTTCTGCACCGTAAGGCAAAGAGATCAGAATATACATGTGTGTTGAAATTGTTAATAAATTCTTGATTTAAATAAATTTGAAGAGATTTTCTAAAGGTTCCTGAGATATTGAATTCATGAGAGTGAGACAGATGGATAGGCGGATGGACAACCTGACAATACAATGCCTCTGGCCACGGATATTGCCGGCACAGAGACATAAAAGCATTATTGGACCATATTGTCTTACCTCTGGTCTTGGGTAAAATCCAGGTGACAGCACAGTGGATTTTAAGAGGACAACCATTGAAGACTTTAGAAAAGCAGGCGCCCATCTACAGAACCAGCACAGCAAATGAATCACTAATGGTTTGTCATGGTTTTATTGACATCCACTTCAATAAAAAGCATGTATGAGTATTATAATAATAACTACCATTTAAGTTGCACCAGGCTACTTTACACATTCATGACTCCAAATATCAGCAAGCACTCACTGGATGCTGAGGTTTTTACTGATACCAGACTGAACTTTGGAAAAATGTGTATAAAATATTGCATTAGGCGTCTAAAAATATTCATCAGCAGGCTTCATTTCATAGTGCAGCTTGTGTCATGCCATGCGAGAAAGCTCATCTTGTTAGTCATCAGAGCATTGCTGGTGGTCAACTTTTCATTGTAGGTCACATGCTGTTAGATTTCACACTTACATGGACTTGAGGGGTAGGAGGAAGTCCATGACAATCAGCCCTCTAGAAAGTTCAAGGGTTACAGAGAACAAAGGGGAGGATAAAAACTGCACATCAGACACAAATCAACATTTTGTTTGGTTACATTATTTGTCAAATCATTAGAAAGTTATTAGGTTAGCAAATCACACAAGCTTACTGATCTTAACTACTGATATGAGGATACAGGTGAACTCACAGAGTCCTCAGTCTTTTTCCTTAGTGTGCTCCATTCAGGTGACAGTGGCGTCTCTCTCTTTGGAGAGGATACTGTGATGGTCTTCCTCTTTTCTGCTGTTACAGCATCCCCCACAGGCAGACACGAGTCACTGCAGCGCTGTCTGACGTCCTGTGTGGCTGAGCACCTGGACAAGACTTAAGAAAAAAAAAAACAGGAGAGAGGAACAGGAAGTAATTTTTGTTGGACTCAGTCTTCACTTTGTGAGCTAAATATAAGTCAAAGCTTTTCTTCGCTGCCTAAAGGCTGACATGTTGGAGATAGAACATGATCGTTGATGGAGTAGCGTGCCATACCTGTGGTGGAGGTGGAGTCAGCAGTGGTGGCGGTGTCAGGGCCCAGTGTGCAGCTCGGTCTCAGTGTCAGGTCTCTGTCCTCTGTACTGGGAGCTAAAGAGCTGAAGGCTGGCAGGGAGGCTGTAGAGGGACTGAACAGGCCGCTTTTCTTGCCTCCCTAAAAAATACCAGCGAGCACATTACTCAGTCTGAGGGGTCAGTCTCCACAACATCTGTAGGTATGACCCCTGTCAAAACAGCTGGTTCAGCCTGGCTGAAACGCAGAGAGAGATGCTCTTTCTCTGTGGTTTTGCTGAATGGAAATATATACGCTATCTGTGGACACTGTGACTCTGAGTCTGTTGATAGCGTTGAATGATACTGCCCCACTGCAAACTCTTGCTGGAGGGGATATTCATTTCTCAAGGAAAGTGTGCTATAGGGTTTATAACCTTGTTAAAATCTGCCCAGCAACCATCTACCAAGTCAGCAGCTCATGCCACATGGAGTTGCTGTGGTGGGCCAACATCTGTATGGTTGTCTGACCAGATCTAAATATAATACCAGAGGCAGAGGCAAGACTGTCACACTTTGTTTCTATTGAGAAAAACAGATTGGACTAATTGGATACTCAATATTTTCTTTTAAAAAAAGAAAGAGTTTTGGAAAACTTTCAGACTCTTCAGTTTTTAGGAAGCAAGATGTTAGTTCAGGGAGGACTTACATTAGTTGATTGGCATCAGCTGCTTTATTCATGCTTCACAGTTACTGGCTGATTAACCAGCTTTTTGGCTCCCTGCTGAGTAGCAGCACTGAATCATATTCATGCAGGTTTACACTACAGCCATTATAACCTGATGCTTCTCATTTGCTATATATGGTCAATTCCTTGACATACTGTGTAGGACTGAACAGTTCATACAGTATGATCTAGATTATGTTCATTATTGTGTATGGATCTAATGGGAGGGAAAGCTACCCATCAATTAAATAAATGCTTTGGTTTGATGAAGGTTGAGTGAGCACTGATAGAACATCTGTGCATGTAAGAAATACAGCTTCATATCAGGTGCACCAAGTAAATTCAATACAACAATCAAACCTGTTGTTGAGCTCCACAAAATACCAACAGAGGAACTCCATGAAACCTGTGTACATATATTTGTCTAATATCTGAGCATGACGTGATATTTTAGGACATATTTTGGCAAAAAAGAATATTATCAGATACAGAATAGTTTAATATGAATGAACAAAAGTGTATTATGTGCATAATGTGGAAAAGAATGTTCTTTGTTTCTTCTCTAGTATTTTGTGCAAACTAAAAAAGACTAAAAAAGATAATGTCCCTACAAAATATAAAATCTGAGAAAATATTTTTCTGTGATCAAAATGTTTCACTGACCAATCAGAATTGAGACTCAAATATACTGCTGTGCAAGCCCAGGGAATTTTATACTCTTTGATATATAGATATATTGATATATATACGGTTTGACTCTGACGCTGAAATGTGAAAAACATTCTTCTTCGCTGTCTGTTGGAATAACTTGTTTAGAATTTATGACAGGCATCAGTAATATTCCCTGCAGTGCTCAGCTTAGCTGGGGTCACAGTTTACCATTTTAACTAGGTAGCAATAAACTTGTGTGACACACAGGTAAAGCTGTATTATATATTTATAAACTTTAATTAATGCAACAATTCACCACTGACTTAAACCAAGCAATTTATAGCAGGAAATAAAGATTTTACAGTTAAAAAAACAGCACACTGATTAGCACTGACTAGGTGTTGATGTTATTTTTAACGTACACCTACAGTGTTTATTACAAATTCACAGTTTTCACTGTTCTATAGCTTTAATGTTAGCCTTCTATTTTGAACTAATAGATAAATAATTGTATTTTTTAAAATCTATTTTGCCTGTGCTTTTCTATTTTGCAGGTGTATGCATACTCAAACCTAGGATACAACATGAAAGTACATAGTACACAGATGGAAAATATCTCTGGTTTTTAGTTGTATGGTGACCACTTACATCAGTAGATGGCGCCCTCTTAATGGTTAAACTCCTGAAAGACAAAGGAGCAACAACGTTTGATCAGACTCAAAAAAATCTAAGAATCGAGTCATCTACTGAGATCCAAATCAAGACCATCATCATATCAAACAAAATGGATGACAAAGGCAGATGCTGAAGATGCTGAGGGCGGGGTAACAGCAGCACATACAAAAAAAACTGGAGGAAACACCACAAAAAAAGCAGACGAAAAGCCCAAAAAGCTGAGAACCAGAGGGTTTGTGCTCAATCAGAACTGCATCCAGTTCACAGAGAGGTACAGCGGGACTTTGGGTTTTGGGGATGGGATTAGTGGAGAATGAACACAAACCCCTTGACTATGTCACAGATGTTGGCATTAGCTGATATTTACATAATAAAAATCATCACAAGCAGTTTATTTCAGGTGAATTCATGTGGGAATGGCAGGACACTGCTGTTAGGAGAGGCTGGAGGTGAGGGATGTGTCCTACCTCAGCTGCAGAGCTTGCTCCACACATTCCAACAGGCTCCTGCAACAGGAAGACCTGGTGTTTATCTGACTACGGGCCTGAATGGCCATAACAATGGGAGGGAAGGAACCAGAGTTTGACTCCTATGGGCTTCTGAAGCCTGATCATGATGCTGGTACTTGGTCAAACAGCTGCTGATATTCTGTCCTAAAGGATAATTCTGATTTACTACAACTCTTCTACAGCTCTTATTCTCTCATTTTTGGCCATCATTACCATCAGTAATGAAAACATTATGTTCACCAAGTTAATTACTAAGAGGGGCTGTAGCCAGGATTTTATAAATATTATGGTCATGTCCTACATGCAGTTCTTGTGGATGGTAAGTGATTTTCTGACTTGAATTTTATCCTGTTTTCAAAAACATTTCAAAGTTGATAGTTAAGTCTGTTACACACCTTCAAGTTCAGATATGGCACCTGCGATCATTTTCCTTCAACCAAAGTAAAACATGGTTATATTTCCATATAAAACCACAGGAAATGACCAACAAGCCAAAGCACTGATGCAGTCACTGAACATTATCCTTTGATTTCCACCAAAATTGAAACTTAGACATAGTAACAGGGTGCAAAAACCTCCACATCTACCGAAATAGTGAGGACATGACCTCAGTGTCCTCAGTGGTGGCTATGGATTGCCCTGCTGCTGAAACCGCAACGTCCCTGACTCGAGTCCAGCCAAGGAATCTTTGTTGCACGTCATTTCCCATCTCTCTCTCTCCCCTTATTTCCTGTCATTTCTCTACTGTTGCCTCAAATAAAGCCAGTAAAATATCGTCCCTGTTTAGGTTCAGTCTCTTTTTTTCATAAGGTTTGGCCAAAGTTGCATATGTCCATCTTGTTTTTATTCAGTGTAAATCACAGTTAGTGTTGTCTGGGTTTTAGAGCTGACACATGTTGGCAGGGAGCATGTCCTGCACTGTGGGCTTTTCAAGGCTACTAGCTCATTAGTATTGTGCCAGTAAATATACTGAAGATCAGCCCCGCACCAGTTTGTAATCCTATCCTATATTATTTACCGCATCATGATTATTACCTTTTAAAATTAGCTGAGCTACTCCAAAGTCTGTCCCTGTACCTTGTGTACTTCTGTATTACAGAAGTAATGACTGGGGTACAGTGATTACAGCAATCAGTAGTTTAGATCATCTAGATCGCTGTTTCCAACCTGACTGCTGCTGTTTCTTGTCCTGTCTGCCATGTTCTCAGATGGCAGCGATTACCTGGGTGTGTACAATATTATCAGAACTGGTAGAAATGATGGCCAAAACAACAAAAGTAAGATCTAAGTTGTGATTAATCGGAATTAATCTTTTCATGCTAAAAAAAAGTTGCTACAGTTAAAGATTGCTATGGTCACCTTCTGCTCTTTAATAAGACAAAATTATTATCTAACAATCAGTCTCACTAAGAAGGATCAATACTGATAACACAAAAGTGCCTCATTCTTTTAAAAACTCTGAGGCTTCATTACCCACATTCTGTCTCTGGTTGTGTTATTGTGTCCAGTGGTGCCCCCAAATCCCCAAAGCAACTTGGCATTGTTGGGGATTTATAAATCAACACATTTCACATGCTATGGGGAATATCTGGATTTGGAGGCACTTCACTGGACACTTTAAAAAATATAATCACAGCAACTCATTGATAAAGGAGGATAAAAGAAAAAAAAATCCATTGTTGTCCTCTGGTTAACTACCAATTGCCTCAAGACAGGCATCCTGTACAGCAAAAAACCATAATATTCCCAATACAGAATGAAGTGAAGGAGAAAAAAAAGTGTCTTACGGTGAGCTGTCTTCATCTCCAGACAGACTCCAGTCATCATCATAAGAGCCTTGCTGAAAGAAGGGCCAAAATGCTTTGGTCATATTCATGCACATATGCTCTGATGAATGTCATCAGTATATGCCGCTGTCACAAAAATGTCTTACCAAGTCAGGATAAGGTTCTGTGACTTTTCTCAGCGGGGGTCCAAACTTCACTTGGTCAACTTCAAAGAAAACACAATAAAAATATGTTTCAGCAGTCACATAAAATGGTGTGTTTTATCAGATTAAGACAATAAAGAGCAGACCAGAGTGCTTCTACACAGTCCAGGCATTTTTATGGCCACAATATTGATCAGCACTCAACTCTCAAGTGTATTGATTGGCCGTAGTTGGGGCTAGACACAGGAAGCACTCTGCAGCCACACATCACCTATCGCATCAATAAAGAGCTGGCACTACGGTACACTGGCTTCTGCAGCCGTGACCCCACACAACAGCTGAGCACATACAGACTGACAACAAGTGACAAAATACAATGACATTTTTTACTATATTTGGTCTAGTATGACCAGTAGCATATGCTGGCTAATGTTAGCTAGCAAACTTTGAATCATCTCTGCAGATACCGTTGTGTAACTGACTTTACTGAATCAGTTCACTGTCATCATGACTCTACTTGTACTGTTTTTTAGCATTTAATACAGTACTATCCTGTAATTGTAATTGTCACTTGTGGCCACAGAGGTCGCTGTTCAGCAAAGGTTACACAAGCTAGCTACAGTACAATTCACAGATTTCAAAATATAGTGTGTCTTGCCTTCTGTCCTGAACTTTTGAGATGTGAGCTAACTTCAAAAAATCTGAATTAAAAAGTGACAAATTTTTAAAAAAATATCTTTGTGTACACAAACAACACAAAGGGTCAAAAGCCATGCTGGCAGCTGTGTGAGGCTGTATTTAATCTGATAATCTGAGCTAAATGCTAATGTCAACATGCTAACATCCTCACCACGACATTTTGAACATACTGAAGTTTAGCAGGCCTTCTGTCCCACTTTTAACCCCATTTTAGTGTGATTTTAGCCCCACATGGTTTGGATATTCTTTTCAATCAATCATTGAATAAAGATGAAAGTATTTAATTAGAACAAATATCACATCCCATATTTCCAAACTGTTTTACATCACTGTTGATTGCTTCTAGGTTTGACATCATGGGATATTAAATATTTGTTATTATTTCATTCCTTTTTCAATAACATCTGAAATTATACATATATGGGGCCTACATACATCTGCATAGTCATAATGAGTTATAAGTAAAGACAGAGGCGCCATTTTCAGTCTACCCCTGCATACAAATGTCCTGCTTTGGTTTCTCTAGTGACTGAGATGTGAGATCTGACAGGAGGAAGCGTGTCGTCACGTAACCACAGAGAACATGAGCTATTGGTTGACGGTTTGGCTTTGAAGCAGAGGAGAGCATGAGGAAACTAGTGAACCAGAAAGCAGAAGCCGTTGTCTCCTCTCAGCTCAGTTAGCTGACATGTTGTTGCTGAATGAGGCAGGATTTCAGCAATGACATGCAACAGCCTGTATGTATGTGTATCTCTGAAGTTGTTGTCTTTGCCGGTTGAAACTGAATGGGAGTATGGGGATGGCAAAATCTCTTGAATTATGCCACATGCACGTCAAAATGTTACAGTTAAAACTGAGGGAATGAAAATGCAATCGGTAATGAAATAAAGACAAAAACAAAAACAAAATGTCCTTGTTCCAATCTGTGTACTACATACTTTGGATTTTTACAACCTTCCCAGCAGTCAGTGGTTTCACTACAGTATGAACACTTGCAGAGACTTGAGACTTGCTTGCAACAGAAATTCCACCACAGTGAACATAATGTGTCCTTTTTTGGTCGAAGATCTGTTGTTGTGTAGTAGGCTATTGTTGTAGGTGAAACCTGATTCAAACACTCAGCTGTTTTACAGTGTAACACAGCCAATACCACCAACTTCCCCAGTGTTCTGACTGGCACTCTATTTGTATGAGGATGTCTTGGTGCTCTTCATACTATTTTTGTATTTCCTGTTGTTCTCTGCAAGCTATTAGCTTCCTTATCTTTCCTAATGTTTAATGTTTTTATTGCATTATTTTGTCTCCCCTTTACCTCCTGCTAGAATGTCAGGTCACATATGTGCTCTTAACTGACAACCTTAGTTAAATACAGATGAAGCTAGAACAGCCTTTATATGAGAAATGTTTTTTGTCTTTGCTGTAGCTAAATGCTACCGTTAATATGTTACTATTAAGTACAGCCTCACACAGCAACTAGCTACAGACTCTGACGGCTCTATTTCAGCAGTCTAAGCACATGGAGCAGGTGCATTTAGGTTGTGTCCAAAACTACTTTTGCTAGTTTAGTTGCAGCATCACACACATGGATCAATGGAATGTACTTGGTCTCTTACTTAATCATGGCTGTGTTTTGGGCGTATCATGCAAAAAACCAATCAGAGTGCCCTCTCCCATTCCCCTTTATAGCCAGGTTCACTGGTATGGGCTGTTATTACTATCTAGCGCCTCATTTTAAGACTAACACGCCCATGGGTGCTCGGATGGGCGCGAGTGCATTTGCTATTTAAACAATGACAGGAAAGTGACAATTGTGTTGACTATAGCATCACATCTGCAGCACATTTGGTGCACTGTACTTTGTGTTGCTTTGCACCAGGTGTAAGACAGGGCCTTACTCTTGCTCTTAACTCTCCAAATAAGTCTTCTTATCTTAACTTACTTACGTATTGGTAGTGAGTGCACCTAGTACTGGTACAGTAATAGGTGTTGTACTTAAACAATTCTCAGTGTTTAGACAGACTATTCATCATGTGCTCCCTTTTTAAGGTTTAAAGGTTAAATGTCTAAACTTTGCCTAAATACAATATGAACAGTCTGATTAAAGAAGAGCACAAATTGGGCCACAGATTTGATGCCATCTTTCAGCAACTGACAGTTTCTGATACTTTTTGGTACATTTTAGTGAGTACCAAAAAAGTATTAATGTTCCCCCAGCTCTGTGTAGTAATATTATGAGCCTTAGCAGTAGCAGTAGTAATAGCAGAAGCGGTGTGAGCCTTCAAAGCCCATATAGGCTAAATCAAGGTGCAGGTGTTGTATTTGTTTGTGGCTTGTGCGTCTATGAATGACACACTGTATGAAAGGGAAGTAGAGGTCAACACTAGGTTGGTTTATGATACAGCACTGGGTAGAGTGTTAAGCCAGACTAACACTTCAGAAACACTTAGGCCACAAGACGCCTTTTGGCAGCTCATCAGAAGCTGCTTGTGAAGTATGAAGTACCCACTCTGTCACACACCAGTGGCATGTTGTCAGTGCCATCCTCTGACACAGCCTCCATCCCACATGGTGGACAGGCTGTGAGTTGAGGTGCGAGCCAAAGGCTGGACTGAGAGGCTTTTGTCCTACTCATATTATGGAGATTACAGCACAGAATACTGGGGTCGGTGACAATGAAGGACTCCATCAGCAAGTACAACCACCATAGATATATTTGAGGTATGTGCATTGCATGGAATACAGACATGTAGCCACCATGTACACTTGCACATGCAGTGGCTGTCAGATCAAACCCAGCAAATACAAAACAATAATACATATGCATATGAGGTGGAAGTTTCAGGTGAGTTAAAGGAATAGTTACATTTTAGTATATGTATACCTACTTTCTAGGTTGAACTGTTCAGATTGATAATCTCATGTCTGCCTGTTGCTATGGAGCTGAGTCAGATTACTTAGCTTAGTATAATGGGAAGCAATGAGAAGTCTTGAAGGGCTGTGGGTCAAGAGAAACCAACATCAGTATGCTGGGGGTGGTGTGAATGTAGAGGAGGTATACAGAAGCTGCCTGGTGTGCTCACAGATTCAGCCACAAATGAACCTCAAACTCAGTGAAAGATGATTTACCCAGGAGGAGAAACGTATCTAAAACATAAGGTTAAAGCAACCAAAGAGTTTTCAGGAGCTGAAGAGGAATAGGCTGACAAATGTGAGTCTGACTGGAGGCACCCACTTTGAAGACTAGACTAAAGCAAGCAGAGACCTCATGCTGCAAGCAAAATGTCTGCTGATGTCTACGGTGCAAGGGTGTCAGGCTTCACGGTATCTGTTTTTGAAGTCCTACACATTAGGTATCATGTTAGAAGGACTGTATCTGCCACAATTAATTCTATATCAATGTAAACCATCTCAAATTAAAGTTGAGGCTTAAGCACTTAATGTCGTTTCCACTGTTTTATCTGTACACAAATTCACTGCAATACCTTTATCATCCATCATTGCGTATCTGTGAAGTAGAGCAGATGAAGAGAACACATTGTAACAAACCTGGCAACCTCTCCTAAATGTCTGAGTATTCTTTAAGGCTAAGGAAACATACCAAAATTTTGGGATTTAGACTTACTGTCCCCTCAACCCAAAGCAGGCTAATAACTGAGCATCAAGTACAGAGATACTGTATGTAAGCACATGTTTAGCCCACACAAAGACTGGGAAAGTTGTTTGAGCTGCCTCCAACAAGTCATTGATTTTAAAATGCTGACTGTTCTCAAACTGTCCTCATGTTTGTATGGGTAATGCTGGGTGTGTCCTCACATTGCTCTCAGACAGGGTCCCTCTACAGGCAGGTGTTTCCTGCTGACTCCTGAATCTTGTCAGGAGCCATTTCCCCCACCTGTCAACAGAGCATTAATGAAAACACAATCCACTGTGAAAACGACTTTTTTTTTTCATTCAAATATTAGGTATCACTGCAGCACTGACCCAGATCATTGTCATCCATGCTGTGTGTGGGCAGAGTGGAGTTTAGGTTATTGGCCATGTCCAGGAGCTCAATGATCAGGTTACGGTTGTAGCTGTGTCACAAATGGATGCTGAGTGAAGAGGTTGCATTGCAATGAACACGGTTAAATGGTACTGAAAAAATTACTAAACTCAATAATAGTTCGCAAACTAATTCACTTAATCTGATAAGCTGATAGATATTTAATGATTTTCAATCTTGCAAGGATATTGCAGTGAGTCACATTTCATCGATTCATTTATTCTACTGAATGTCAGAAACAGTGAAAAATACCTCCATCATAGCCTCCCCAGAGGCCGAGGTGCTGGTCTTATGCTTTTGTTCATCATAGTCCCAGTACCATAAAGAAGGATATTTTGTTTACAATGATATTACACAGGCAAACATAAATCATGTTCCCATCTATTCTTGTATCAGAACTAGCTATGTCTAGATTCAGACTAACCTGCAGCAGGTTCTGCTGAGGCCTTTTACGGTATTTCAATGAGCCTACCTTCACAAAGCTGTGGAAACCCGCAGACCTGCAGAGAGAAGTAGGCAAGGGGGAGAGATACAGTGTGACTGAATCTGTACATCTAGAAGATAAACACTGATTAGTAAGGAAAAAATGACTTAATACTATAGAATTCAAAGACAGAACCAACCTCACCACTTGGATTTGTCCTTTAGCTTTGGAGGCTGGAAGTTGCTCTTGAACAACATCAGTGCCTGAAACATTGTTTTGGGCCGTCACCTTATTGGAAATCTAATTGTTTACATAGGACTGTCCAGGAATAAAATGCAAGGCAGCCAGCTCAGCTATTTACATAACACAAGTCTCTTGAATGTTTGTCTCACTGCTTTGACGTGATGCAGTCTATTATGTCTGTCTGTTTCAGCTGTCTGAGCTGGAGTCCTGTTGCCCAGCTGATCGTGATTGGGTGGAGGTCAAAACAAGTGGGCGTGTTGGATTCAGCGAGCCCGCTGGCGGGATGCCGAGCCCAGATGTCACACAGGTGGTTGTAACCTCCTTCTTTCCACTGCAGCCACCTCTGAGCCATCCTGGACGATTAGTGAGGAGAGAGAAGATATGAGAGGAGGGGAACATCAGATACAAATACCCTGAAAAGGAAATATATGCAGACACTGGCCTTCGGGATTGATGCTTTAAACAAATAGTCATTGTGGTCAACTTCCAATATGTAGAGATGTTTATTCCTAACATACCACATTTAGTCTCTAAAACAGGCGCCCAGAAATTTCCTTAAATAGCATCGTTTATCAATGTTACAATAAACAGACAGAAAACAATAAAATATTACCATATATCGTTTAACTGAACAAGTTTAACTAGGAAGTCTGATTTATTGATGCAACCTCAAGGCAGCATCCTTGCCCTCTGATTTTCCTTACTTACAAATAGATACTACTGTATATGTCATATATTTTGTATTAACTATTATTACCTATTATATATATGATTATTTATCTGTTTCCCATTCATTTATACTGTTTACTCCAACAACATCAATCAATAGCTATATAGCAGAGAGTACAGTAGTACCATCTGTTCATACTGTATGTGTATGACTGTTAAATCAGAGGAGTACCTTACAGTGACTCAGCTGTTGTGTTGAGGAAACCCTCGTACTGAACTGTATTGTTGGCAGCCATAAATTTTCTTGAATATAATGAAAAAGAATATTAGCATAAAATATTACATTGCAGCCCTCATCCAAATCATACAAACAGCACCACCAAGGCCACCCTGCAAAATGCTCTGCAGCTTGAATTCCAATCTGCATGGTACTGTAAATAGGCAGAGTCAGCCACCATCTTACTGTAGGAGTTCCACAAAAGACTTCCTTTTGGGCCACCAAAGGCGCTGACTTCTGCTGCTACCCAAAATCAGCTAGACACAGAGGAGACAGATACAACAGTGGGGCTGATGGCAGCTGAAATCCAATATAGATGGGCCTATTTGCTCTCACTTAATGAGTTTGGATGGTTGAATAGGGTACTGCAGATGTGTGTGTGTGTGTGTGTGTGTGTGTGTGTGTGTCCCACACAGATCGCCACTGACCTAGTTTCACATCTCTCTCTCTGTCAAGAGGATGCTGGCTCCCAAGAGAGAACACCATGAAAAATGTAAGCATCTGTTCACATGACAACCTGCCAGCATAATAATGTATGATCTCAATTATAAAGCAACACCTTAATTAAGATTAAAAAACTGCTGTACCTTTTATGTCTCTATGCATTTTGCCAGTTTCATGCAGGTGTGATACAAACCCTGGAAGAAAAACAGTGTAAACCATATACAGGTAACAGGCCGACTAAACTGTTACGGGCCTTGGGGTAAAAATAGTTGTTGGGCCCTGTTAGCCACCCTCTGGCTCCTAACACTAGAGCCAGCAGCAGTCCTTTGCTGAGATACAACCTGGCCCCCAAGTTTTTCTGGAGTCAGTTATTTTTAGATATTTTGATTTAATTTGTTAGTTAACAATCAGCACCATGAGAGGAATATAGCGTCAACAAGAATAAGGTCTATGGTCTTACAGTCACATTTTGACACAGAGACCCTACAAAACTGGCTACAACAGCAGGTTAATATCAACAAACACACTGAAGAACCCTTTACAGATAATGTAACAGGATAGTGTCAGTAAATAAATACCTATATACAAATTAATGTTGCATCACAGTTTCCTTTTATTTGAAAACTGCTAAACTGGATTTTTAATATTAAACCACTTCTTTGTTTATTCCACTTGATCCTGGATTAGTGTGTTCTATGCTATTTATTGTTCTATTTCAGAAGCAGCCATGGTAGTATTATTTAGGTGCCAGTTTAAGTCAGTGATCAGTCATCAGTTCTTTTACAGTTTGGTTATAATAATAAACCATACTCATATTAAAAAATGAACACAAATTGGGTAAATCTGGTTTCATCGCCTCAAAACCTCTGTCTTATTTTAAAAGATGTAATGGAATGATGTATTCTGGTGCTTATTAATGTTAGAAAATCAAATGTTTGGATGAAAGGGTGAAGTGAAACAGATACTGAAAGATGCTAAAGAAAGAGGCAAAACAAAAAATCGAATGTACACAACAACGCATACCAATTTTCACTAAAGGATCTGAAGAGGTCCAAACTACAGCAACAATGGTAGAGAACAACTGTTAGATCAGTGCCTTCAGGCCAAAGACTGTTTTCCCTTCTCCGCGCACCTTAGCAGGGTGAAGTGGGCCAGAAACTGACTGCAAAGGATCAAGCATATGAATCCAAAGCCAGTGAACTATTTAGCTGTGTGATCACTCTTAATCATCAGTTTATTTTCTAGATAAGAGGCAAATGTGACTAAATGTGGATAAATCCAAGAAAGCCCATTTAGAATAACAAAGCCAGATAAGACTTTTCTTCTTTTCTCTCTCGCCATTCTCTTCGGGGATTTCTTCCTTTAATTCAGCATGAAAACTTTTAAGTGAAATTATAGAAGGTCACCTAATACTAACAAAATAAAGACAGTCTGGTGTGTGGCGTTCTGCCCTCTGACCTGCTGTTGCAGCAGCCACGGCCTCTAGAGAGTATATTTAGTGGTCTGTGAGGTTAATACTACTAGCTTTGGTTGCTGGGAAAACACACATGACTCCACTCTGTCAGCAGGTACTTTAGTTTTCACAATGCAACAGTAACAAGCTGCCTTTTCACCTAAAAGTCTTACCTGAGGGTTTTCCCTCGCACACGATATATCTGTTTCTCCCTTTAATGGACCCGCTACTGTGAAGAACACTTTGATTAATGGCTCCGACCAAGAGGAGGAGGAAAAGAAAGAGCCTGCAGGGTACATTTCTAAAAAACAGAGTAAACTTGCTCTTCCAAATTCATTATACTCTACTTCACATCTGCAGTACTACCAAGTCTCAAAATTACAGGATTACAAGGGTGACAATTTAAAAATATGTTCAGGTTGTCTGCGGAGCGGTTAAGGTTAGCAATAGTGCGCCCAGAGGCTACAGGTTGGGTTAACAAGAGCTTTTCAGTTTCTTCACTGAATTCTGGGTAAAAACACTACTGCCTTTTTTAAATGGTAATGCAGCACTTTGAAATGTACTAAAATTGACATGTTAAAAGTTGAGCTCATAGGCAAGACCTTACATTCAGAATTTTCAAATCACTTGTATTTGTACCATGGTAACATCCTGCGACCCTCTCCACAGTACTCCATGCAGATCCACAGCCAGCTTGGTGTTCCTGGAGAGAGACACAACTTTTATTCAGTGTTTGACATGTGCTCTGGTTATTCTCTGCTTTGCAGGAACTTATGTTGGAAGGATGAAGTATTCATATCAAAAAGGAAACGCATACCAAGTAGACACTCCCTAGTATTCTGAAGCTAATGCATCACACCCACAGATGCATAGAGTATCATTCACTGCTGCTGTGCCAACAATCTAACTAAACACTAGGAATGAGTGGAGAAGAATCCAGCAGCAGTGTGTGGGGAAAATAAAAGTCAAATTCCACATATTTAAATCCACCAACAACTCGGAATTCCAATAATATCTGAAGTGGACAGGTTGAAACACACAGCACCTGTAGCTGCCGAAGTATGCCACGATGTTTTTGTGCTTGCATTCCTTCATCATCGCACCTGCTGGATGGACGCGATGTCGCTACCTGAGCAGACACACAGTTTAGTGAGTGGTTTCTCAGTCTATAAAGCTAGGAGGAAACAGACTGGTAAAACCACAGGTTAGACTAGTGGAGGATCGCTTTATTATCTGTAACATCAGGCCAGCTGCTGGTTTATCCATTCATGCATTTATTTATCTTAATTAGATAGAGAGAAGACACTGCAGCTGCTCAGCATTGCTAAAAATGCTGTCTAAGACATGTTGGTGTAACTTTCACTGCAGCCTCATCCAACAGTAACAGCTGATCAAAAATTCCCCAGGTTACCGTCCCACCACCACTGCAACTCAGTGAGGAAGCAGACCAGGAAGAGGGTGGCTGCGATTTTGTGCAGTGCCTTTTGCCCACAAAGATCATTGTCCTCCATTTCTCACACTGAAATCACTTCAAGAAGGGATCTCCTGATAAAGTATGAACAGAAGAAATATTGAGCTCTTATAATGAACATATGAGCATGTTAGTATTGTTTAAAGATAGACTTGAAAATGTGAACTCATCCTTTAATTTAAGCTCATCATTGTTTTTATTGTATTTTTTTATTATTTATTGTATTACTGTGTTGTAAAGGGAGCTTACTGTAACATTGTGTACATGCCAGTGTGTGGCGATTGTTTACAGGCCCTTCCACCGTCTGGCGCGGATGAAAGCGCTATTGGGGTTTCACTACATTTTTCTCACAGAGGTGAATTGGTTCATAGACCAAAATTGCAATCGCGTATAAATCTGTCATCAGCTGTGAACATGTGCTAACCATAACATACCTAATGTTGAGGCACTGAGAGCGCAGCTGAGAGGGTCTGATGTTCCGGAAGCCTGATAGGGATGGAAAACATATGAGGAGTCTATGTAATAAATAAATGTAATTACAGACATTATAATTAAGCTTTCACCCTACAAATGTATCGTATTCATAAGCAGGAGATTCATATGTACATGCACACAGACAATCATGCTAAGATACACAAAACTGTACACAAAAGGACTTCTACTGTAGGTGATACAAGTTTTCAATAAAAGAGGAGATGAATAACCGAGATGCTGAGTTGGTCTAAAACCAAAACCTGTAATTCCTCCCAGCCATTAAAGGTACCATTAGGAAAATTTACATAAATAACTGCTTTTTATCACCACAATGTGAAAAATATTAATGTGATTGAAAACAGGCCATTAACGCATTCTGTTGCACAGAACACACTGTAGAGTGATTTTGCGGAAAGAACTCGGGTCACGCTTTCAGGATGGAATGCCTCCTGAGGACCCTGCCACAGCAAGTCTCTTCTGGAACTGCTACAGCGCAGGAAATGTACTATCATTCACTTTGAAATGGGAGTCACAAGCAGTAGTTAAATCCATCAGCTCCTCAGTACAAGAAATACTCCCAAACAAACACACACCTAGTATGCAAGAACAAGGTTAAAAACTGTTTCTCGAGTCAGCACAAATGTGTGTTGAACTAGTCAACATCAGCAGAGTACTCTGACTTGAGGTCTTTATCTACCTTGAGGATCAAAACCAAACTGCAAGTTTGCCCACATAGAGCTAACACACAAAGCTGGGAAATTTACCGAACATCGTGGGTTTTATTGGCTAATGCTCTCTGACATTAGCTTGCCTCGCTAACATGGATAGGTCTGTAGCAACCACCGTGTTGAGTAGATAACTTCTGGCTGATTCACAGGCATCAACAAGCTGTAGTTCTTACAATTGATTAATCAGCTAACAAACCAATGTTGGACCCCAGTGTAGCTAAGTTGCGCCTGGCTAACATTTGCTTGTTTGCTCCAGCACTGCCATGGTCGAACCCCCACGCAAGCACATAATGAGCCTTTAACTTCAGAGCTGAATCTCTATAAACACAACTTCCTTACAGTTAAAATGAAAGCTTTCATATACCCGGCAGAATTTAGAATTTTGGCCATTTTAGAGAATGGCGAATGATAATAAAATAGTTTTTCACTCATGGTTAGTGGTTGCGAAGCTACGATATCAAACAACTGTGTTTGCTCTTTTAATCATAATGACAACAGAAACTACCCAAATGACCCCATCAAAGCCATACCCTGAGGTTTTGGCCTGATAACACACACACAAGTTGATACATGGGTTTGAACATACTCAAGGTAACTATCCTCACCTAGACTGTTGTTTGTAATTAATGTGTGTGTGTATAAAAGGTCAGTGAGTTTCAGCTCTGATAGACCCCCGCATGTTTCAACCAGTGCTGCAATTGACGCTGCTGATCTCCAAGCCATGGGGTGGGAAAAGAATTATCAAAGGATCTGTGGAAGGTTGCAGTTGAACTGTAAAAAACAGGAAAGGATATAAAAGATATCCAAGTGAATTGAGAATGCCAACCAGTGTTCAGACTCAATTAAGAAGTGGAAAATGAGGGATTTGTTGAAACCAAGCCACAGTCAGGGAAGAAACCCACAACAACTTCAACTGATATACAGGACTTGAAAAGTGTTGTGGCTGTTTAAGATGCACAATGAGGAGGCACTTGAAGAAAAATGGCTGGTGGGCACCAGTCACCAGAAGAAAGCCATTACTACGCCAATGCCACAAAGCAGCCGCCGACTCTACAATATGCCAAACAGCACGGAGACAAGCCTCAAAACTTCAAACAAAGTTATTTGGATGATGAGACCAAAATTGAACTTTTTAGCATAACTATGCAACGCGCATTAGAGTCAACAAGGCTGATGATGATGAAAGGTACACCTATCTTACCGGGGAACACGGAGGTGGTTCGCTGATGTTTCGTGATGAGCTGCTAAAGTACAGGAACTTGGTCAAAATTGATGGCAAGATGAATGGCATGTTATCAGAAAATACTGAGGAATATTTATAGTCATCAGCCCGAAGCTGTGTACATGGGATTTTACTTTGGACATTCCAATATGACAATGATCCAAACACAAGCGTTGAACTGTCATTGGCTACAGCAGAAAAAGTGAAGGTTCTGAAGTGCCATCTCAGTCTCCTGACCTCATTATCATTGAGCCACTCTGGGAGATCTCAAATGCAGTTCATGCAAGACAGCCCAAGAATTTACAGAACTGAGGCTTTTGCTGAAGAAGAATGGCAGCTTGACCATCTGACAAAGTGCCCATCCATAACCACCACAAAGACTCAGCCGTCATTGATGTTAAAGGGGCAATACACGGTATTAAGAACTAGGGTATGTAAACTTTGATCAGGTCATCGGTAGTTTATGATTTAAAAAGAGCAAAACACAATTGTTTGTTGATACACAAATGCTCTACCTGGCCATTACAATCCATGAGGAAGAAATGTTTTGTATTATCATTCATATTCTCTGAAAAATGCCAAGAAATCATAAATTCTGCCAGGGTATGTAAAGTGTATTGAATTGTGTTTTGCACAACAATGAAAAAGTGGCTTTGTATTACTTAACATAATACCTCAGAGGACATGTCAGGTAACATCTCATGAAATAAACCATCACAATGTAAATATTAGGTGTTGGCAACCACACGACTGTCTGCCAGGCTGTGATGATCTTGTTTATTGGGAATACTGAATTAATACATTTTACATTTTATTAGCATGAAGATTTAGATTTTGTTGGTTAGATGGTTGCAGTTCTGTCTGATATTTCTTTCAGTGTAGAAGCTATACTTTAAAATTCTAAGAGATAAAGTCTACAGGAGGATTTCTAACTTCCGCGCTTGTGAGTTCTTCATTTTCTTGAGCAAATCAGCAGATTATAAGAGGCCAGCACACTTACTCATGAAGGCGCACTGGCGATCATACGCATTTATCGTTAAAGAAGTTAATTCACAACCAGATGTGTGGCACAATACGAGAAAACGCGTGCTAGAATGTAAGATACAAACATGCTTGCATGAGGCTCATTGTCGGACGAAGGTCCACAAGCAACACAGTGTGAAAAACATTAAGTCTTGCTTGAGCCCGTCTGCTCCATCAAGAGATAACAACAAAACTTGGGCACATATCCAACCCGCTGCAGGGTAGTATATTGTTTAGTCTGGCAGGTCTTGACAGGCTGAATCCTCAGCTGTTTCCTACAGCATGGTCTACGAGTATTGGCACAGACAGCTCTTTTCCGCTCAGGCCAAAGATAGACTGAGACTCATTCTTTAAACTGTTATAGAGGCCACTAAACATATTACACCATCATCTGGGACCAATGAAGATCTTACATCAGATTATGAAATACTATAACTTCTAGCGATATATATGTTCTACCGTGTGTTAAATGCAGGAAGCCAAAAGTGACAGATGGACTAATCCATCAACATCACCATCATTAGATACTCAGCCTGTAGAGCTCTGTGAAAATCTGTTGAATCTCAGAATTTTAGGATTTCAGTTGTTTTACTCCATCCCATGCATTGAACCTTGATTGTTTTGTAGGATGGGGCTTCTTTTCTTTGAAATGGCCACTTACAGACTGCAGAAATATAACAGAATGTAAAATTAGTCCAAATAGCAATTCTGACCAGTTCACCCAGCCAAGATAAATCTGTACAATAGTACAGTAGAGGTGATGGTAGCAGCTAATTCATGTTTTCAACCTCTCACTTCTTCCCTAAAGGTCATCCCCAGCTGTTTATTTGGGACTGACGTCAGATGGACTGCTCTGGCCCAGCATCCACAACAAAAGCCGAGTGCAGCAGTTAATAGGATAAGCAGGTCGCCCCAAACAACCTGTGGCTTGCTGTCAGCTTGCTTTCTCCTGGGCCCGCAGGACTTCCTGTGACTACAGTGATAGTAACGTTCTGACATGGTTGTTACATAGCTGCTTCCGAAATAACAGCAGCTGAGGGTTACGTCTAAATAGACGGAGGAAGCAGAGACTTATTAAATACTTTGATCAGGCACAGGATCCATTGAGTTGAAATGAAAAAGGTCTCTGGTCAAACTGTAACTCCTTCATAATGAGATCATTTCATGTTTTATTGAACACATATGCACGTAAAATGGCTTCTGACACCAACAGAAACATAACTGTTGACAAAAAGATGACTAGGGAAATGTAGCTTGTGCTGCACATTGTGGACTTTTAAAGTAAGAATGTAATGATGTGACTATATTAGCAAAAAGACGTATATTGCTGTGAAACTGTGTCATTACACTGACCTCATGACCCCCTGCTGTTACATAATTATTTATTTCCAGGCTAGTACAAGGCAGCAAAAGTTATGTCATAAGTGTGCAATCAGTACAGTTTTAGTTGCAATAGCAAGCAAAGCACAGAAGGAGTTCAGTTTTCATCAGGAAGATTGTTAGGCTCCAGCAGCTGGGACCAGCCCCAGGGCCAAAGGCTCAGTAAAGAGACCGACAGGGCAGATAAAATTCTGAGTTTTTTTTTGATGGCCCACCAGTCCACTGAGGCCGCGGCCAGTAGATTTGACAACTTAGCCTGGCTCAGTTTACTTTTATTCTTGCCTTACATTGTTATAGCAAATATGTTAACAAACAGCATTCCACATCCAACAGGACACAGAGCAACATTAGTATTCATTTGAGTCTGGGTGAGGTTACTGTGACAAAAGCTGTCCCAATGCTGGGTACGCCATACACTGCAACCAAAACACACTCTATGTAATAATAATATTCTAAAATTTGACAGTCTACACAAGAAATCAATGTACATCACCATTTGATATTAACAAAAAATCATACATACATACATACATACATAGTCAGGTATTTCAATACACAAAAAAATAAATTCTTACAATATTATTAGCAGCCAGTGGGGAAAAAGCATAAATCTCTGAGTCAATGTGTCTCACAGAAGCACCAGAGACTTTTGAACTGTTTCTCTGTACTGTGAGGCAAAAATCTGAGGGAAAAAAGCATCCTACAAAACTGCAAAACCACTCACAGAACATAATAATAATATAATATATTTGTGTGTGTTCCAGTATGCTGTCCAGTCCTAATTTGTACTCAGTCAAGAGCATCAGTAACTATCTTGTTGCTTTAAAAGTGGATATTGATATAGCCCACATCACACAAGACACATCAACTCATTAAAACCAACTGTCGACACCTAACAGTTCCGTTAATAGTTTGACTCACTGCTCTAAATTCACTGGACGAGGTAATTTTAAAACAACAAGAGATGACAATAATATTTTGATGCCCAAGCTTCACCACACATTACCACTGGTGAATTGAACTATGGGTTTTAACTATTGTAAATAATCATACACAGGCATATGGTGTTTTTTAAATATGCAGACACAGGCCAAAATGTGGCTTCTTCACTAACTATGACTTTCTAAACAAACAAACAAACAATGCTTTATTTTGATGGACTACTTCCATCATCACTGTATTCCTGCATGTACATTATTATTACATTCATATTTGTTAGAAAAGGACTGTTGTTCATATCAGTTACTAGTCTTAAAGCAAAAAGCAAAGACAAACACAGCACAAATAAACCCTGACCTTTATTTTTTAAGGCACATATCATATGGTGCGTGACTCTGCAAGTGAGTGTGTGCGGTGTATTTATGTGGGAAGAATGATGCAGAATGGTTTTGCAGTGATTTAGAAATACACGGCATATATATATAATTATGTTCAATATTAGAATATAGTAACTTCAGAGCTGGAAAGTTAAAACTGTAGTCTAATGACATTTATGAAAAGACTAGTTAGTCTAATAGTAAAAAATGACGAAACAATGTGTTAATGAAAGTGGGGTTGGTATCATCGCTGTGGTTTAGTATTTTTTCAGCACAGCTGACATACTAAGCTATAGAACCATTATCTTAAAATGTCCATGCACCGCGAGCCTGAGGAAGCCATAGCTCTTGGTAACTGGTTACAGTATAAGCATTGCACTCAGACAGTGCTAGACAAAATACTGAAACTTTGTAGTCTCCTCCACCTGGTCCATTATTATGTGCTTATACACCAATCAGCCAACATTAAAACCACTTGCATGATACGTAGTCCTCGTGTTGTTTCAAAGGAGTTTCAGCTAGGCTGGAAACGGGACCTCTGAGGGTGTCCTGTGGTGTCTGGTACTGATATTGGCAGCAGATCCTTTTGTCCTGTGGGCTGCAGGGTGGGGCCTCCAACATCTGGCTGGTTCCGGTGCATCCTACAGATGTTGATTGCGGGATTTGAATAATAGAATGGGTTTTGTCGTCTCCTGAAGCCTTGATAGTTTTTGTGGTGTGGTTGAGCATTGTGCTGGTGGAAATTTAGCGTTAGAGCGTTATGGGGAGGTGCTTATTCACAACAATGTTAAATTGGGGTATGTATTAAAGTAACATCCAGATGAACATTGTGTCCCAAGGTTTCAGTGTATCTCGTTTATTGCAGTATTATTTATGTTATTCATCACCTGTCAGTGGTTTTAATGTTGGCTGACTGAAAGTATCTGAATACCTCATAGTGCATTGGCACTTACATGTGTTTGTACATGTAATTTTACAATTTTCTACATCTGCATCCACAAAAAAAAAAAAAAAAACTACCTTAAATTTAGCAAATTGTACTCACCAGTCGCGTTCTTTATATAATACTACATAAATAACAGAATAACTACAGGACATTTATTGTTCCTACAACATTTTTTTCTCTTTTCAGCACCAGTTCTTGTGTCTGACAAAGGTTCACTTGCTCAGCACAAAATATGCAACACTGCTGCAGTGTGAAACATGTAAAGTATGTCTCAGCAAAACTACAGCCCAGCAAGATGTTTTCAAGGTACTTCACAATCTGATTTGTAAGTCACCTGCAGAGCTCTGTACTAATACACTTTACAACTCTCAGCTACTGTCCTTTAGCTGAGGTATGACCCCTCTCTCAGCCTCTGTGTCAACATCCATCACAGCTACAATGAAAAAAATGAGGAATCTAAATGCAAGGTTTCAGTGTGAGAAAAGATTTCTATCAAAAGCCTCTAATTGTTACCAACACTGAACAGTCACATAGGCAGACAGAGATACTTGCTTTTCTGTGGAAAAACATGCCACACGCGTCACTGATAACACCATCTGCATTTACAGTAAACCGATGGCACAATGCACCAAGTTCATGCCAGTCTGGGGTTGAGTGCCAGAAAACATAGATCTGATATTTCTCAGAGATTCCTGTGAAAATCTGCACATAATGAAGAATATCATGTGCACCAAAACAAAGACACCCCCGGCACACCTCCTTATCACTACTAGGAAGTTGGTCTGTTCCAAAATGGCATTATTGCTGTGAGAGATCAACTAGTGATTTCTACTATTTTTCTAAGTGTTGAAACAGCTTTACAGGTTTACAGTGTTGTGTGGAAAATGCTGTGTAGGACAAAAACAAATATGTAAATTTGTAAATGATAACGTCGTCATCTAACAAGTGGTTTAATCAGACACGAGGATGGAGCTTGGTACAAATCATAACATATAGTAATCAATTACACGGACATCAAGGAGTTTTGTTTAATAAATACAAACCAAACAAAACAACCAACACAAACACGTGGCTGCATTTTCCTTCACTACTACGATGGTCAGCACAAAGATGCTCATACATACTCATATAACTCACACTCATATAACCACTAAAACATATTAGAACTGAAACCTTAAGAGAGTAAGCTGAAAATAGACCTTTAAAATCACCTTTACTTTAAGAGGAACTGTTGTTCTCCAAATGTCAAATCTAGTCTGCCTTGACGTTAAAGGACTATTTCCCTGATTATTTCACGAGGATCAGTTGAGCTGTCATGGGCTGTGGTCCAATAGCCAAAATAATCTCCTTTCCTAAACACTTTTCCTTGACCTCGATGACGCTGTCATGAAGCCGTAGTAGATTCAGTGAAGGTCCGATATGCTAGGAAAGCAGAACCGCGGGTATTTAGAGAATTCACTGCACTTACACTCCAGGCTTTTTTAAACCAACTTGGATTTATAACATGTGAAATGTACAGTGACAAACTCAGTGCTGTAGGCTATAATTCAATAAGTGCTCTGTCCAAACTAATAATATAATAACACTGAAATGAAATGTACAAGTTGAGACAGTTAGTTAGTTAAAGTCAACAATAAATAGAATCAGCGCGGGTCCAGAGTAACTTAAATCTGTGACAGAGATGTATGGTTTCACATAGGACCTTTTAAATGTTTTTTGGCAGAGAAAATGTATTTTTAGAGGGTGAAGTTTTTCAGAAGTTTTGGATCATGTCACAAACATTAAGCAGGTGCCTGTTGTGTCTATACGTATGTGGATCTGCCATGTGTAACTACGACGTTGCTTTTAATGTTGCTAAGCAAGGAAGGTGGGACGGTATTTTCCTTCTGTCATAAAGGAAGGTCCAGTGTTTTCTGCTAAAGGAGATAAGATAGAAGCACTGCTTCCTTTCCTTAACATTTAGAGAAATCATCTAGCCTTATCATGGCTACTGAGATACTCGGTCATCTCAATTCAGTTTGGAGATTACAGATTTAAAACAGACATCTTGAATTTCAACTGACCTCTGACGCTTTGATTTGAATTACTTTTCATTCAGATTTTAGAGGACTAAGAAAAAAACACTAATGCTCTGTTGATAGTAAAACACAGCACACATGGCTACACTAAGAAAATCAAAACCAACCGTTGTCCAAAGCACAGAGGTGATTTAGCTGAGGTCGAGACTAGCTCAGCACAGGCTAGCCAGTGTGTCTGACCGGCCAGGGCCGGGTTGGAGCCACAGGAGGACGGATCAAGATTGGTTAAGAGGGTCACACATGAGCTCTGAGCTGCGCTCCCCTGAATAACAGCAGTGGCAATGACAGTCCATTGAATGCCCACGCAGGCCAGGTGTCCACAAGTTTCACCCCTGCGCCTCTCATGGCAGTTTTGAGTTTTAATTCTAACCCACCACAGCAGCAGTAGGGGGTGATAATGTGCTATTGTCTGTTACTGCATGTAGGCTTGTTCTCATTCACTGTAGACGTTAACGGACTGCAACATGTCCAGTGTTACAGTGTACAACAAGATAAGAGAATCCTTTATTAGTCCCACAATGGGAAATGGTAATATGATGCAGGGAGCAAATACTAACTCAAAGTCAGCTGAATATTGCCTGTGTGGTCAGTATGTAGAAGCATTTTGGTGAATGGCAGTTTGTCATCATGGTAGAAGTCAGTGAATATCAGGGCCAGCAAGGCCTTCTGCTGGCCCAAACACTGTCACAACGTACTGAATTATATTTAACATATGTTTTTAAACTGTTCCCAATGGTCTATTTTTCATCTCATGTATTTTCGGCTTATTGTGCTGCTGCTTCCAATACAGTCTGTTGTATGTATGTTGGTTTGTATGTTGAGGCTTTTTATCCAATCAGACTTCAGCCCTGTGCCGCCAAGTTAACAGAAATCTGCCTGGCGCCTTCAGAACTGGAACAGTGGGCCTTGGTATTCAGAGAATGGCAATGGTAAACTGTTGCCCCAAGTGGACTGGATTTTGAGTTGAGAGATCAGGCCTTCAGCAGGCCTTTCGCACGCCAACATTTCACAACATTTACTGATGGTCTGAGAGCGCATTGGTCAGAACTAGCTTATCGTGCATCTATAGCTACTTAGCGCAAGCTAAACATGCAGTATAGATTTAAATAGTTGTTTTTTTCTTTTTCAACCCACAATGGCTGAAGGAGGAGGAAGAGTCTGCGGACTCTGTTGTAGGGGTTTTCTAAAGTCTCAGTTCCAAATAATGAAGTCCTTTTCTATCACTGGGGAGGCTAATGCTGAAAGTCAAGTCTGCCCAGTTTTAATTGGCTTTAGGGTTGAGAATGTTTGCTCAACAGAAGCATTTTTTATTTATCTACAACAATCATCAGTTTCAGTGAGTAAAATGCATTTTACCTGCTGGTATATTTTACTGTTTACGTTTTGTCATTTTCTGAGTTAATATTGATGCTTCTGCTGAGATGATGTGTGTGGAGCAGCTGTGGCTGCAGTGTTTGAGACCCATTAACCAGTTAATTGGGTTTTTATAGCATTGTTTGTGCAATGCATTTATCTCCACATGTCTGTCTGTCTGTTCAAAAGTTCCCATCAGTTTCTGTATGTTGTTGATGGTTTCTATAGCTGTGACATCATACGATGGTGGCTAAGAGGAGGGTTAATCTGTAGTAGGACACCAGAAATGCTAGTGGTGTTAATGCAGCTGGTAGGATCCTGCAGGAGAGGCTCCTCTCTAACTACACAAACCCTGGAGACTGTTTACTTTTCAAATGACACTGAGTAACCCCAATATCTGGAAACACACGCTGATGTGGAAAATCAGTGATCACCCAGAGCTACAACTAGAGCTTCCTCCTGTCAAATAGAAAGCCTCTTAAGGTACTGGGGTTCCTGTTGTGTAAGATTTACTGTGAGCAGATGCTGGCATCGGGAAAAAGCTACTGTGAGGGCAATGAGTTCAACTCATTTAGTAGTTTGTACTTCTTCAGGTGAGTCTGCAGAAATATAATTTAGATCTGACTGAGAGCAACATCTGAAGAACTGAAGCTGTTCTGGAGGCCGCCAACAGATGTTTATATTTTGCTCACCTTCCTGTATGTAGGCAGGAGCAGTGTGAGGACAAAGCATCAGTGACTGAACGTTCAGCTCACAACATGAAATACACAGTTTGGCACATCTGCCATGAACAAAACCACTGAAGATAAACTGAAAATAAATACCTTTGCCTCACCAGAGTTCTCATGGGAAAGACTGTGCATAAAGAGCCAGGAAAAGCAGTTGAAGAAAATGCAGATGGTCCCCAGTTGAATGGCTCTACTTTCTTTGACTAACTAAAACTACAGTAACCACTCGTTTGCGGGAAACTACTGAGACTTATTTTATCTTGTGACCCATTTTTAAAGCTGTACATCTTTGGAATGGCTATCTGCAGCTCTTTGTTATTATTCCAGTCTCCTCATGATTTTGTGCGCAGTATTAAACAACAATGACCTGTAAAACACAGCAGCACAGGTATTAGAACTGCTGGTTTCTCTGATCCATGATATCCACCATCACCTGTGCTAATGTCATCGGCCCAAATTTTGCCAATGTTCAGATCTACAAACGCCTGCAGGGCTCCAGTCCCATCTGTCCTGCTGCTGTTATATCGGGACTGGTAGCAGATGTTTGAATGGCCTTTGCTGGCCAAGTTTAACCTGCAGTCTATGGCTTTAAATTCCACAGAGCTCTGTGAAAATGTGGTGTTCATTGGCAGCAGGCTGAACAATTAATTGAAACATTATGAAATCTCAATATCCAAACTCAGGAGCTATGTATTTTGCAGAAAACAAAATGTGTCACAGCATTATAACCACAGACATCATACTTCCAGATGAAGGAATATAAAGCGGTTTTGCAGAGAAAAATCACCTTTCCACACACAAAACGTGAATGCAAAATGACTACTATATTGAACAGACTTATCGCAATATCTGTCAAAAATAATCTAATATGATTGCTTTTTAGACCTAAACAGTTGCAGCAATTTGTTCTTATTTATTTATTTATCATCTCTGAGAAGATAAATCAAATTGGATCAGATGATACACAATAATAATACAAGGTTATGTTTCATGGTCATTTTTCTGCCCTCAGTGATTAGAGAACTCTGTCTCCTAGAAATGACCTTTATATACAAATCATTTGGCAACAGTAAATATATTTCAAGTGGAAACCTGGCAACAACCACATCACAGGCTGTTAATCCATGTATGTCACAGCACAATATCTCTGCAGTGATTCCAGCATTATAGAACTCTTTATGGTTCCGTTGAGACTCTCACAGCTCTTGGTCAAGGTTAGTGAAAGACCGTGGTCTGGTTTGACAGAAAAATTCGCACAGTTTAAGCACCCAACACAATGGCATTTATTTATATTTAACCAAAACCACAATTCTTCCTAACTTAGAAAAATGACTGCACATAATCCAGCCAGTGATTACACTGCCACCATAACATAATTATTCAACAGTTGTGTAGCCCATGAATGAAGCCTTATGCTGACAGAATCTGAGATTATGGTTTCACTATTCTGTATACAAAGTGTCAGGAGACAGGCAGGGAAAGAATTTTTTCAGAGATAGTCAGGAAAACACAGAATATCACCAGATCCATGCCCTTAATTCATCCTGTGCTCCACAGTTTCATTTTGTTGTTTATATAAAGGTAACAGGGTGGGAGGTGGGGGCCTACGGGTCATTTTGCCTCAGGACTTTCAGATTGCTTTATCGGCCGTGCTGTCTGGGGTGTAAAAAGAAACAATATGAATCTGATGTTTTACTTGTACAGGATGCTCGAGGCACGAAGGGTTAACAGCATAGGTCAGGCCCGAGCCAAATCATCAAGGAAAGAGACGACGGCACTTTCCTACTGAACACAATGGTTGGATATGACACTGTGACTCAATAGAATTTGTCCATCATGCCATACCTGTCTATACCATGATATCTATCCTTTGGTCAAGTACATTGGACTTGTTATACGAACTCTAAATTAACCAGAAATAGACTCTTCAAGCAGTTATTTTATCTATCTGATGATTATTTGATTATTCAGGAAATTATTCATATTCATATCCAGGAAGGGATTACACACACACATATATATAGGTATATATATATGGCATATATATATATATATATATATATGTGTGTGTGTGTGTGTACTTATTTCCCATCTCTATGACAACATTAACCTGCGGCACCACTGATGCAACAGGCTGACACTGTGTTCATTAGTATAGCAAAACCAGTTTTTCTTAAGGCCTGAAAGGGTTAAATGTCTTTATTGTAATGTTAATGAAGCGCACACGCACGCACGCGCACCCACACACACACATCTCCTTCATGCTGGCTGTTTCCCAAACACCTGAGCAGTGCATGAATTACAATACTACAATCTGAGCATTACTCTGACATCCTGTCTGCTCTCTTGTGTGTAATGAGCAGGAGGAAACGTGATTTAACCTTCCACAACAGTGGCTAAAATGAGGCCGTTACCTTTCTTCACATCAAACCTTAGCGTATTATGCAAACTTCCCCACATGCAGCACTGACACGATCAATGAACAGGCACTTCTGCAAAAAGGAGAAGCCCACCCTGATGACAGGAAGTGAGATACCGTGTGTTTGACAGTGAGACAATTTTGTTCGTGGAACGAACACGTCCTGATGATTTTTTTCTTCTTTTTCGGTCACCGCCGCGATGAAAAACACGAGCAAAAATGCGTTCTCACCACCTTGAACATCTCCGTACGTGCCGCACCCAACTGGTGAATTAACTCAGAATATCCAGCAACCAAATGACACCCTATCCTGTCCATGTTTGAGACACCTCTGGGTGCTGCGGGTGAGTCGGCGGGCTTACCCACACATCCCAGTTGTTGTCGATAGTATAGCAGCAGGCAGATGAACACACTTGAGCGGCTGCTTAATGGGAACCAATTGAGCTGAATAATTGCTGGTGTATCGACCGGCGGCAGACACACACAGAGCGGGTCACCAAGAAGGACGGACACACAACACAAACACACAACTCGATCACTGACACGCTGTACAGTCTGTGTGCAAATAGTTCCGAGCGGCGCTGGAGTCAATCACGTAGCGAGCAGAGCTGCTCCACACTGTAAAACATTTCAGCACAGGTCAGTGTGTGTTTTCAGCCCGGAGCTCCAGTCGACGCCTCTGGAGGACGAGTTTTCAACAGAAATAATAGATACATCATTAAAAATCATTTAATAAAAAGCACGAGTAGATGTTAAAAGTAGTTTTAAAAATAGATTGGAACCTGACTTACTGAGTCTAATTTTTACTTTAAAAGTTGTTCCACTTATTACCTCACAGCACTGACATCAAATAATATATCATCAAATGTATTGTGGTTTATTGTAGATGTTATTTTGACACGTGGAGTTTTGTGTGTATTGATTTCACAAATGCATGTTCCTGTAATTCATCACTAGAAAAATACAGTTACATGATATAAATATCATAGTGCTGTCAGTTTGCACTGCCTTCTCAGCACACGCCTTCTTCCTCATTTGTTAAATATACACAGCCTCCTCAAGGTATGCTCTTATTTACCCGGAAAACGGTTACATATATAATAGTTGTATACTCGTGTGAGATCGTCCACAGATAGCTGGTGTCCGCCTGTGAGGAGCATTGATCTGCCTCCTCTGCACTGCAGTGACAAAACACCCTGTCTACATGGACTATTTTTCCTTTTTTTTTTTTTTTTACAGTGTACAGCCTTCCATGTTCAGCCCAGTTCACCTGCACCTCCCACCCCACATGGAAAAGAAACGAATAAACCTCGTAATGATCTGCACATAAATCATTGTTAAATATAAACTAAACTATTTGAACCACAACTATATTGAAAAGAAACATCATTCAAACCTTGGCATTGTAGGCTCAGCCTCAGCATGACATCCACTTCAAAACTAACCTGAATAGGAGTTAGTAAAACTGAGTTGTTGTGAAACCAGACTGGAGGTTGGGTTAGAGCCTTCTGATTTACTGAAACACTCAAACATTGCATTGGTTCACAGAATCGTCTGATGATGTGAACCATCCATCCATTATTCATACCACTCTATCCACAGGAATACAGGGGCTGGAGCCTATCCCAGCTGTCATTGGGCTAGAGGCACCAAAGGACCACCAGTCCATCACAGGACCACATGACACCACTCACATCCACACCTCACGGGCAATCAGAGTCACCAGTTAACCTGTATGTGTTTGGACTGTGGGAGGGAAGCTGAGAGAACCCAGATATACTCATCAGTCCACAGCAAGAGGTAAATGTTACTTGATTCGGATTCTGTCAAACAGACTACAGTGTATATTAACCAGTACATTTCCCAGAAGTGGGCACCCCACTAAATTCAAAAGCTACAACGACAACAAGGGTGTTTTGCGCTTTAAGGGGAACTGCTGGGGCTGATTAACAAAAACTGCGTAGTTGCTGCAGTGAATGGAATGAGTAATGGCATTTGGGCCAAGGCTCTCAGCCTTGATATTAAGTCTTCCGCAGGATAACGCCAGGGGGCTGTCTGGATAAACAACAATCTACTATACAATGACTTCTTGGCGCTTCAAGAAAATGAATGCCAAGGTCAGAGCCTAGACATTAATCAACAGAGTTGCTGTGGAATGAGTTCAGAGAGCTGTTCACCAGACATCCAGAATACGGGCCTGAACTGAAGCAGCTTCCGTGAAGACTGGTCCAAAGCTCCTGAAGGTTGTGCAGTCTGATCCACAGAGACGCCAACAGAGGTTTTCACCAGCTACTGAATTCAAGAATTCAATTCTGTTTTCCACCAGCAATGTGGGAAGAAAGATAATCATTGTTAGTGTTATTAGCTTGCCATTTTTGCTTGTTTCATTTGTATTTGTGACTTAGATGATCATTTCAGTTTGCTGTGGACTGTTTTGTAGGTTGGGGACCGCACACCACAGTGCTTCATTTATAATTTCCACGTTTGACACATTTTACCTTTATCCATCTATAATTGCAGCTCCTGTGATTCAGACTATACCTATTAGTTATTCATATTTTGATATGATAATTATTATATTATTCAGTCCTACAAATGAATGCAGAAAACTAGGTCATTCCAAAAGGTTCACATACATTTTCTTACCATTCTACAGCCAATACACGTCAGCAGAACACATCTATGCTATCAGGTCTTTACGGCTTGCAGATACAAAACAAGAACAAAACCCACAAGTCATCAAGAAACAGGGTGTAGAAATTTAACGGTCGTTCAACAGTGCATATCTTCTGGTCTTCTAATCATTAAAAAGTAGTCGAACAGCTATTTTCAAAACTAAAGGCCACCACGAAGTAGAAAAGAGCAAAAGCAAAAGTAAGGCAACAAGAGCTAGCAAGAAAGAAGCTGTCGAGTAGGGCAGAAGTGTGACAATGTTACACAGTAACTATCCTAAAGTAATTACTTCCAAGGCTTCAGTCATGAACAGGTTCAGAATGGTACAAGTTGGTATTTACATTCAGACGCTGAATTCTGGGTCATCCCCATTACTTTGGCTTCAAACATCAACATAGGAAATAATAGTACATAGTCAGTGTGCAATTACGCCAATTAAAACACAAACTAATGAGAAGGTTATAATCCATCAAACTGGTGCGTTCCCAGAAATGATCTAAAATGAAAACAGTTAAATTGTCATACTCAGTTCAACACTTGATATGTGACATGAGACATAAGATCTGAAAAAGTCAAATATATTGCTGAGAACTATGAGGATATATAGACTGAAAAGGACCCTGATGAAAATATTGTAAAAGTTTCGCAAACAAATCGAGGTTAATCGGGTGTCCAGTCGCTGTTCACAGTATGTCAGATACCGTTAACCCTCCTACAATCACTTGGTGGTCTAGAGGTTTTGCGCTGTCAGCTCAGGAAGGACATGGAGTAATCCCCTGTTAGGAAGTTTTCGTCTTCATCTGACCCAGATCAGCAGGAGTCAAGTGATGGCACTGAGTTCACCTGGTCAAAAGACAGCAGCCTTTTCATCCCTCTTGTCTTCTCACTCTGAAAGATGACGACGGACCAGCCGGGAGGGGGATACCTGCTGCTGGGATGAGGGTGAGGGTGCAGAATCTGGGCTGGGGACTTTGGTTTTCCTTCAGTGTTCTCGCCTCAGGCCTGTGGAGGAGCGGGCGGCGGTCTCTCCCCTCCCACCTTCTTGGCTGAGATGCTGTTGCTGGGCTACTGGGTGGGTGGAGAGATGGAGCTGCAGGAGGAGGAGAGTTCTGCTCTTCCAGCTTGACTCCTCCTGACCTCGCCTGCGGCCTTCCCGGGGTCATCGCTGACTGGTCGCCATCGTCCTGGGACTCTAGCTCTTGGTGATGATCATACCTGAGCTGACCTTTGAGCAGACCACAAACCGGCTTTAGCTCCAAAGCATCATCACGTATGGCAACACCACGCTGATGTCTGAAGTCTGCTATTCTGGGTTCCTCACCTGAGTACATCAAAGCTACCTACAGAGACTGGACCAGGTAGGTGGGCCCAGCCACATGGAGGACCGGCGTGGACTGCTCCTCCTCCCATTTACAGATGCCATCGTAGAAACGCAGCAGGTGGGCAAAGCATTCTGGGTCCTGAGAGCTGGAGAAGGCTGGAACCTGTTTAAAAAGCCCAAATGGAGGGAGGAGGGTGGGGTGGGGTTGGGGGGCTTAATCAGAATTACATCTAGAGGTGGTTCGAATTTGCAACAATCACATATCACATCTCTGTACACCTTGGATCATATCCTTGTATGGTTTGTATGGATTTTGTATTAACCACTCAAGTTTGGGGGAAAAAGAAAAGAAAGAAGAAAAATTCCATCTCAAGCTGTTTGTCGTGCCGCAGGTGATCCTTTCTGTGAAGAAGAAACAAGTAGTTTCATACAGCAGCTTTGCTCCATTCATCTGGGATTCGTGCTGCTGGCTGACAACCTACAAACCCTGCCTAATTTAATCTGTATCAGTGATTAATTAACCAGACTGGGTACCCATGAAAACTGGAATCAAAATTGCCTAAGAAACATCTGTAGTGCCACCCAATCTAAAATGTAAACAGGAAGTCACTATTATCATGGGCTGTAATACAGCAGTATAGGGGCTGTATCAAGAAATAAATTATTTCTACAATACTAGCAATTTATCACATCCCAAAGTGACATCTAAAATAACAATTATCAATACTGGCCAAATTAATTTTCAGCCCATCAACTAATCTGTGTTTCACAGTTAGTAGTATTTATGCTAAACCTACTGATATGATTTTGTTATATACCGCTGCAAACATTTTTTTTTTAAATTTCAGGTATATTGTATTTGTGGGTTAGTTGTCAAATATTTAAATTTAAAACGCACTTAAAAATCCTTCACCAGTTCACATCTTAACTGTTTTTCTGATTAGGTTCAGTCAGCTACACATCAGTTCCAATTCTGGCATTACTGGGTGTAAATTAGTTCAGCACCAGAAATTTTCATGACATCAAGAAAGTGTAGTCTGTTTACTTGTGGAGTGGAATCTCTGGTAGCTATATTACAGTTACATTATAACAGTGACTTGCGGTTAGTACTAGATAGTCTAATACAGGCTGCGTGTTAAAACCAGGTGGAAATGACTGTTTTCATATTATAGTCTTACTAGTGACAACCAGGAAATGAAATGATGATACTGTAAATAATTCTAATACATCCAATCTGTACACTAGATGAGAGGCGATAAACTAACTGGATGAGTTCAGTGTGTTAGAGCCCTCCTAGCTGAGAATATTCACCTTGTCAGCCTTCTCCTCCCTCTCCCCTCCCTCCCCCGGGACTCTCTGCAGCAGCAGTCTCCTTCAGCAGAGTGGGAGAACATCATTTGCTATGTCAAAACTCTTTGTAGATTTCCTCATCCTCACGGAAATAGTTAACCTGAGGAGCAGGAGATAGAAGGACTTGTTAATAACAGCAGGAGAGCTGTGAAGATAGTCTGTGTTACCAGAGAATATGAGTTTAAATGTTTACTTTATTTTTATCTGCTGGATGATTGTACAATCAATCATAAAGAAATTCCACCAAGAAGTTCTGATTAAATTGGAGGATTTTAGGTGATCAGAGGAAAAACTTGTGAATGTGAGGCTGTAACATGCTGCAGTAGTGTTGGAGGGCATTGCAGCAGTCTAAACATGACAAGAAGTGAACTCTGTTGCATAACCTACAAAAAATCCACTGTTATGAGCACACACAAATATATTTCCATCTTGAGCTGGTGCACAGAGGGAAAGGCTGAAATTGAAGAACAATGGGGGAATAGGAAAAGGAAGCTGAGAGATGGGGAGGGAATGTGTGGTCTGGTGGGTCACTCATGGTATTTTTAGCTGCAGCTCATGAACAGTGCATTTTAAGGGGAGGAGAGAGTGTGAGGATGCAGCTCCAGACACTTCCTGACTCAAATCCACTCCCACCCGGGGCTCGAATATCGGGGCCGGTGGTGGATGTTACAGGAAACAATCTCAACCAGAGCCTGGAACTCAGCCGCCCACCCTGTAGTTTATTTATTCTCTGAGTGTGAGGTACGTTATACGCAGTTTTCATGCCAATATTTTTGATGTTGTTATAGTTGAAAAGATATTCTTGTATTTACTGCCATCTTGTGTTTAAGCTCGGTGAAGTAACTGAAGCTCTGGTTGATGATCACCTCCACACCCATGTTTACAGTATGAAAGCCCTGATGTAAACACATCAGCAGGTGAAGTTAGCAGCATGCCCGCTTGCTGAGACTGCTGAGTGAATTCCTCTTGCTTCGGAAAACCTCGTGTTCGTTTTATCAATGAAAACGATCAAACTTCAAACAGTTTGAAAATAATAAATCAGATTTACCAACAAAAAGGAAACTGATTAAAATATGACTGAGCACATCGCTTTTTGTCAATGTCAAAAACTAAACTAATGCCAAATGAATGACTGCCTCACAAAGATCCTCAGAGTTTTACAGTTAATTACTGATGCCTTTGTGTGTCATGGTGTTTGGTGTTCATAGGAGTCTGTTTGAAGTCACTGAACCACTTGTGTTCTCTGGCATTTTCACACCTTCCAGGTGTCACCGCGCATGCAGCATACCTTACATGTTTTTGTTAAGTGGTAAACAGTGTTCAAAGCCTCTGAATACTGAGATTATGTACTCTTCTATCCCTGTTTTAAACACAACCTCACTTGTTTCATTTCAATGTAGCATAATTATAACATTAAATGTTAACCTGTGTTATGTTTTACAAGCCCAATAAGTCTCAAAGACTGCAGCGATCCGCAAAACGGTGGCACGTATTACTGATAGGAACACAGAGTGAGACCATATTTCTCCACTAGCCTCTCATTGGCTCCCAGTCAAATCCAGAGTAGAATCTAAAAACTTCCCCGCCATAAAGCCTCAATGGTCAGGCTCCATCTTACCTTAAAGATCTCATAGCCTCACAATCCCACTCAGACTTGCTCCCAGAATGCTGGGTTTACTGGTGTAGTCTTGTGAGTTTCTAAGAGTCGACGGGAGGCAGAGCCTTCAGTTATCAGGTTCCCCTACTGTGAACCTCTCCAGTTTCGTCCGGGAGGTGAGCACCTCTCTGTGCTTTTAAGAGTCGACTTAAACTTTCCTCTTTGATAAAGCTTATAGTTCGGGTTGGCTCAGGCTTGAACCATCCCTAGTTATGTTGCTAGGCCTAGACTGCTGAGATCTCCCATGATGCGCCTGAGCTTCTCTCTTTCTCTCTCTCTCTCTCCATCAGTATGGATCGCATCCCATGTAAATACACATGTTACTACCTCACAGCCTTCTTTCTGTGCATTGTGCTCTTCCGCCCTCTCTCTCCTCTTCTGTCTCTTTCTGCAGGTATTTCTGCCTCTGAGCTGTAGAGTCTGGATCTGTGATGACAAGTCTCCTGCCGTCTTACAACCCACTCAACACTCGCTGCTATAATTAGAAATGACTTATGTTGTTATTAGTTGTATTGCTATGTTAGCAGTTAATTATCACTATCATTAGCTTTACTACTGTACTACTGGCATCACCTTACATTTTATACAGGAACCCAAGTTATGCTATGTTCTTTCTCACTCATTCTCTACCTCCCCCTCCTCTCTTCCAACCCAACCGGGTCGAGGTAGTGATGCACACCCACCCTGAGTCCCGGGTTCTGCTCGAGGTTTCGCCTCTAAAGGAAGTTTTCTTGCCACTGTCACCTAGTGCTGCCTGGGCAGGATTTGTTGGGTCTCTCTCTGTAAATACCTATTTTAAAGAGTATGGTCTAGACTCGTTTCTATATGAAAAGTGCCTGAGATTACTTCTTTGTTGTGATTCATATAAATAAATTGAATTGAATTCGAATTGAACTGAATTGAATTGAACTACTCTGCTGACTCAGGCCAATGAAATGATTAACAACGCATATTTTTTTTTTTTTTGTGCTTTTTATCTGGTTAAACTTTATAATCAGCCAGCAGTCACATTGTATTCTCTACTCTGCCAGTACAGACAGACAAACTTATCACCATCTTCCCTGTCCCCTGCAGTGTGTAAAAGTTAGAACTCACTCTGCATAATCCTGAGTCACTGCCCAGGCTCCTCAGGAGCCTCCTGTACATCCCTGTGTCTGTAGGAAACCAGCCAGGTGGTACATGTAGGGGTAGATGTGCTCGTTGTTGTAGTGCTTCTGAGCAGAAGTCACAGCCTGAGAGAGGGAGACAGACACAGGAATATAATGTCCCATTAAATATCCCTGCTATTTGTACTACTCTCATACACTTTGCTGTAGACAGCACCATATTAACCTCACATTAGAGGAAGAGGCTACACTATATCTGTTGAACTCCCCCCCTCTGAAGGCTTTCACTTTGAGGATCAAGAGGGCTCTCTTTGCCTGGGACGGATCCTGGTCCTCAAGGTTCGCTAGAGGCCGCCCAGCTATGGATACCTGGAACACGGTATGCAGAAGGATACACATATAAGAAATCTGACGGCGAAATGTTTGTAGCCAATACATAATGTCCAGATCAGGTGAGTCTAAGAGAGATTCTATCATATTTAACTCCTTCCACATTATTTCATCACAAAACCACCTGTCAAGGTCACCTCAGTTCATACAGCAAACTACAAGAGTTTCTGTTAAAAAGAGAAAAGAAAATAGGGCGGTATTTTACAAGACAGATCATGAAAATCATTTATCAAGGATAGTATTCTAAATAATAAGAGCTGTGTGCATCCCAAGTGTGTTTCCAACAGTTGAGCTCTATTAGATATTCTAGCACTCAAGTCTTGCAGTTACTGTAGATTCTCAAATAGTGGCCATTAGTATTATTATTATTTATCTCTCAACAATTTCTTATATTACTATTTAGTATAATATCACTGATGTTGTTAACTGTTAATGCAAACACCATCACCACAAAATACTGTTTCCAGTTACTTTACTTCGTTGGTTTTTTACTACTATTGAGCTCCTGTCATCGATTATTTCAAACAGATTTTTCAAGAATAGCCATCGTTTGCCTCACCATTTCCTGGTGGCTTTCATGAAACATCTATGGAAGTGCTGAGTTCGCTGATGTGAAACAGCATAAAAAAGGAATGAATCATTGACTATATATGTAAATGATTTGTATGCATAAATTTCCAAAATTTTCTGAGAGACAATTACAGTTCTAAGCACCATACCATAACAAATCAGAGAGATAATTGGTGTTCATATCAGTTGTGTAACATCAGAAGTGGAGTTTTAGGGATCACCCCTCCTCATCTAGGCTCACCACTTCCCAGTCCACAGTGAAACTGAGAACTGTGGTGTACTGAGGAAAGACAACAACAGACAGGAAACCTATTGCACATTACAAGTAGAAAAGCTCACCTGTTGTAGCTGCAGGAGCCTGGGAGCTGTCAGTATGTAGGTCCAGTGGAAGGATATATTAAAACCATGAAGGCCACTCATGTTTCTGTCACATTTCGGCGTAGGAGCCCTCAATACAGCCAACTCTGAGGGAGACAAACACAGAGGGACAGGGATTACATCGCCAGGAAGAACAAAGGAAGCAAACATCAATACTGACACTGCCTGTCTGTCCTCAGAGCTGGAATCATTAGTTCTTGACTATGAAAAATGTTTTCATATTACTGGACACGGCTCATACATTTCTGCTCAGCTCCACCACTGTTATTTCAGCTACTAAATATAGGGGAAAATCCCGCATTTACAGGCAGATGAGTCACACAGTGAGCTTTGAACAATGTTTCAAACATCTGTTCTGAGAGAGCACTTCATCATTTTTTGAAGAAGATTAAAGTGGGCCTCACTTTCTCATTGACTCCCAAGGTGATAGTCTGTCTCGCTCTGTCCGCGCACTCTTTCCATGCCAGGTGACCTCATGTCTCTTCCTCTGCTTTTTCCAAAATCACCCAGGCGTGGGTCCTCAGACAGTGCCAAGTGGACATCTTTCAGACCTAGAACCTGGCAGGCTGCCACTATCGCAAATGCCACTCCAGAGCTGTCCAGTTTGGTGGCCTTATTAAATGTAATAATTAATTATTTTTACTTCATTCATTTTGACATCACAAACCCAGGTTAATCATCTGCTATACTGTCTTAACGCACATCCTCATAAAAACCTGCGTCATTATAATAAAATGTAGTGGGCGTCAGGAGACTGGAAGCAGGACGATGTGTGCCCGTCCTGAAGTATGAGCGGCCAGACTGTTCCAGATCACATCTGACACTTCCTTCTCACTAGCCCTGCTGGTCCTCCTGCAGCAGTCCTCGCTGACAGTCCACTGCATCATCATGGGATTCAGCCAGAAGCGCTCAGACAGTGCAGAGACTGGCACCCAGCCCCACTGGGAAGCAGAGTTAAAAGCCCTTGGCTCCATGGGTTAAACTGTACCCTGGAATGCTATGGGACACCTCCGGTTCACAGCCAGGAAGTGCTCACACAAAACCCAGCATGCGAAAGAAGGGCTAAGTCTGGCTGGGAGCTGGCGGAGCTCAGCATCAAACAGCTGAACATACCATCAACTTCCAGGAAAGCGCTTGGGCTGAGTGTAAACCCATGGTGTACCATCAGTCACAAACAGGATAAACATCACCTGCAGTAGTGAATGTTACAGAGCAGTGATCAACTAACCATCAGTATCACACACTGACGCCTGCAGAGAGCAAAGCCAAAAGAAGACTGAAAAGTCATAACAATAAGGAAGCTTGATTCTCATCTACAAGTCTTTGGTTCCTACTGAAGATGTAGACCTTAAAAACCCGCTCTCACAAACATACAATTTCAGTTTTAAAGAAGGCTCAGTAATTGGAAATCCTCATCCACACATAAAATATTTTCTCTCTGTAGTATGCTGTAAATGCACAAGACAACGTGTCTAAAGCCGAATTAATCCAGTTTTGCATGGGGAAAAGGATTACATAGACCTACTTCTTCAGCTGTTTGTCATCAAATCCCAGATGAATAAACAGCTCCCAAGTATTAAACACTAGTTGCTTAAAGGAGTTTTATCATGTTATCCTATGAGTGTGCCAAATACTTCTCATCATATACTGTATGGACAAGCTTTGTATACTGTCCCGAGTATGGACAGGATTCAACCACGATCACTGCATCAATATTTTCGGCCATATTATTATAAACTCATTCAAGCTAAACAAACAAACCATTAAACCCAGACACTGATCCCAGGTTGAATAGCGTGACTCATGTACAATGCTAGCTACATCAATGCCATTATCATACCACATGGCGAGGGTGGGCGGGGCACCCCACTGCTACATGAGTCTGTTACAAAGCAGTTGCAAAAGCTCTTGAGTTCGTCGTTCTGATTAATAATACGACGAAAATCTCCGCTATATCACAAATGCTTAGTCTTTCTGTACGGGACTCGCTTAAATGAATTTACCGGCCAACCTGGTTGGCTGACGTAGGCCAACTAGCCAACTATTAAAGTTAAGCGAAGTTAACGTTGAGTTGGTATCATGTACGTTTTACGCTCGCGTTAAAACTGTTGAATGAACATGTTGTTTAAAATAAGAGATTAAGCACTAAAATAACCTGTACCAGAAAGTCGACCCACACTGTTATAAACAGCTTGGGACAGTTGGCTGAATGACGACCGTTGTCAGAAGCAGCAGTAAGCTAATGAGTTAGTTAGCTGAACTCACCAATTTGTATACCGCTTATCTCCCCTGCACTCCCTGCTAAAATACTCGCCATAATATGTCGCAACACGGACTCACTTAAGCTCTTTTCAATGCAAAATCTGGACTCAGTCTGTAAGAGATTACGTACCTGTTTTCTCAAAGCCCAGCCACATGTTTTGTTTGTGTCCCCTTCGCGTGCAGTTCAGTCTGTCCGAATATGTTACTAATCAGGTTGTAACAGAGCAGATCTCCAACAACCAGTAAGTCGCTGTCACTGCAATTGACGTGACAGGTCCCTGCAAGTTATAGATCTAAACTATTGCGCACAAACGTGCCTCTGATGCATTCTTGGGAAATGAAGTTATATTATGTTATTGATAAACACTCTAATAGAGGGCAAGCACGATGCCTTCATGGATATATAGTTTTTATAGAAATGAAACAAAGGTAAACATTACATAATGAAAATACAGTAGTAGCACAGTTGAGATGAATAAAATCGTACTGTAGCTGTGAAGTCACTAAGTCTTCTTCATCATTTATCAAAAACTATATTAGCGTGTGGCTGGCTGGCTTTTGTTACAAACAGCTCAAACACATCGATTATGTAATGAATCCACTACTAAATTATTTAATAGGTATATCACCAGAGTCTGGCAGCATTACAGCCTCCCAGTGATATGTAACAGCCACGGCCGAAAAATAAAATCCCACTTTGTCCAGAGCAGGTATATAACATGGTGTCTGTGTTCAGAATATTCCCAGTGCTGCCTCTATTACTATCGATACATCTCTATGTCATGCATGTAAACTCACAACCAGATGACAAATTCCGTCTAGTGCAATTAGATTTTTATTGATACAGGAGTTGCTGTAACATATTTTCAAAAGGCAATGAATGTGACGACGAATGAGCAAGTGATAGAAATTATATTGATGCGTTTATGTTATTGTACTGAACGATGAATCAAGTATTATTGGTCAGGTTGAAGTTGGAGATATAGGAGCCCAAGTGGAGACCTGAACGTGTCTTACCCGACATGTTTTTTTCCCTCTCCATACACCAGCTTGTTTCCTCCATCTCTGCCTTTCAGTGCTCGGACGGTGCGTTAAGGTGAAGACCAGAGTCCCGCTCTTTGGGGAAATTTTATGATAAAGTCAGACGACATATACACTAACGGACAGTATAAGAGAGCGAATTGAGATGACAGATATTTCACCGCCTTTTTGTGCAGTTGTTTGAAACTACAGTAAAATGGATCCAATTGACCAGTCCGCCCAGATATCATCGTCGCAAGGGTTTGCTGATGGGCAGAATTCCGCTGCCAAAGAACCAAGCTGTCCAGGTAAGACAGACGCATGTTAGCTTAATATATGTAATGTGAACTTACTGTTTTACCATTATTAAACACGTCTGTTTGAACTTTATTTACAGGCATATTCATAATTTCTAAGGTAGAGCGTAGCCATTGCTGTGCCGAAACCCTTCTTTTCATTTTGTCTGTTGCTGGCCTGTGCCTGGTTGTTTGCTTGTTTCAGCTATTATGGGAAACACCTGTGGTGGTCAACATATCCAGACACATTTCGCTACCGATCATGCCCAACGTTAGTTTAGGTCATTCGTTCAGAATTCACGCAGCTGTCTTGTGGCGGCGATAACGCCAAGCAAAACGTCTTTCAGGAATCCATCAATTGAACTATGTATTTTGTTAATAGGCAGCCTGGGTAGCCGATGTGTTAGAGCATGAGGTAGCACATTACTGAACAAATGTAATCGGCCAGTTTAATGGTTAAACAGCGAAACACTGAAATTGTTTTCTACCGAGTGGCTTTATTATATTGCAAGGAGACTGCTCAAAAGCGGGGAAAATATGAGGGAAAATATTCTAATACGTGCTGCTTTGTGAACTTTATGTCAGCTGATTTTAAACGAGTATTCTAATAATTGCTAATATAGTCTTACGTCATGCTCTTCGAAGTGGGTATGTTGTGATAAGTAAAGAAACATTATATGACAGTTTACAGCAACGTGGCATGTTATTCAGAGAAATGATGCCCACTGCAGAGAATAAGGCAACTGCCAGTAAAGGAGGACCTCTTAAAGGTGCACGTTCTTTTGTGTCGTTAAATTAGCATCCATCCCTGTATCAAAACAATGCCTAAGGTTTCACTGCTATCATTCTTTCTCTTTAATAAGCCATCACGTTTTTTTTCTTATAGTCTGTGTAGTTTTCCAAGTTACAGTCCAGACTGTCCTAATGGGGATTAAAAGCCAGCCCTAGGGCCTTATTGACAGGTTATTGTGTTAGGCGCAGCTCAATTGCGATTGTAGGGCACAGTGGGATGAAGCTCTTTGATTTGATTCCATGTTCAACATCATAAAATAAGAGCTTAAAATTCTTCAAATATTGAATCAAAGATTAGAAATGAAAGAATTGTAGCACGTAGTGGACGTCAGCTGATATGGCAGGGTGTGGCTCATCATGCTTCAGAGTTTCAGTTTATCTTGTGTTGTTATCATTATGAGGAGACAAAACGAACTATCAGTGTGAATGTGATTGGGATGCAAAAATAAGCACATACACATTCTTATCAGATACAGTATTGAACCATGATTCTTCCATGCTTACAATCATGTGATATCATATGATTAAAAACTTATGACAACAATGACCAAATTACAATCTGTTCTAATTGCAATTGTTTATTGGTCAACAGTTATGGATGTCTCTTATTTTGTCCCAGAAAATTTGTTGCCACAAGCAAATTAATAATAATATTTAGATGCAGCTTAGTATAAGCAATTAGGCATTACTTTATGAGTCTCTGTCAGACAAAACTATAGGTTTGGAACTGCAATTTCTATAGGAGACAATTAAAAAACATGGCTGTGAAAATAGTTTTCTAGCAGCTCAGACCAACCCTAATGACTATGTTTTTGAAAACATTCCTGTCAGAGAGGCTATTGCCTTCCACAAACTCTTAGTCATTAAAGAGTCATGAGCTACTCCCAAAATACGGGCTTTGGGCCCCACTCTGCTTCAGTATCATGTTTGTCAATGTCATCTGATTCCAGCATTTCTTTAAAACCTCACATTTATCGGCACGGGTAATGATGTTACTAACTTTATAATTTATTTAAGAAATCTTTATTTTTTTTACTGTAACAGGGCTAGACTTATTTTTTTCAACTGAAATAAACCAGCGCTTTTTTTTTTTTTTTTTTTTTTTTTTCCATGAAATGGTCTTTCAGCTCTATCTACGACAACCAACTATTTTCTGACTGTGATTAGATGAACAGGTATGAAAAAAACACAGTATTGCTTTTGTCATGATAAATTCAACACAATGTACATTTCCATAGTGCGAATATCATTAGTACCGCACAACAAAAATACATTTGTCATTCACTAATTGTCTAACTGATGGATTTAGTAGTGTGGAAATGTATATTATACTTAATTCATTATATCAGTTACTGTGTAGCAAGTGGCCTTTATTAGTTAGTGTCGGCCACTTGTATGTTAATCATATGTGAGCAAATACAGCATACATTGCTGAAATATTGCCACGCTTCGTGTAGAGGGGACTCTATCTGAGACATCATGATGTGCTGTTGTTAGTATAGTCTAGCCCTCATTGTCATCGTATTTATTGTAGTTATCTATACCAGGTTTATCTTTCAGTCTATTGACGGCACAGATACAAAATAGCCTGCTCTGCCTGTGCAGCTTCTTTCTGTAGATGAACCCATTTCACTTGACTTGCACGCTGATGAGTGACATTGGTCACAAAGGAAGTGGCACACTTCAAGAAGAGGACCTCATTTCTCAAACTACATTGCATCAGATTTTCAAGGGAAGTTAGCCATGGAATCATGTCTGTGTTGCTGCCTTATATATATATCAAATGTTGTCTTATCTTTTATTATTTTAAAAATTAATTTAGTAAATATATAATTAAATATATATATATATATATATATATATATATATATATATATATATATATTATCAAAAGTACTTTAAAATGAACAGAGATCAGACTAGCAGCAGTCTCACACTTAACATTAATCCTGAGCTCACTGTTAGGAAACCGGTATCACAGCTGTCTCTGTGCTCATATTTCCTCATAGGAATGTTTTAATATGAGCAGACTAACCTTTATATTACTGGAGGCATCAGATCCCAACTTTCATTTGATCTAATAACTTTCAGAGAGTGTTGTGCTCTATTGATTTTCATCATTTTAATGAGTTAACTCTAATGCAAGCTGTATTGCAGTTGAGTTCCAAAGTTACATACCAGTGAACATGCATTTCCTTACTAAAACTGCAGTCTGACAGGAAAAAATAGGTTACATGTAGGGGTATGATTCTTGTATCATTCAGTGGTGTTTAATGGACTAATTTCAGTGAATCAAAAGCATCTTGATTCACTGATCAAGATAGGTGCTCACTATAAGGCACTTGAAAGTGAAACATATAAGCAAAGCTGCAAAGAACATGGAGTTCTTTCAGCCTCCCCCTCTCTCCACTTGCCTTGCCAAGGCAGCCCTACCTCCCCCTTCTCCCTGCTGGAGCAGACCATATCACTGAGGTCACAGAGGCAATCAAATAACCCTCAGGGGTGGATAGTAGAGGATCGCTCGAGCACCAGAGCAGAAATGGTAGGCACGGCAGTAGACCCATCCTGCATGTCACTTCCACCAAGACATAAGCCTAAAAAGCCCAAGGCAATGATGCAAAGGTGACTTCCAACTCATGAGTGCCAATGAGAGATTTGCCACAGAAGAGCTGGCTTTTGGAATGTAGACTGTGACTACATGAAGGCAGGCGTGATGGCTGGTTTTCATTGTGAACAAGACCTGGTTCTGCAACCCAGGCCCACCACTGACATCAACAGATTCATCGCTGTGCAAGTAACAGTCAGTTCAGAGCCAATCATGACCGTCTTATTTCCAGCGGAAACAGAAGCACAGTTGTTTACTATATCACTTCAGTTATACTTCAAATTATACTGTTAACAAAACAGAGTAAAAGCTGATCTGTGTGGTTGCTCGCTTTTCAGTTCTCTACACCATGTCTTTAATAAGTTACCAGGATATAAAATGTTGAGATAAATCAGGCTTTGTTAGTGTGTCTGGTGCCAGGGAAAAACAACTGTCCAGTTGGAGCAGAGTATGTAAATTACATGCTCAGCATACCCCCAGAACTACACATTCATGAGAGACCAGATACAGCCAAGTACTTTGCAACTGTATGTGTGACCTGCACCATAAGAGAGAGGATACCAGAGGGCAGGTCTGGTGATTTTTGAGTGACAGTGACTGTTCTTTGAGTCAATGTTTTAATTTCAGCTATTATAAGTAACTTTATAAATTGTTATTTTTCTTGCACAGTAATAAAACAACACCTGATAAGAGCATTAATGTAGTACTGGAAAAATAAGGAGTATTGATGAGAGCACTAGTATTGATTAGATCTCAAATGACACCCATCCTTACTAACTCTGCTGTTCCCCCCTGCTCTACTGAGATTTGTAGCCTCTTTTAGTCCATTGTTTTGGTTGGCCCACAAACTCTGATCTCATCAACCTCCCTCCAGGAGCAGGCAGCTAAGAAGCTCTGTTAAACTGACTGTAGACTACCTGTCCAGCAGTAAACAGCAGTCGTAGTTGGAAAACTAGCCGGTGAAGAAAGTGGAGCATTTAGCAGCTACAGAACCACACATCTTTCTCAGGTGTTAGGTGAAATCAGAGCTTAAGGCGAATGAATCTTCGGGTCGCAATGTTGCCGAAAATCAACATCATTGAGATGCTGAGGTTACTCTGTGTCTTCTGTGATTGTAAATTTACTATTTGCTAACACCTTTATAAGGTGATACTAGGTCAGATGTGTTTTCAACTAGTTCGCTGCCTTCAAAAAAATTAGTTTTAAATAAAAGAAATGACTGTTCTAACAGTGCTTGCATTTTCCATTCTGGCTTTGTCTGCACAGAAACACTAAACAGTTATACTAATTTCTGATCTGTCTAGTCAGCTCTGATTCATATATTCTTTTTTTTTTTCTCTCTGCTTTGTTCAAAACACTATCACATGGACAAGTCATGTGCAGTCCTCTTCAGAACAGTATGTGGCTGCAATTTTATCTCCACAGCTTCACATCAGTCAGATTTCAACTGATAGCTGAGTGCCTGAAAAGACGTATTCATATAATTAGGATTCAGTGTAGTATATTATGCTTATTGTGACCTAACATGGTATTTATGTGGTGTTTTAACCATGACATTTATGCATGTTTTTAATTTTGATGTCACTAAGAATGTGAATTATTTAACTTCATATTAATGTATAGTTTGTGTACAGTGTCTATCGTCTTCTTGCACACTACTTAACTCTACCCCCACCAATTACCCTCTGGAAACACAAGTAAGAGTTAAAGCTTGCATCATGGTTAAAAAGTGAAGGTGTGGTGAGTTGAGAGTAACAGCCATGTGAATCTGAGAGAAGGAATGTTGCACCACAAGGGCACACCAACCCCAACCTGCTCAGCCTGTACAGACTCCAGTTCAGATGAACTGAAGAGAGATGCCGCACCTCCCTGAGTAAACCTGAAACTCCCACACATCTTCATTGCACATTTAGACATTTGCCCTGCATTAAAACAAGGCAAGGGGCTGTGTTGGTAAGGGTGCATTGTTTCATATACCAGTGAGACAGTGAAACACAATCTGAGGAGTCCAGTTGGAGGAACGGACTTGCATGCATGCTTGCATGTATGTGATTGGCCAGTGCAGCCAATCACATACATGCCAGATGACGTCATGTTGCATTGCAGCAAAAGCTGAACCAGATTCAACCTTTTTCTGCTGTGCGATTCAGTCGTTTTAGACAGCCATCCCCTCGATCCTCTGCTGCATCTGTACATTTTCCCATTCAAATGAATGAGAAGGGCAGAGCGAATGTCTGTGTGAATGCAGCCTAACCAATGACTCAAGATGTTTCTTTCCTGGCAGTCCCATCTTCTTCTGAGGAATAAGAGTGAGATGTCAACTCTCAGTGACTTCTACTTTTCCCTCATGGAGGCTGATTTCAGGATGGAAGATGTAATGTCTTAAAACACTCAACAGAAATGGTTGTAATGTTACACTAATTACAGTCCAGACCATAAGTATTTGGAAAGTTACACATTTATTTCTCACCAAGGCTGTATACTTCAGAAGAGCATTAATGACATCCAGTGCTGATGTTGGCTGATAAGCAGTGGCCCATAGTCAATTTGCAGTTCATCCCAAAGGTGTTGGATGAGGTTGAGGTCAGGGCTTTACAGACCAGTCAAATTCCTCAAACTGGGAAAACAATTTCTTTACAGCACTGGCTTTGTGTGCAGGGATTTCCCTCAACTGGAACTAAGAAGACCTAGCCCAAACTATGAAAAAAGCCCCAGACCAAAAGTATATGGATAGGTGTGTTTGACAAGCCTGCCCACATACTTCTGGCTATATAGTGTACAGGAAATGTTTGTGTGCTGCTAGTTCCTAATGTAAACCACATAAACCATGCAAGAAGCACTAAAGAAGAAATAGTGGTCTTTGTTGAAGTTGATTTGTGGGAAGCTCTTCTATTTGGTCATAGCAACAACTAAAGCAAAGTGAGAAATGCTTTTGTCTGCTTCTTAAGTAAATTGTCTTGGCCTTGCCTGCATAGCAAATATAAGTGCATGTGTTAACGTCATTGTACGTTTACGTAAACAGTGAGAGCATATGCATGGGGCCTCTCTGTTAACTTAAGTATTTTCTGGTCTTTATTTGACATAGTTTTTGTATAGCATGTAGAGTTGTTAAGGCTGGATAAGTTAACTTCTGATTAGAATGGGTGCAGGGGATAGGAGTTCTTCTTCTAGGATGATCATTCTTCTGTCCTTTTTATTTTTTCAGATTCCTTTCTTTCCTCTTCGCCTGTATCTCTCATTCAGTCTCCTCAAGGCAAGTGTATGGTTCTCTTACGCTGCTCGCCTGCTCTCCCTCTGTCCTGTACTCTCACGCTGGCCTGCCGCTATTTCTCTACTTGCACTGCTCTACTTTATCCCTCTTTCTAGTGCCCCTCTCCTGCTCGTAACAGTCTAATAAAAATAGAACGAACCTGCAAAGAAACCAGCAATATAATGAACTCCAGCCCTAGTTCTAGCTCTGTTCCTAGCTTGACCAGTGTTTACCCACCCCTCCTCCTACAAACCTTGTCATGTACCCCCATCTGTTTTGAACACTGCTGACTGTCAGATGCTGGGCTAATTGTAAGTTAGCAGGCCAGTACAACTCCCCCTGTTTTCAGTGACATATGGCGTTGGTAATTTTCTTCACCACCCCCACCCCTGCTGCAACTTGAGATGAAACCTTTCAAGCTCATGCCATAAATAGCCATCTTTAGTTTATTGTAAGGACTAGAGGAAATGTATTTATGCATGGTCATAGTCTAGTGATTAATCAAATTGGCATAAATCACCAGCAGTCAAAAGCACAAATCAAAACCAGTCTGACTCTGTTTCAGTAGTCACTGCTGCATGTTCTTGCTGATCTCCAGAATCTTTTCAGACGCTGAGAATTAGACCTGTAAAACTTTGCCTCTGCAGCTGTTAGCAGTCCGATCCATTTCAGTCTGTACCGCCTGCTAACAAGCATTATTTAGGTCAGCAGCACTCACTGTAGGTTCAAGATAATCCCAAGATTGCCACCTTATTTTAAGAAAGCAGAGAAGTTCAAGTTCACATTGTGCACACAAGAGCAGAAACCTAAAAATGGATCAGGTTGGTGTCCCGTGGGGGTGGCCCTACCTTCCCGCTGCCCTAGTATCCAAGCCCCCCCTGAGCCCTAGTAGCAACTGGGCCCCAGAGGATGAGTGGCACTGGAGATACCATCTACCGCCCAGTGGCCTGGGCCTGCCATTTCCTGTGGCTGCTCATTCGCCTTCCACCCCACTATCTGCTTATAGCTTTGTAGGCTTTATGCATGTCTCACATCCTTGCTTAAGCATTAAAAATTAGGTTTTCTTTGACCAGTTTTGCTTCTTTATTTTCAGATTCTTTTTGAGCTGTGGTTTTTATCAATGTTAGTCTGCACTTGTGTGAATAACCAGTAGTCAACACTGTAAAAGCAGTGTTCATCAAATAGTAATATTTTAGGATAGATATAGATTAGGGTAGATGATAACATGAAACACAAAGTATTTTTAGTCACACATTACCATTACACACTCAAGCATCCAACCTATTTACTCTTAATGAGGAATAACATGACATGACTGCACCATGTGGAGTTTGACCTCTTACTGGTTCATCTGCATCTCAGCAAAATGACTTGGTTTATGTGTTACAATGTTTCATAAATAAATCAATGCTTGAGATTACTATATAAAATGCCCTAATTGATTATATTTTGTTATTTGGGTTACATGGGTTTGAAGACAGTATTAGTACCAAACTAAATTAGTTCCATGGTGATTAGTCATTCAGACAATGCTGAAGAACACGTGTGACAAACTCATCTCAACTCGAAGTCTATTTACTGGGTTTTTCTGACCTTTCAACAAAAACTCATAATCTTCATCAGCTATGGTTACCACATCAAATACCATGTTTGAACTGAGAAAGGGGTTCAGACCTCGCCACCACCATTCAGTGGAGACTGAGATGTATTGAAAGCTTAAATAGAAAAACTAGTAAGAGGACCTTGAGTTGAGATTATTTTGCCACACAAAATAATCCCAGTGTCAAGAATGAACTCCCAGGCTCAGTCTAAAAGAGGCCTCTCCCAGTTCAATTAAATGTTTTTGATACCCAGGTCACACAACCCCAGCTACTGGAGAAGCAGATTACATAAATCAGATGTAGAAGGCCACAAATTGGCAGATGGTGCATGACTGGTTACTAAACAAAGTTGCTGACAGCTATACCCCAACCATGTTTGTAAAACCACTACTGAACTATAGTCCCACTGGAAGAAGTTTAGGTTCTTATCAAGTATCACTGGCTCTGTCTTAACATCCATGGATGTATTCTCAGAGCACTAGTTGTTTTGGAATTTGTTTACAAGTACAGAGCCAAAGGACCACAACATTATTGGCAAGATGGAAAGTCCATTCATGTGGCCTAGTTTGAACAAGGCATTGTATTGTGGTGCAGGGGAGAAGGCAGTGCTATCCAAGATAAAGTGGACCAGTCAGTTGGGCAACAGTAGAAAAGTCTGTGTCTATACAGGGGCAGGGAAGGGGTGGGGTCATGGGATCATGCTGACAACACAACTAACATTCACTTGAAGTAAGAAGAATCTAGCCCATGTTGTCTAGACAAAATGGATCTCTAAATGCCTTTTTAAAAGTGCTTGGGTGAAAATTAACTGGTCATTGATAGGAGCAGGTTGTTGTTTGATGTTTGGTGTTGAAAATGACATGGGAGATTGTTGTATAATGTGCGAAGATGTAACGCACATTCAGAGATTGTATGTGATGAGTTTTCGCCTACTGGAAATATACGGTCTGATTTAGAAGAATGCAGTACTAGTGTTGCAGCGTTGCTTTCCTAATCATGCACCAGATTCTTGGTAAAAAAAAAAAAAAAAATCTTTCAACTTCTTTTAATGTTTTAGCAGGAATCAAATTCAAGTGTAAAATAAGTTAATTCAGCAACAAATTGGTCGGGAATTAAAATTACAATATTAAATAATTAAGTGAACAAAATGTAAACATTGAATCACAGTGAAGTCACAAACGCTGTACTGTCGTTCCAAGTGGTCAAGCAGGCAGTGGAAGCCCTCGTTTTCAAGGACTGTCATTTGCTATGGAACAAAGAATTCTGTTATTTTTGTCACTTTCTCACTGTTACTGGGACGTTTCTCTCATTGTTTCAATGCATTTAACAAAGTTAACAGCTTCTTTGAAACATTTTCTTTTTAAAAAATATTTTGGTTGAACTTGTCATGTCTGGAGGTGCTGAAGTTAGTTGCATTGTAATTTGCAGTGCTTCTGCTACCCCTTGAAAGATTGCAGATATTACAAGTAGCCGTTGAACTTATTGGTGTAGCAAGCGTGAAATACCACCAAACTGTTGACCCTTTGCTTTTAGCTCCCTCCCTATTGGTGTGATACCCAATCCAGCTGTTTGAGTCAGTGTTGGAACAATAGTTTGTGTGTAGGTCTGCATTTCTTTAAACTTTCTTTTAAAGAACACACATTCAGACATTAAAAAAAAAAAAAAGTACATTCTCATAGTGAGATGTTCATAACAAGACAGCCTCTCACTATGGGTTCGGTAGCCGAACTCTAGTCCATATCTGTTGTGTTGGATAGTTAGTGACAGTTGATCGCGCTGCCACTTGGTGTTGAAGAGCACACTATGCACTGGGGAGATGCTGTTTGCTCAGTCTGTCCTTCAAGGATGTGTTATGTGTTGATAAGGTCAAGATGGCACATCACGGAATGGTTCTTGAATGTATGTGAAGCTCAGGAAATAATCTTAATAACTTTACAAGCATTGTTTTGTAATGGATTAATATGACAAAAAGTCACTGCAGGAGAGCTACCGGTCAAGTGTTACGTTTTAAAATATCTATGATGTCCAGAATGTCCAGATGGAGTGGGCCATTCTCTGTTGTAGATGATGGGGGAATCTCTGCAAAAGAACATAATGAGCGTCACATCTGTCAGCATTGACATAAACCTTATTTGAGTGTATATAATATTTCCTACAATACAAAAAGGATCATGGGGAGTAAGTACAGGCCGTGTCTTTCATATCTTTAGTTTGTTTTTTGAGATGCCTTTAACAGACATTTAAAAAGGAACAGATACAGTGTGATGCAATTCAGCATAATTATCAAACTACACTGTAGACCAGAGTCACTGACAGTGGGAAGTATTGTGACAGCCTTGCGTTGGTCCAGGTGAAATTGACTGAAAATGGTAATGAAGTCAGTTATTAAGACTTTTTGGTGGCATTTGTGTTTGGTTTTCTGTAAAACTGATGACGTGCATGCAGAGACTCATGCAGTGTGAAGGGAAAGAGAGTAACCCAGGTTACAGCTACAATTTACAGACCTTCCCTAAATGCCCCACATGCAGACTATTGCTAGACACTACAATTTACCAATGTTCCCTACCGCATCACATGCCAGCAATCGATAGATGCTAGCTAGGTGGCTGTGCACAGAAAATCCTCTGGTCGTGCTGCAGCACACGCAACTCAAGACAGGTGTGGGGCCAAAAATGGGGCCAGGTTTGCACACAGACACAGAGTGAGAGTGGGGGCACGGTTGCACAGAGAGTGTGAGAGAGGTGAGATGCAAACACTGGGATGGTTTTATGGATGAAATGGGTAATGTAACATATACATACATATATCCACGGTATTGTCTTAACCTGTATCTTGTTTGTAAATATATTGAGCAATATATTTATAACTATAACTTAAAAAGTTGACATACCACCCAGGCCTACCACACACTATCACCATATTTATTTTAGCTTTATCAGTATCAAAAAGAAACTGCTTTCAAGCCTGCAAATGTATAGCAAGTTGTGTACACATGCTATACAAATTGCAACTGATGTGCAGTCACCATCGCCACGCATGGTGATTTACAAGAATTTATCTGTCAATGAGTTTTTATTTCATTTGCTGCTTCATGTGATCATTCCAGGAATTTAAGTTGCTGCTTGATGGCAACTCTGAGAAGTAGTTAAGAGCAGCATGCAAAAAGTGAAGATCCCATCCATTATATGAATCTGCCTTACATTTCCATGATGCAATGCATGAATGCTTGGGCTGCAACATTAAGGCCTCGCTGAATAAGAGAAGTGCATGGGAGTTTAGTTTCTGTAATTTGTATGACCTCCCCTCCTTTTTCCTCTTCGCTGTCGTTCTTCATGCATGGTGATGCAGACAAAAGAGTTGTCCTGGGCTCCGACAAGCCTTGCGAAGGTGTAGCAACATCCCTTCGCTTTCCTTCTCAGCCTGGCTCATTCACACCTGGTCATTATGGGAGTGAAGCAGGGCCGCCAGATGGTCAACCGGATTCACCGATAAAGACATCTCCTGTTTCAGAGCGAATAAAGGCATTGGAAGCACTTGCTGCCAAAAAGAAGGAACCTGATTTTAGAAGCGATGGAGGTTTCTCTCATTTCAGAGATCGCCACTATGAAAAACCTGCTGCTGAGACCCAAAAATCTCCTACCGAGACCCAGAAAAGTCCCACTGAGAATCAGAAAGCTCCCACTGAGAAAATTGTGCCAACTGTCCAGAAAAAAGAAGGTTCTGCTGATCAGGAGTCACCAGAATCCCCTTTTGAAGTTCTTGGAGATTTAAGACAAGTGAATGAATTTGAAGAAACAGAAGAGTGGATGAAGACTCATTTACCCCCTGTGCCAGACTTTGATGGTGCAGATTTAATTAAAGGCACCCTGACTTCAGACAATGTTACATCAAAGGAGGAGAAGGAGACTGACATAGTTATACCTGATGCTCCTGCTGCCTTTGCTGGTGTCCCTGATGCTTTCATGGATTCTCCTCTCGAAACTTCAGAACTGAAGGATGAGTTCAGTGATGCACAGAAGCAGGCAAGTGTTGAGGAGGAGTCTGATTTTGACCTGAGTTTTTTGCCAACAGCCTACATGTGGGATCAGCAGGAAAAATCTGGTGTCCAGACACAAGCAAATCTTGAGTCAGAGCTTGCAGCTTCACCTGCACCTCCTGCCGGCTTTGGTTCCCCATCTCCTCCTGTTTCCCCACCAGTTGATAGGAATGCTAAACAGAATGTTTTAGATGACAAGAAGACCACTTGGACCAGAGATCTAGAGCCCCCAGAGGCAAGTGAAGCAGACAGCTCTGGAGAGTCAGATGAAACTGTCATTGAAGATTGTGTGACTGTTCCTGCATCTGTTCCCCTTTCATCTTCTGATCCAGCATTTACAAATGATCCTACTACTACTACTACTGCTTCCACAACTCCCAATCTTCCCACTGAGGAAAAGGTGACCCCTCCACCAAAGTCTGAGAGGAAGCTAATGCAGGTTCCAACCATCAATGTTATTGAGACAGATGAACCAAATTACAGTGAAGAGGAGATGGAAATGGAGCTTGAAGCAGAGGAAGATGAGGATTATGAGGTTGTGAAAGATTTGGCCAGAGAGGCTCCAATATCCCCAGAATCAGAGCCAGCGGACAGTAAAAATGAACCACCGAAGACACGACCCTTAGAAACTGAATTCATGGAAGGTTACTCTCCTCCATCCTCACCTGTGGATTCTGATGTTGAATACACTCCCAAACACAAGATACTCAAATCTCATTCAGAAACAGTGCACCAAGAATCTACATCCAAGCCCAATCCAACTGTTTCCACCGACTCAGCATCTGACTTTTCTCAAGCACAATCTGAAAAGTCACAGACCACTCCCAATAAAGTAAATGATGAGCCTTCTACTTTCATGGTCACAAACAAAGAAGTGGACTTCCCAGACAATGAGGACGAATGGTCAGATGAAGCACAAGATATGTTGGTCAAATCTTTCAGGACTGATCTTGCATCCAAGGAACCAGTTCCTTACACCCAATCCAACATGGATGAAAAGAACGACACAGTTATAAAAGAGTCTTACATGGAGACGGCTTCCCTCTCTAAAACAAGCTTCATGCAAGACGATATATATGACAGACAATCATTTGATTATGATTATGATGCATCCTCTCCTTTGGATGACATTGATGACAAAGGGCAAAACACTGCTAAGGAGCGGTTTCTTTCAGATCCTTCTGAAATCCACATTGAAACACTGGATACAAGCACTGGACAAAATGATATTCCAGAGGAAAATCAAAATCTGAATGACTTGACTTCACTGACTGATAGCAAGACACTTAGCGGCATCAATGAGCAAGATTTTAAAAAGAAAATGACTGCTGACATCACTTCAGATAACATGGAAAATGGAAACTCCGTCTCAGCACAGAAAATTGATTCAAAGATCCAGCAGGATACTATAGCAGGTCACCATGCACCTGACGCAACAAGGAACCCAGAAAGCATTGACACAGACAGGTCAGTTTCTGAGCCTACAGATAGCTTTGTGGAGTTCATGCGAGAGTGCCTGAAATCTAGGCAGGATGAAGAACATGACAAAGTGCACCAAAGTGCTTCTTCCAAAACTGAGTTCAGCGAAACTGGTTGGCTTCCCTCCCAGTCCCCTCCAACCATGGTGATGGATCTTGATCAAGAACAGCTTACTATAAGTGCTCTCAAGGAGCTGGGCAGCAGTCAAGAGGAGGAGGAGGAGGTAGTGTCTCTTGAGTCGGTTTCTGACCAGGACAAAGCTAACCCTAACGCTACATCTACACAGCAGTCTTCCTTTACCTCAGTTCCTAACCTTCCGTGTTCCCAAAGTGACCGTGCATTCGACACCACATATTCCAAAGAGGTGGAGGCCATTGACGAATGGGTAGCTGAAGCCTATCATCTTGCTGAGCATGTCTTGACAGCAATACTAACCCACTTATCAGGTAATACCCCTTCCTTTAGGGCAGTAGGCCTTCTGAGCTCTTTTCTAACCCCGTTTCTCACTTGCACTTCGTAACTGCCTGCAAAATGTTTTCCTGTTTTTACATATTGTATACATATAGGGATATTCTATTTGCTAAGAGGAAAGAAACAGTCATTTGGGACTAGAGGACAAACCTCTTTCCAGCCATCTCCTACTGTGGGTGGTGAAGCCTGTCCTTTGATCATAGTTGCTACTTCTTATCACATGCCAGCAAGAACGTACACTACGAGAGCATAAAGGCCTCAGTTTAAATGACCTAGGTGGAATTCACACTTATTTTTCCATATGGACATAGCCTCTTACTGGCTGTATCACACTTCTGCCCTGGTATCGCTCCTGTCTTTGCATGTTTATGTACATTATGAAAGCATATCATTGCCATACATAATACCAGCAACTGACCACCAGATTTTAAAATGTAATCATTGTTGAATACTCATTATTGAAATTTCAGAATTTACTGAACTGAAAACGATCTTTTCTGAATTTATGTTGTTTTTTCAACTTTCGCTTGAAACTCTCAACAATCAATTTCAAGTTCTGGAATTACAAAATGCTTACAAATATAAGTATTTCGAAGTTAGGGCAACGGATGCAAAAGGGAAGGGAAGCAAAAGTGTGTGTCTGTGCCGCAAAGCAAGACAAATACATTTTTTAACCACCTGAAAAAACACCACAAACTGCAGTATGATGAATGCATGAAGGCCAAGAAGAGTGACATTACCTTAGTGAATCCCTGTCCTCCAGCGTCAGTTCAGACATCCTAAATACTGTACAGCAGTCCTTTGTTGTTTTCGTTTTAGATAAAAAGTTTTATTTATAATTTTGTAAGTGTAAAATGTGAAAATGCAATAAAATATTCTGGCCCTGAAAATCAATGAATGAATCAATTGTGATCTTAGTATTGATCAAAGTAATTGTGATTATCATTTTAGTGCAGCCTTACATGAAATGACTATTATCAGAATTTGATACAGGGCCAATAACATTTAGAAAGATGTGCCATATGATTATACTATTATATCCTGTTCATATATGTGAGGACCTGACAGGAGGTCAGTCAGTTCAGCTGGTGGAAGTCTCAGATGCACCACTCTCAGCCTTGACTGGAACATGTCCTGTGGGCCCAAAAACAGAGGCATGAAGAAGCCAGTGGAAACATGGCGGATGCACTTCGACTAATGCACCCTGTGAGCAACTTTCATAGAAATGAATGGGGCGTCATCTTAAAACACAGTTGCTGGTTTTACTTAATATACATCCATGCTTGCCAGAGATTTGTTTTGTATCTTGGACTTTAGTGTCTGACCAAGTGTACTTGAGAAACCGTTGTTTTTGAAATTGCACAACTTGAAATTGACTTTTGAGAATTTCACAAAGTGAAAGTCAGACCACATGAATTCAGAATTAAATATTTAAGTGAAATAAATTCAGTGGTATTTAAATGTCAACATTAAGTATTCAGTAGTGGTTAGATTTGAAAATTTGGTATTCAGTTGCTATTACAGTTAAAATTAGTGTGTCAAATATTTGCCTCCAGATAACACCTACTGACAATGTTTGCTGGTCAGGCTCCAAAAAGAAGCATAGTTGCCTGAGATTGAACCAGGGTTACTGGGTGTGTTACACTTTGTGTCATTGTCGGCATACAGTTTTCTGTGTTTTTTCATTAAGATGACACAAAAGCTTCAATCTACAACTTCCCATAGAATTTACTGTTGACACGTCACTTGTCTTTTTTAAAATCTTATTCAAACAACATCCAGTCTAACAAAATTGTATTGGAAAATTCACTTCTTTCAAAGATTCATGTCATCATCAACTGGCATGCACTAACACAACCCATAGTTGCTAGTACTGCAAATAATTACAGCATGATAGCACATGTGCCGCTTCAAATGCCAAAAAACAGTTAGGTGGTAGGAGCAGGTGCTCTTGTGTCAAAATGTCTTATACCTGATGCACCAAGGAATACTAGAGATAGTTCCCCCTGGAGAGATGTAACTCCAGTCCAGGATACTAAAGCTGTAGAGACTGCAGTTGTCACAGATTATAGCAGCCAAAACACTGTGTAGTGTGCTGTATGGACACTAAGGCTGCATATGGTCTAGTGATTCTGACTCAATTTGACCTTATAACCCTCTCCTGCCCTCTGTCCTTTACAGCTTGGCAGTGGGCCATTGGCAGAGAGTGGGTGGGGGTTTAAATATGGTGGCCAAGTGTTTGCTTGCAAGAACCTTGGAGGTCACGCAGTACAGTCAATCCCCAGTGTCAGGTTTCTGTCTTCATGCAATTTTCCACAGTACACTTAGTGAAAGCCACAATACGAGACATGGTACAAAAAGATGCTAAATTTAATGCTTTTCTACAGATCACAAATTATGTTAGTGCAGTAATGCATACTCAGGTTTCAGTCTAGATGTCATAGGAAATGTATGTTGTCAGATCTTCCAGTCCCCACATATCCAGTCCTCTCTTCATCCAGGCTCAGCTTTCCTCTTAAAAACTATAAATATTAGAGCTGCTAGTCTGCTTGCATGTATCACAGCTTACTGTGATAATTATTGTGAATACTCTTTAATTAAAAGTTTACCAGATCAAGGCCAAAGCACTGGAATGTATTATATTTCAGCAGCTACAGCAGCCAGTTCTGTAGTACCCCCCCCCTTTTCTGCAAACATGATCTCCATTCCACACGCACAGGCCCAGAAGCTGGTATGCAGACAGTAATCCCAACACATTCAGTGGTACAACTACATGTGCTGAATACTTTAACCTGGAGCTGGCAAACCAGAGAACTGACTGCTACAGTCAAAAACTAAGGCAAAGTGTGCTGAAGAGGCATGAAATGTCATGAAATATCAGTCGGTTTAGCATCATTTTACAGCAGTTTTAAATTCATTGTTCTGCTTGATTGAAGCTTGATTGAAGCTTGTTAGCAGTGCACATTATGTAATCTCTTTCAAGATAGGATATTAGTGTTGAAGAGGAAGCTTTGTTTTGTGTTGTGTTTTATAGAGAAGCGTGTGTGTTGAGTCCTCCCCCTCCAGCAATGAGCTTGTGCTATTTTAGTGCTTCTCTGCAGTGCTGCTCCACAACTCAGTAGGTTATTAGGCGGGGTACACTTGGCAAGGTGAGTTTGTTTCAATGGGTGTGCCACTTGTCATGCTGGATATGCTTGGCATTTACTTCACTACCTTTCCAGTTTTTGATTAAAGAAGCCCCTTTGTAAAAATAAATAAATAAATAAAAAATCACCACAACCATCTGTCAGTGAAACCAATATAATGGTAGTCAAAAGTGGTTCTCTACTTTTCTTTGTGGGCTAACTAATACCGAACTCAGGGCTTCAAAGATTCGATAAATCCAGCCATTTTGGTGTTAAGGATTTTTGTTAGTCCTCAATTTGAAGATTGGCAAAGTGGAGGAAAGGCACATGTGAATACTTGAATCAAACTGAACCTCTATCAGTGCTTGGTATTTAACTCCTTATAAAACTCTCTCATGTGGACCTGTAATGTCTTGCTTGCTGTAATGTCCTGACAAAAGATTCAGTAACTTTTCTCAGGGATTGTAATGGGGTCAAATGAAAAATAGAGCAAGGTTTGAACAGCATACTGGTTTGTTACTTAAAATAATCTTACAGCTAATTACTCCAGCAGAACAGTTAGTAGTTATGCAGTTTGTAATGTCTCACTGCTACCCATCATTGTTTTGTTTTTTCAGCCCAGCAACTTTGCTCTCATAAACTCTGGATTCATCTAATTTCTGCTACATATTTGGCATAGGGTCTTGAATTTTGAGTGCATCAAACTGTAATCACACAGTCCTTAATTTATTAACTAAAGTAGGATTGTAACTAATGATTATTTTCAATGTGCAGTAATCTGTTGATTATTTTCTCAATTGATTTGTTGTCTGACCAACAAAGGTATTCAATTAAAAATTATATCAGATAGAGAAAAGCAGAACATTCTCACATTGGAGAAGTTGCAAACAGAGAACATTTGGAGTTTTCACTTAATAAAAAAAACTGAAATCCCTCATTAACAAAAGACAGGACCTTAATTCAGTACATTGTCAAAGCTTCTTTGGCAGCAATTACAGTTGCAAGCCTTCCTAGCTAAGTCTCTACAAGCTTTGCACACCTGGATTTGGGCAGTTTATCCCATTCCTCCTGGCAGGTCCTCTCATTCTCCATTAGATTGGATGGAAATTGTCTGATCTGCCATCTTCAGGTCTTCTTCACAGATGTTCTATGGGGTTTCAGTGTGAGCTTTGGCTGGGTCATTCAAGGACAGTCAGAGACTCCAGCTTTGTCTTGGCTGTTCCAGGTCATGTTGTGCTGAAAGGTGAACTGTCACCCCAGTTTCAGGTCGCGAGCGGGTGTTCTTCAAGAACCTTTCTGCTGCATTCTGACCGGTCTCTCTGTCCTTTGGAGTTCTGCTCAGAGAGTTCATTTAAAAGACTTGAGAGTATGAGGAAAAGATTCTCTGATCTGACGTCTGGCAAACTCAGAGCGGGCTCACCTGTAACACCACTGCTAACTACCTCAATAATAAACATACAGTTGAATTAACACCTGAGATGGTGTCTACAAAAACTCAACATTATATTGTTTCTAAGTTTGTGGCAAATCTGTTGTATGGATCGTTGTAGATTATATAGCTATAGTACCAAAAAAGTGGCCAGGGCGTATGTTAAGACACAACAGCTTTTTTTGTTTGTTATGTTTTGGTTTTTTGGACAATTAACTGTATGTAGTAATAATAGTGATAATAATAGTGTGAATGCTGAACAGCACACACTGACAACAACATGGCACCTATTAAATCTGCTATATGTTTGGATTGCGTGTGACCCCACCAGGCTAAACCCTGGATCTCCACTAGACCTAGAATTGCCCATGTTACAAAGTGGATTAAATAATGTTAACACAGTTCCTGCAGAAAATAAACATGTAAAGCACGATGCAACCTGATGCAACGTGTGTCTAGCTCTGCAGCAGTGATATCAGCACATGAAATCTGACTCAACTATAACTGAAAAACTACACTGACAGTCCCTACTGCAGGACTACTTTTAGTACCTTGCATCGACTGTAAATCCAGCATCAGTCCTGGGGCATGTTGACAAACACTTTTATACTTTTAAATTATAATTGTCACTTAAGATTGCAGCGAAACGGTACATACAATTGATCTTTTCAATTGTATAATTCAGAAGGCCTAAATTATTGGTCCACTGCCACCTGTTTCCTCCCAGTCCTGTGGTTGTGTGTGTAGCTTTAAGAGCAGCACAACACAGTGAAAGCAGGTTGCTGCGCCTCAGCAGCCACTGGGATTTCAGCAGAGTACAGCAAGGGAGAGAGAGTAATGAACGAGGGCCATCAAACTCTGGCTGCCCCACTGTGGGTACCGGCAGCAAAGCATGCTGGGAGGACGCACACACCCCTGCAGTGCGGGGTGAGGAAACCCCGCTCATTGTTGCTGCGGGATGAAATCATCACATCTCTGAGGAAGTCAACTTTGTTTCTTGGCCACGGTGCAGTTTAATGTTTTCAAATCCGTTCCCGAAAGGGATTTCTAAATCCACTGGTCCCAAATGTTGTCAGCTCACTGAGTTGATGAATGAAAATTGTATTGTACTGGACTTATGAGGTCTTCTAATTGTAGGCTCATGAGATAGAAACAGGAACAATGGAGATCTCTCGGTTTCTGTCTGTGCCTCAGCAGTGCTGCTATTGCTGCTCGTCTCCTAAACTCCTGCTCTTGGAATTATGATAATCATTACTTATTAATAAACAGTAACTGCTAAATGAACATTCAGAAGCAAATTAAAAGACAAAGAATGGAAAATGGTATTTCTCATAGTTGTATTTGAAGACCTTTTTCATATAATGTCAGCTGAGAATCTATGAAATAATCAATGTTCTGAAATGAACCAGATTTGTTTGGGATCTAACTGCATCATCATAGTTTGAGAGATACTGATTGTCTTTTATTACATATTCACCTCATAGGGTTTTTAGAACATGGATTTAGTAGTAAAGTGCAAAGGATGTGTGACGGTTTTACTCATTCTTACTATGGGGCTGATGATGGATATGATAATATTTGAGTGTTTAAGATAATGTCATATGTACTGGCTGGGAGTGTCAAGAAAGTGGGTTCATCCTCCCAAAAGAGGTGGTGCTGAAATATGGTGCTTTTAATGACTACTCACAGGGCTAGTTGGACTATTGTAGCTGGTCATATTACATCAGGAACTTACTGTTGTTAGCTAGTTACAGTAGCACTCCAAACTAGCTCTGTCACTAAGTAGACAATTAGTTAAGACAGTTTTTTCAAGGCAAATATTTGTACCACTAAAATGTTCCCTTCCCACCCTGCTGATTTGAACATGGATCTTTAGCTGATTAAACTAGCCTAACTTTTGTTTAATAATGTTTCTGTAACAAGAATTATGATGGCTGAAGCAAGGCAAGCAACCATCACCATCACTGCCCCCTGAGAGGAATATTAGGCATTGGAGAGAACTTATAAATAGGCCCAAATATCAGTCGTAAATATTTAGTTATTTTGCTAATATTTGTCAAAGATTACTCTCCGCTCTCTGCTTGGCTGGATGGTCGCATTGTTTTGAAGTGGAGTTTCATGGTTATAAAATGTACTTGCAGAGTATATCACAGCTTATTAATCAAAACTGTTTTATTAGAATCAAAAGTTAATATCATCAAGTAGCCTGCAGAACTTAAAATGAGAGGTTGGCTTAGTTGTGACATATGATCTTTGATTGTGTGTGTGTCTGTGTCTGTGTGTGTTAGAACATGTGATGCATGTGAGCTTTGTTGACTTGAGTTTGAATAATTAAAAATGCACTTAAGACACAGTTGTCATGGCTGCTAGATTTGATGCATAGGCAACAATAATATCACTGACATGCAACATGATCACCTTAGGAGCCTACTGTGTCTATAGTCCAATACCAGTTTATTAATTACATCTGAACAACTGCAACAAATCCTTCAATTAAGAGGCTTATGATGCTTATGAGTTTTTGATGGGTGTTAATCCAAGTCTGCTCAACTATGTGGTCAATTCTGAGGCTGTAGTTAGTTGTGGTGTTCTGTTTTGTCTACCCACATTGACATACTGTACAAAAGACATCTCTGTCTTATGTCTCTGTCTTCAACTTCTCCCTGCTTTAAATCCCAGGTCACAGTCAGAAACATGGAAACATACGAATTAAAATTCCCTTTGCATTCCAATCCTAGGCCAAAGACCAAGGTTAAAGTCAAAAGTAGGGCTCTTACATTGCCAAAAATGTGTATATTTCCTAAATCCTTTGGATTTTTATTGAAATACAGATTCTCAGATTGACTAGCTAGCAACTTCTTCTATGGAATAGAATTATGTGTCCTGAAAAGCAAATACGTCCTTGGCTGTGCAAATATATATCTCAGTGTGGGTCCTATAATAACGTGTGTTCCCATTAAACTAACTACGGAGCACCGAGGCCTGAATCGTCCCTAAGGCATCAGCCCACGTGGCTTCTCCACCACTTTTACACAAGGCTCTTTTACACCCTCCTTTTTATGAGAGGCGGCAGTGCTTACTGCCTGCCTCTGAGCTAACAGCTACACTTACAACTCCTCACAGGACATGCAGGCTAACATGGGCATCTACAGCTATGTGCTTCTCTGTTATTCTTGGCTGCAGATGCCAGAGGAGGTTTATGGTGCATATTCATATCTTACTGGGTCCAAGTTGCAGAGTAGGGGTTTCTTTCCTAGGGACTAGCTGATTCTTTTTTTGTAAGTTTTCAAAGACAATACCAATATCTTTCCATTAAAGCAACCACTTGTAAATGATGAGTATTTAGTCCTCTAAATGACTGTAAACTGTCCTTTATCTGTAGAGAGAACCAGGCCTTTATTTGGAGCAGGTTTATAATAAAGAACTGACTTTATTTCTAATTTCTATTAGATTTCTATTAGTTCTATTTTACCTACTGTTACTAAGAAGCTTTCCTGTTTACTGGTCAGCTCCTATTTCAGTTTTCCATTAACGTAAATTGTCAGCTTACTCCATCTTTAGTAGTTGTCTTAATAAACTGAGTTAGAGTTTTCTACAACACTAATTCCACCAGTGCAACAGAGTCATGTCAGACTCACCACTCTGCTGCTCAAAGATATTTTCATTCACTATTCCCAGTCATTTCTACATTTTCGTTTGTTTAATGTGCGTTTAGGCGACTGTCAATGAAAGTCAACAGATACTGCATAGATGTTTCACACTGTAAGCCCCCCAGCAATCTAAGAGCATAATCCCTCCTGTGCTTCAGTTGAAACATCTGTGGGAAGTGTTAGGTTTTATTGATCGTTATTGCTTGAAAATAATGGCAGTGAGTAGAAGCAACTGACTACTAGTACGGTTTTGAAATAAAAAGCGGTTACAGGTTTCATGATATTTCATTGTGAGCCAGTCTGAGCAAACTGTAATCGGTCACCCCTCCCCACCTCTTTGCAGTTAAGGATCTGATCCACTGGCGAGACCCCAAGAAGTCAGGCTTGGTGTTGGGTCTGTCCATGCTGCTGCTGCTGTCGCTGGCAGCCTTCAGCGTCATCAGCGTTGCCTCATACCTGCTGCTGGCCCTGCTCTGTGTCACCATCACCTTCCGCATCTACAAGTCTGTGGTCCAGGCCGTGCAGAAGTCTAACGAGGGACACCCCTTCAAGTAAGACCAAATCATTCAATTTTATTTGATTTATTTAACATCAAATCATAACATACATTATCTGAAGGCACTTTACTGAGGGTGGAGACCTTACCATATTATAGAGAAAAACCCAATAGTTCCCTTCATGTGCAAGCACTTGACAACAGTAGAGAGGAGAAACTCTTTTTAAATAGATTAGAAGGTTAATGGCAAGACCACTGTCATGTCAATTTTCCACTTTTTGACTTGTTGTTTGGGAGGTTTGATTGACCTTGGTTTGATAGTGCCAGTAAAAATGTTTTTATTTTAAAGCTAACAATGGCAAAAGACTCATTGTTTCTTTCTTTTATGTTCTCTGAAACGGAGCATGATCAAATGACTCTATGAGATCCTACAAGCAGGAAGGATTCTTACTCCCCAAATTTCTGAAGTCCCAGGGAAAAAAAAGATCACTGTCACCTACTATTATGTATTTGTCCACATTTAGAGCACTTCCTTTTCGGTATTAGAGAAAATCACTGGTCAAACTTGCAATGTTGATATGGCAACCAAAAAAGTAACGGAACGAAGAAAACTGGGGTTCCAAACGTCTTGAAACACAAAGGATTCACAACACAGAGATGATTAATTAACTTAAACAGATAATCTATTCATTGTCTAATCTGCATTCTTTGCAATATGATGGAATATATTTACCATGAATTCTCAAATAAAAGCCAGTATTGAGCTAATGGCAATCTCAAATAAAAATGGTGGTCATCATGAACAAATAGTAAAACAAGACAAATACAAAAAGCTAGTATGTGGCTGGACTGTATATGGGCATGTAGAGTGTCTCCCCTGCCGGGCCATAATACTGATATTGTCCACTTAAGCAAAACTATGGAAAGGTGGAACTGTACTGTGATGGGTCATGTGATAAATTCAGTGCAATGTACATTTCAGCAGCACTCAATGACATAACAGCAGAGACGTGTTATATTCATCACTCTATTGCTCTGTTTGTTTTTTAATAGAAATACTGTTTTTATTTTACTGTTAAACTATTGCCAGTGAAACTCAGGTGTTCACTCATCCACTTCAGATTAAAAGCCTACCAGAGGGCTTGTGCCCTTAAAGTTGTTCAGAAGCTTTTAATATGAAATCTCTGTGTAAGAATTGTTGATTTACAGCACGATAAAAGCAACTTGAAAAAATACAGTACAATACAGTAAGCCTCTGTTATTGTACTGCGAGAATTAGTGCTGTGGAAATATACATTATACTGAAGTTATCAATAGGTAAACATGGAGGAAACATTGAGTTTGTATGAACTGTACATCCATCCATCCATTATCTATACTGTTAAGGGTCACAGGGGGCTGGAGCCTATCTCAGCTGTCATTGGGCGAGAGGCGGGGTACACCCTGTACAGATCACCAGTCCATCACAGGACCAACACATATAGACAAACAACCATTCACACTCACATTCACACCTACGGTCGATTTACAGTCACATGCATGCATTTCTTTGGGAGACGGGGGAACATGCAAACTGTGTGTTCTCCAAACTTGTGAAGTTCATATGTTCAGTGTCTTGATACCAAAATCATTTCTCAGATAGGATACCTGCCTCAATATTTCTACACAGATATGAAAACCTAAAACATCAGGAAAAGAAATGGAATAATAGATGACACCAGACTTATTATTCTATTTTTTTTTTTTTTTTTTTTTTTTTTTTTTTTTTTAAATCAATTAAAAAAAACCTCCACCAAGGAGGTGTATTGACACATTTGTGTGCTGGCTAATCCTGGGTTTGAGCTTCATCACCATGATGTGTTGACAGTGAGTTGGTACATTTATGACATTAATCATTTGATTATTGTAAATAATTAGATCAGTATCACAGTTTTATGAAAGCTTTTACAGTATGCAGTAATCTGCTGTCTCCTGAATTTGACTTCACGTGTGGTCCAAAAGTAGACGTAGTATTGACAAAAATGCACATGCCATGATGAAAGGTACCAGTGCTGAGTGAGTATAAATTGTTCATTTATAACTGGTGTTGATCTGCGTACTTGTGAACACCTGATTTTTAGCAGCTTGTTATGATAAAGTTAACGCTACCAGTGTCAACGTTGTGTATGTATATATAGATGTTTGCCAAAAAAAATCAAGCCAAATTAAACAGTTATCATTGGTCCTAACTGCTGGTGAAAAAAGCTTGCTCGTCACAAAATAAATCACACTCATTTGACGTACATTGGAGGGTGTGGGCATTGTGTAATTCTTATCTTTCATATTCACTTACCTGTCGCTCTTTAAATTCTTTAAACAGGTTGGGAAAAAAATGGTTGGCACGCCCACTATGCCTGCATGGTGCAAAAGCAGTGGCATGAAGCAGTAGAGAGAGACAGGAAATGGGGAGAGAGAGTAGGGGAATGATATGCAGCAACGGTCCGGGAGTCAAACCGGGGTCCAGCTGCTCAGGGCTCTGAGGCCGTCATTCTCAAAGTACAGATACTAATAAAATGGGGAATAGTCCTGATTTTAATGGCTGGGTATTGCAATGCCTGTCAATTATCAGCATGCTGTGCAACACTAGCCAGACACTGAGTTCTGAAATCAAACAAGAAATCTCTTGACTTGGCTACTCAAGTTATCATTGAGCCACTGGTAAACCACCCTTAGATTGTGGTCAGTTTGTGCTACATGTTGTAATAGAATGTTTCTTATTGAGCATCTGAAGTGAAATGAGAGCTCCCTGTTTCGGTTTCCTCCTTGAATCCTCTTCATCACAGGCTGGTTCTGTACGTTTTCCTGCATCACTTTCGGCCCTGACACTTAGCCTCATTTTGTGCTCACCTTCCCCTCCTCCTCCCTCTCTGCAGAACGCTGATAGATAAGGATGTCAGCATCCCTCCAGAGACTTTCCGCAAGCACGTGGACGCCAGTCTGACCTACATCAACCGAGCCCTAAAGCAGATGAGCCGCCTCTTTCTGGTCGAGGACCTCGTGGACTCCCTAAAGGTGAGTGGCTGCAGCCTTCACTCACTGCCCACTGTCATCCCATACTGTGATCATTTAATCTTCATATAATGGAAAACTACTCCCGCTCTGCTCATAAAGACTCCTCTCCTGGGAGCAGTTTTTTTACTGATTAGTAACTCAACATGTGGAGGGAGTTGGTCTCATAAAAATCTGAATCAGATCTGTGTCATCGAAAGAAACCCCAGTAGTTCTGATAATATTGGGACCACAACAAGTATATTATAAATCATAACTTACAGTCAGATCACACTGAAATCCATCTGTTATGAAACACATACACATCTATTTCACTGAAATCTACAAATCTGCCTTCAGAACCAACCAATCAGCTGATTCTATGACTTTAAATTCAAAGAAATGTTTTAACATTTCCTCCTACACCATCTGAGTGTTAGTTTAATGTTATCACAGTTAAAATTGAATAGAAGAAAGAAGCATGACATTTCAACTAAACTGTTATTATACATTACTGAGATTATCCAGACATTCAAAAACTTGGTGAACATGTTACAGTAAAAAACATCTGTGTAAGATTATAAGATCAACCTAAAGGGAGCAAAGATAATACTCAGTCTGTTACACTGGCAGTTTGTGGTTTGGTCTTTCTAGGTGAGACTGGGTGTGGACTATGATGTAATAGGCACTTGTAGATCGAAGTGCAAATGTAAAATGACCATCATCAGTAGACAACTTCATCCTCCTTCTCTGACTTATGTGAACAGGCATTGTAAACCTGCACAAAAATGTATATAACTCAGTTTTAAGGGGATGCTTATCATATGTACCCAAATATAAATTTTGACGCCTGGTGTTCATTGAGTTTCAGTCATTTGATTTTTGTTAGTTTTAGTCTAGTTTTCGTCACTGACATGTTGGTCTCATTTTCTCATTCATTTTAAATGTGTATGTCTTTTATGTCATTTTGAGGCTACAGCTGTCACCGTCTTTGTGTACAGTTGCCATGGTAACTGGTGTCTATCACAAAGGTGTCCGTGTCACTGCTCTGCAGTAATACACAGAACAAGAGAGATTTTGGGCAGCAAAGGGAACTGTTTTGCTAATCAGCAATAATCCATTCATCAGTCTTTCACATTATTGTTTAGTTTTTATTGGTAAAAAATGTCATCATAGTTCATTTTCAGATGTTACTTTTTATTTAGTTTTAGTCTTGAACGTAAAATGTGGTTTATTAATATTAACTGACATTATATTAGGTCTTACAGAGTTATTGTCCTTGTAGCACAACATTTCTTCTTCCAGCTATTTTCACTGCAGAATCTGAATCATGTAGCCTTGTTCCAGCTTTTGTTTCCACTGCTTGCAAACCACTTTGGGAACAAGTTTCTGATCAAGGAGATACCAAACAAGTTTTTGGTATTTTCAGGCTTTGGCAGTGGTGTTGTAATCAATCAAGATGATGTATTATGACATCACAAAAGAACGATTTCATCAACTGCTGTTTGGCAGGAAGAAAGAATTAGATGAAACAGGAAAATCAATAAGTGGAAGTGGAGCTAACTGAAAAACTGGAAAGTGGTTCACTGAGCTGGACGCCATTTTGGGCTACCGACCGGTTTGTGCCAGTCCAGCTCTGCCCTGGATTCACTGTTGGCATATAAACTTGTATCTCATCTTGAGGTATTGTGACAGAAATAACAATATCAGCAGTGTCTCTGTTATTGTTGTCTGTCCACAGCTGCTTACTTCACTCACCCAACAACACCAAACAACAGAGAAAAATGACAATATCCTCGCTGTGGCCCTACATATATATATATATATATGTGTGTGTGTGTGTGTGTGTGTGTGTGTGTATGTATATATGTGTGTGTGTGTGTGTGTGTATATATATATCCCAGTCTGTAAGAAACAAAGCCTTCTGAAAAGCCCCTGGTGAGAGGATGTTAGGTTGACCTGAAAAAAGTTCCAACCTACCCTTTAAAGTCACCCACACAGGTGTGTTAGTTATTCTGACTGATGGAAACTGTGCATGTTGAGGGTGGGCACAGCTATGCAGGAACTTGGTAATGGTGTCATCAGACGCTATCAACTAACAAGAATGATAAATGCACAGGTAGTCCCTCCCTAACAGGTGCAACAGAACTAACAGGAGAGACAGAGAGCTGACAGCCAGGTTCAGTCTGTACACACCTACACAGTCCTGAGAAGAGGTCTGATCAGGCAACATTAGTGAAAACACCTGTCTGGGTGGATCATGGGCGTTTAGTTTAGCATCTTGCAGTAATGGAAAGGTGTGGCCCAAATCTTTTCAGAAAGTCAAGTTTGAATGACTGCAGCACAAAGTTCAGGAGGAATTTTGGAGCATTCTTGCCTCAGAACTGGTTAGGCTCCAACATATTCTGAGGATGTCTGGTGCGAACAGCTCTCTGAGCTCTTGGCACCATAGTACAAACAATACCACCCACCATCAATGTTTTTCTGACCCTTATCAGTTTGTGTTGGCCACTGTTACTTAACACAGTTTGAGAGTTTACAGTCTGATGTTCTCAGATGTCAGTTAAACTAATGAACTGGGTGTATGTGAAGTGTTGGATGTTGTCCTAGAAATGCTTCACCTCTCTGATGTGCTCTGTGTGCTTCTGTGTTTGCTGTTCTCTCCCCAGCTGGCTGTCGTCATGTGGCTGTTGACCTATGTAGGAGCTGTCTTCAATGGAATCACCATTCTCATCCTGGGTAAGCAAAACCAAAACAAATGCCACATTCACCATGCTGCAGGAAAAAGTGCAGGTTTCTGTTTTACCCATTGAAATGCTCACATTCAAAGTAATTGGATTAGAGCAGCAACCCACTGATATGTTGCTCTCTCTGTGGTACATTCAGTTCACATAAAGAATCAGCCATGTCTCTTTCCTCAAGTGTAATGGAAATTTTTACAAATAAAAATTTGATTGACATGGTTTTTAATGATTAATAAATGGATTCATGTTGGAGCTAATACTACTGAGTATGAATTTACACACATTTATATAAATGCTGATTTGAGCACATTCTAAATGTCTTGTTGACCAATCAGATTGGATTTGAAACTGTGGATTAATATTTGGATCTGACATTCTAACCTGTCTCTCTCTCTGTTCTCCAGCTGACATCCTGCTCTTCGCTGTGCCTCCAGTCTATGAGAAGAACAAGGTGAGTGTGACCCACCGTCCCAGATCATCAATGTATCAGATGACAAACTGAGTCTCAGACACACCTAAAATAGTCAGTATGACACATCATCCAGCGCAGTCTAAAGTGTATTCCTGCTCTTTCTCTAACCCAGACATAACCACAGGTGAGGGTTAATACATAGACTGTTGGGTAAATCAAGAGGTTTACCTTCAGGCTCAGCTACATGTTGACAGATGTCCACATTACTGCTAACACTGCATCAGTCCTCCTGGCAATCTCATGCTCCGCCTCACCTTCACTCATAAGCAAGCGCTTGAGCTACTTTGAGAATTCTTTCAACTAGTTTCCAGCACAAAGGTGTCATCCAGCATTTCCCAAGAGGTGCTGCAAAACACCACTAGTGCATGTTAGAGGTCACAGGCTGATAAAGCCAGCAGATCCTAATCCTGATCCTGGTCTTCGAACTCTCCAGACCTCAGATTGTGTCAAATTCACACATTTTACACAGACCAGAAGGCTCCTAATGTAGCTCATAGGTTCTACTAGTCGGTAATAGTATTTAATTGTGTGTTGTTGTGTGTGTGTGTGTTTTGTAACTGATGTTCATCCTCTCTCCTTTTATCTTCCCTCCAGACTCAGATTGATCAGTACATCGACCTGGCACGTACTCAGGTCAACACCACAATCGCCAAGTAAGTGAATGTAATCATCACTGATAATCATCTTACAACCAGCAGCTTTAGTGCATTGGTTTAGTTGACAGATGTTTTTATTTCACGCCTGTTGTTTTTCTCCCTCAGGTTGCAAGAGAAACTTCCCGGAGCTGTGAAGCGCAGCAAAACTGAATGATCATCCCCCTCCGTTAGAAACCTCCACATCACCATCATCCTCATCTTCATCACCATCTTAAACCTCCTTACCTTTCCCTACCCCTCCCCAGTCTAACTGTCCCTCCCCACTCCATCTACCATCACCATCCTACTACACTGAACCTTGCTAGGTAGAAAATCTCTGAGCTACTCGATATTCAATGTAAAACTACTGCGCAGCTTAACTTGCAAGCATTAGAAAAGAACTGTGCCTGTGCAGACAGGAAGCGCATCGCTAGCGAGGAAGTGATGTAACGCCGCAGCGGACCCCGCCTGTCTGTGGGCGTGCCACAGGAGAATGGAGGCAGGGTTGAGTGAACTAGACTGAATATATGACCTGGTTTCGTCGTGCAGCAAGCAAGGGGGGGTGGATGATGGCTGTTTATGTCACCAAAAAGCAAATGTCTGTACTTTAAACCACACATTTCCCTGAACATAAGTGGCTAATTTCAGCTGGAAACGTTAAAGAAAAACAGAAATGTAAAAAAAAGAAAGAAAAAAGTGGAAGAAAACCAACCTTTTGGGTGTTATTGTGGATAGTCTTATCCTGCTCTCTTGCTCTGCAGCTGTTGTATGGATAGATATGAGTTCATTTTTAGAAGCTGGTAATGGGTTTGCTGTTATTGATTGGCCTGTTTTGAGTTTGTTTCCATTCACCTCACAGGTACTTCTGTATGTAAGTTTCTGCAATGCACTGAACTTTTATTTTTTAAACCCACGAGCAGGTTGAAATAAAAGGATTGGAACACTGAGCCAGCTGTGATAATTTGGTCTAGTTCACCCTCTTTGATCAGATGCATTTTTGGAACAGTTTTCTGTATGTAAATACACCTGAAGACAACTACAGGCTCTCTCTGCTGTATGGAACAATGTTAGCCTCGCTTTTTATATCAAAGGAAAGTTCCCTCACTTACAGCAGTTCTAACTCCTTTTTTGTCGCACCTGTTCAAGCCAGTGTTGAGATCTCACATTCACTTGTAAATTTTGATTATTCTTATCACTAATTATTACTATTATTGATATTAATTAGGATGGCTGCTTTGACTCCCTACTAGCTTGACAACAGCATTGTAAGAGTTATGTTAGTGTCATTGAGCTTCATCATCTTAAACTGGAGGTCTGTCAGAGGCCTCTTGAGACATAAATGGTTTGATAGGTTAAGAAATACACTCTCTGATGTGTTATCACACCCCGAAATCTCTAAATGTCTTCACGGCTCACTTTCATTTACAAAAAAATCAACTCGACTCACGTTGAGTGTCAAAGCTTCGGAGTCTAGTGTGCCAAGACCTTTATCCAATAAATCTAATTTAAAAAAACACAAGGTCCACTTTTTTGGGCGTTTTTCCAGAGCTTTGAAGACCATGAGACAGGGTTGACAGCTCTTGAAAACTTCCATGGTGAAGAATTTAACTCCTACATTCATTTACAACCAATTAACACAAAATCCTTTTTATATTAATTTTGCATTTAGCAGATGCCATAGTTAACATTTTTAAAGGAAAAATTAAATCTTTTAAATTTTCTTCTCCTCAACCTATCTTTGAAACAGATTAAAAATAGAATCACAAATTTGCTGTCAGTCTGGCCAGTAATTTTAAATGGTAGAGTTAACTAGTAATTTAGTTTATTGTCCTATTTGAAAATGTAAAAATTATTCTTTTGGCACATTTTAGACTCCGTACAAAGCCTCAACAGTAACCTGAGAGACATTTTAAGATTAGGGTTGGTATAACAAAATTGGGGTGAGTCTGACTCTGAATAGTGTGTAGCTGGGGAATGTGGAAGCAGTTTTCAGAGTGGTTATTATAGAGCTCTGTTTGTCATTTTGTTCTTTTTCTCTGACTGCCATGAAGCACGTCATAGTATAAGCTGGAAAGATTCTCACCCTTTATATAGGCTGTATCATATTTTTGACCCCGACTTTTGTTAAATATTATTATTACCTGTGATTGTTTCAATGGTGTTTTTGAGCTCAGTAAAAACCATAGTCATATGTTAGTACTACTGCAACATCTCCATATTGTTTTAAGGGATGCGTATGTAGAAGGAAACAAAATTACAAGTATGTTAGTGTTGCTTTCCATTTCCTCGTACCCCAAAGTAAGTTTGCAGCAAACGTCCCCTGAATTCTGAATGGCCGACGATGGAGGGTCAGCCTTCCACTGCCTCTCAATGCAGTAACAACTCAAACTACTCAGACATCTTTCTGTGAGCGGAATGTTTTCTGACAGAACATTCCTCCCCGTGCATGCCCTCCACCGGGTGTCGTCTCACTGACGTCTTGCACGGTGTCTCATTCTCTGGGTGTTTAAACCAAAATATGCAACGTTTCTGTTACAGATGCTTGTTGTTAAGCCTCTCCTCCTCCCTCCTCCAAACCCCTTAGCTGGGCAGGTTGTGGTCCTGCTACTTTGTACTCATGTTGACGAGGTGTCATTTAGCCTGAGGCTGAAGTAAGCAGGATGTGTACAGCCTCCACAGTGGCTGAGGGGTGTGAAAGGGGGAATCAGGCTTGAATGCAGAGACTGATAATGTGATTATGCATCATGTTTATTTACTTGAGTGTCAAGAAGTTGCATAATCCTTCTCATTTTCATCTTAAAGTCCTCATAAACTACTGGAATACATTTGTATTAAATGTTTGGTTTACATACATTTTATTTTATTTAAAGGGTCAGTTCAATCAAATTGCAAAAAAAGCATACTGTTACTGGCGTTCATCCAGAATTAAAGGAACTTCTGTTTTATTGTTCCACTTGAAAACCTCCATTGGCTTAGTGTGGAGGTACAAATCTCTGTGACACTGAATTGAATTAAAAACTGAGGCAAATATGACAAAGGTTGCACATGGAAATGTTGTAAATGTCGTTCTCTGAAGTCTGGAGGAACAAAATAGAACCAAATCTACCTGCAAGGCTAGATACCACAGGAGGTATGTCTTGTATTTTTGCTTGAATCGACCCTTTAACGTTGAAGCAGCTACCTTAGAGCTGAACCATTCTGTCAGTCTGACCTCACCCCACAAGTGTTGTGCTATGAAAGCTCATTATGCACTGCACCTTTAAGTGAAACTTCAGGAAAGGCCATGTTACCCATGTTAGTGTGCTACCAAGGCTAAATACAGTAGATCACTACTACTCAGTTGTACTTTGCTTATTTCTTTAGAGTGTAATATATAATACAAATTAAACTTTTATTAAAATTACACATATTTGAACCTGTTCCCTCACAGCATGTTGTTTCTCTCCTTTTCCTGTTTGTCCCTTTGTGTTTTCATTGGGTATGGGAGTGTGTTGCAGGAGTGTATTTGACTTTACTTGTCTCTGGGGGAGTCTTGTTTTGCTTTTGACTCTTTACTGTTATCTAGACGCTGTTCACTAACATCAGCTTTGTTTTGTATTAGCTATGACTTTGGTTCCAATTTTTGAAGCTTCGGGAAAGATGTTGCAGAAAAAAAGAAAACTGAAAAAAAAAGTATGTGGTCTCTGTACTGATGTCAAAGTGAAATTAATAAAAACACATCAAAGGACCAGAGGCTCAGTGCGTCTGTTCACTCGTCTCTGGGTTAAAGAGCATTTGAGGGCCTTTATAATATATGTTTTCCCAGCATGCCTGCAGTGTAGGAGGACAGAGGATTACAAAATGCATCCAGATGAAATATCTAAAATAAGAAGATTTGACTTGGGAGGCTGCTGTCTGTTAGAGTGTTTGGGTGGAGGGAGGATTATAGTTTCTAATTTTAGACCGAGCCAGCATACTGAAACAGTGTTCATAGGCACATGAACACTTGACATGCCATTTAAAGCCTATGTGGTATTACATAAGAGAATCAAAGCCACTTAGTCATAAATACTGAATGAATGTCACAATGTTAGCCGATGTGTTACACATGAACATACAGTACAGTGTTTATAGCAGAGTGATGTAATGCTGGGCCTTGCTCTTTATACCTGGACAACATTTGAATGCTGGCACTCTGACATGAACCTGGATTTTAAGGTTCTGGAAAATCCAGAGTTGTCAGAGCAACAATCCTTTAGTCCAGACCTCCACAAGTACATCTCAGTAACATTTAGCTGGATCATGAAGCCTAAACATAAAGATTAGATTAGATTAGATTAGAGATATACTTTATTAATCTGCAAGAGAATTTAACAAAAGTCATTTTTGAAGAGCAAGGCTACTCGCTCTTCAAAAAAAGGTTCATCTTGGACAACACTGTCGTGAATAACAGTACATTTCAGCTGAAATCATGTTGTGTAAATAAGCAAACAGCTTCACAGTGTTGAGTTTTTATTCAAAGATCATAGGAGGAGAGAATGCATATCTCACATGTTGGCCATGTACAGATGAAATGTGAGCAGACAAAGTCAAAGTGAAGAAAATTGAGAAGCTGATCATTCACACACATACAAGTAAAAACATTATTATATCTCATTTTCAAATTCAAAAGCATTCATTTCACTGTATCTTACTTCATTTTAAATAATTAAGTGCTATGTCAGATTTCTTCAAGTGTGATGTGTGGGCCTGTTCTAAGCCAGAGTGGATCAGTGAAATGGAAACACCACTGTTTCTCTGCTGTGAGAGTGTAACAGGGAGAGTCTGCTTGGGCTTCTGTATCAAAAAGTCAATTCTGATCATTCTTCAAAATTGTAGCAATTTAGATTTTATGTGCCATTCACCTTTATGTACAACAGTAGAATGGTAAGGCCACCAATGAGAAAAAAAATTGAGAAATTGAGATTTCGGGAATAAAATGAAAATATTTTGAGAAAATAATGAACCAAGTCGTAAAATTCGAGGAAAAATAGTAAGTAATTCTGAATTTCAAGAGCAAAAAGTGACTGTGTTACAATATAAAGTAATTACTTAACTCACCATTTCAGGAATAAAGTCATTCTATTCTTTGAGAATAAAATGTCATATGTTGTGAGGAGACTGGTTAAATTACATGTGCACGTTTTGCTTTTCCAGTAAAGATTTTGTAAATATTACAACTTTGTTCTCTAAATATACTTTTTTCTAATTATGTTTTTTTTTTCCTCAAAATAACTACTTCGTTCTAATTTTCAAACGTTTTCCTCAAAATATTTTGAATTTTATAACAAAATTTTCTCTTTTAAATTTACTTTTTTATATCATGACTTTTTCCTTCAAGTTACAACTTAATTATCCTAACGTTATGACTTTATTTTGGCCCATAACAGTTGTGGCATCACACCATACAACCCAAAGCAGATAAATGTATCCAGTATCTTCAAATGCCAAGAGTTCAACAGGATCCTAAAAGTTTACTGATGAAATGGTTGTTGATGAAAACAGAATCCCTGAGTTACCTTTTCCAGGTGAAGAAGTGACATTTTATGGCAGACTTTTCTTTCTCAGACAGCTGTAAATTATTCTTCAACTCCTTTTGTTGCATAAACTTTGTACAGTGAATGAAAAAAAATGAAGCAGTGCTAGAGCCGGAGTAAACTTTTTAAAGTGAATGCAAAAGTCCAACAAGCTATTCTCCATCCATTAAAGAATGACATGGGTGAAATCTTGAATGAAGTAGAAAAAACAGGACATAATTACAAACATGTTTTGTAGAAACCAGGGTGCAGAAAAGTGCTTGTATAAATGAAAAATAATTCAAATTTTTCATATATGTATTTACATATTCTTTTTTGTGCAGCTTTTAGCTAGGATGAATTGTGGGTGATGAAAAGGATGCAGGCCGGTGTAGCAACAATGCAAAATGACAGAGATAACGTATCTCATTATAATAGTTGAGAGAGAGGAGGACTTCCTTCTCCTCCACTGTAAACAAGGAATTAAATACACTAGAGAGATCTGAACTCACTGACTGCACGCTGGCATTCATTGTCTTCAGCAATAACATCAAATACAGTCTCATTCTATTAGCTGTACAGAAGGAAAGCTGGGGTTTAGTACATTTTTAGGGCAAAGTGCTGTGTTGTCTTCAGACACATTATTGTAAAACTAATTTAGCTCTGCCTGGCTGAAGACTGTTTCTAACTTCCTGAGAGCGAAAGACTCTGGCCCCAACCAGAAACAAGCCCCGGGCCCCTTCCTGGACCTGAAAGATAACTAATAGAATGGAAATGGACAGAATGGACATACTACAAGTATGTCAGTGTGCCATTAAAAACTGAAAGTCCAGGTACTCACTAGGTGTCCAAGGAAACGGACAATGCATGACGGAGTTTTAATGTCCAAAGCCTCATTTTCAGTACTAGCCCCCAGTCAGACCAGAAACTGATTCCATGTATGTGTCCCTGCGAAACAGGTTCTGCAGAATTCATCAAATGACTACTTATGAAGCTGGATGGCAACCTGCTGTAGCTACTGAGCTAACAGTTTACATGCTAGCTAAGAAAATTGTAGCGCTAATGGCACAAGTGAGTGGAACTAATTAGTTTTGTGGCCGCACTGCAAAGATTTAGCTCTGATTTCTGTGTATGCTAACAAAGTAAATTATTAACTTTGTTAAAATCATGATGCAACTACATGTTATTGTAGATGTCCACTGATTAAAGGGAAAAAATTCTGAAAGACTGATGAAGGAGAGATTGTACAGAGCTACAGAAGCTAATGGACTACTAGCTAGCATGGAGGTAACGTAAGCTTTCTATAGCTTGCTAAGCTAGCTAAAGTCAGCAAATAGAAAGTCTATAAACACAATAGAGATTGTGAGATTACAGAAATCATAAATGCTGGTCTGACCAGGCTCAACTGCATCCCTCGTGTGATATATAGTAATTGTGATGGTAATCAGTCTGAATCCAGCCAAAGCATTCTAAGGCAGCAAAAATCCTACATAGTGTTTTCTATGAAGTGAAAATACGGAATAGTGTACCAAAATATACAAACTATATCGATTCATAAATTTTATTTTCCATCCATGCAATGCAACACAGGATGTGAATATAATTTCAACCAATAGCTTCGTTTCAATGAATGGCTGACCCTTCTTCCTAAGACATTTTGTAAGTTAAATAAGGTTGTTTGCAGGAATTAAGTGTTTTTGACCTGGGTCTTACTCTCATCATTCTGTCCATTATGACAACTGGTCTTGGTAACATCTTACTCAGCACTGATTAGACGAAACAAAGAGGAGGAATAGAGAGGAAGAAGAGGCTTTAACAAGATAATGATTGAAGTCTTTCTATGCTAAAGAAGGATCAACACCACGGTCCTGAGAGAGACAGTCATCAGAGTGGATGAAGTGCAGGGCGGGTTCATTGTAGCTCAAAATGTTTCCACAGTCCGTGAGATAAATGTTGATACTGATGGTGCTGACCTTCAGCATGAGTGGTCGCATGTCATCATGCAGATCAGCCCGCGTCTGCAGTCACAGTCCACTGCAGATACTCCATCCGCCAGCGCACCTGGTAGTTCCTCCCAGTCCTTCCCCGCAGTACAGACGAGGCAGCGTGCTGTCCTCACTTTACTCTTCCGCCCACCACCATCCTCTTCATCATTTTACCAGATGTTCTGACATCGGGGAGGCATCATTCTTCCTATTCATCTCCTGGCTCGAAGCTCACAAATGACCGAAAATGGTGAATGAGGAGGCCAAGCATGTAACCAACCACATTATATGTCAGACCAGTCGTCCGCAAGATTTGAAAAGAAATTCACAGCCACAATCAGTACATCACCAAACATACATCTAAGATAACTATTCATCCCATTTCAACATTCATATGGAACATTATTAAAAAATTAAAGAATGTAAATTTTTAAATTCAAAGAACTGTAATACAGGTATGAATCATTTATAAATTGAATCATCAACCACATTGAAAAAATTGAATTTGATAATAAATTGAACGAAATATTAATAAGGAATTGATTATGAAACATTATTGGTTTGTTCATTTCTGTTCTTCTTAAGACTGAGCCTTGTAATCAAATCAGTTCTCACAACTGCAACTTCGCCTACTATATACTACTCGAAAAGTAGATTTACAGAACTTCTTTTCAGTTTTGAAACTGTAAAATTGAAGTTCCAGCCCCATCGAATCGCTTTGGATCAATAGGAGGAATTGGTGAAACTGACTGAAAATGGTCAAGGAATTGTACAGTGTGGTGTCCGGCCAAAGACAATGACCTGCACTTCATCATTCTGTTTAAGTGAATGCATCACCGTCTAGACCTGCCTCGTATGAAAGTGCCCTGAGATAACTGCGGTTATGATTTGGTGCAATATAAATAAATTGACTTGACCTGTCTGGTGCTAATAATGATAATACAAATACTATTTAGAAACTGCTTTACAGTAGTAACAGCACTTACTTTACAAAACAGATATTTCAATTAATTTTGGAAGTGAATCTTTTCATTTATAGATGAAGAATTAAGTAAATCATTTCAAATTACGATGAAAGCTCTCAGTTTTTCAACCTAGACTTTCATAGCGTTATTCAATATGGAGACTAAATGCTAAATTTCGAGGTCAAATTATTTCTGCCACCGTTCTATCTAATAAAAAAATATATTAATCTAACTCATATCTGCATGGCCAGTAACCTTGATCAAAAGTTATGTACTGAACCTTCTGAACTGTTACTTAAGAAGCCTTGATTTGCAAGCAGAATTGACCGCTTCAATCTTAAGAGGTGTGAGTGTTTGTTACTGACGCACTGGCAAAGCCGGTAGGGGCTGGCTGCAATGATAGCGCGGGCGCCAGTCGCTGGGTATCAGCATGACGGTTACGGGCGCTAAGCCACTCTCCCGCTTGATACCTAGTATTAAAAACACTCATGGCACTATTACTACAGACCCTTTAAATGAATGCTACTAAATCTTTTACCTTCATTATATAAATCTAGAATTTCACACAGATGGAAATGAACACCCTCCAGTCTGAACTGTCACATATGAAATACCTGCACTGACCTTGAAGCACTGCAATGACAAAGCCCCAGGCCCGACTGGCTCAATAACTAAAACATTTGTTGGTAAATTACGCCACTACTTCTATCTGTAGTATTTTAATGGAATCCTGGAAAGTGGGTTCACACTCCCAACTTTGACACACATACTATAGTACGCCTTTCAAAAGGACAAGACCCAAACTCCAGAATTCCTAAGGTAACGGCTATTCGCTTAATGCTGATGTAAAGGTGGTTAAAGCACTGCTTCTCGTTAGAGAATGCCTTATCATTTGAGTACCAAAATATTTTATAAAGGTCACACCGCTTGAATACCCCACTCTTCTACTATAATTGTTCACAGAATATCTACTAAACTTCCTGAACCTGTGATTTCATAGATGCCAGAAAGCATCATAGGTAGAGGGGAGCAATTGTTTGTGCTTTAAAGTAGAAATTGCCTGGTGTATAAATTTATTTTGACCGCCTTCTCTTTATTCCCCAAAGCCACAGTGTCCACAGTACTAATGATGTTTTATTCGATTACGGCTCTGGTCGCGAAGTCGTGGTTGTCCTTTTGTCACCTTGTTTCCTCGGGCCATTGTTGGTCAAGAGCTCTGTCTATTGCATTGAAAAAGTCCTCCCCTTGCTAAAGTGGGGAATTGCAAATGGAATTGAATATAAACATCACTGCATGCAGATGTGATTTGTTGTTGTATATAACTGATCTCATATCTTCATCCCTGCTGTTTTAGGTATTCTGAGACTTGAAACCTTTCAGTTATAAACAAACTGGGAAAAGTAGAAAAGCTCTGCTATCACTGCAGCACATGTCTCTTCAGCAGTCTGATTTACCTTTTCACTTAGTCCATCAGGTTTAAATAATGAAAATAATGTGACTTGTTCTTTATCCAGCTCATCATTACCTCAAATTTCAACTGTAAAAGATTATATTCGATATTCAAAGATGGGGTAAACTCCCTTCATTGAATTTCAGATCAAATGCTTGTAAGATGAATATCTTACCAAACTTCATTATTCCACCAATTTTTCTACCTAAACATTTTTAACCACTTAATAAGATAATATGTTATTTTATTTAATGAGGTCACTGGAGTTCTGTAAGTCTCAGATGACTAGAGACCATCAAGACAATGTTTCCACATCCATAAACTTTACAGAAGGAACTGACCTCTGGTAAATTACAAACCACCATCTGGGATCTCACAATTGCTCTATTTTATCTTTACCTACAAAACCCTTTATATTGAGAATCGGGCGGTTCTTAATACTGGCTACCAAATCAAGTTTCAATTTTAGCGGACTTTAAATTTGTATTTATCTTCCTTAAGTAAATAACACACTATTTCCTCCATCACTTCGGACTCAACATTTTCAATGTGGCATGACAAGGGTATTACGAATTCAAACATTTATATGTAAGGTGGTGTATTGGATAGCCTGCCACCGTCATCTGCCACGCCTCAAACATATCTGTTTCGCTTATTTTCAAACTCATGAATATGTTTCAATTTCCCTTCTGTAATATTAAAATAAACAATACTCACAGAGGAATCATTTCAGTTAACACATTGGCTTTAGGCAACCACTCAGATGTTAAACTGGCGCGCTGGAAGGTAACTTTCATAAATGAGGAGTCCTGGGAACAAGCCACATAGAGAGAGGGTAAATCATCACTTGTGCACGTCTTGACTTTGTTCAATTTAAGTTCCTAATAGGGTGTGCATTTTCCAAATCTGAATGTCTGTACTATATCCGGAAGTGGAAGACAAATATGATAAATGCTATGGCTCTCTTATCACCAGCTACATGTTTTTCTTTGTCTGGTCTGAAACATTTTTGGCATGGTCAGACATGGGTATGTCAACTGCCTTGGTGTAACTCAACCATGCCCCTCGGGACGGCAGTATTTGGGATTCCTAACCCCTCACTGCACTTATAACTTATGCATAAAAAGATAGTTTTTAGCCACATCCCTGCACAAAGACATTTATTATTGTTACATTGAAGTTCATAAATGTCTTCATTCTCAAAATGGAAAGATATCATGCTTTTTAAAGCGAGAAAATTAATATACATTAAGAGACGCTAGCCAAATTTTTTCACAATGCAACCTTTATTACTCTATTCCACTAATTTAGAGGTGTATTTCAACGGACTGAATTTCTGCCTATTACTTGGCATTTTGTTAGCCATGTAAATAAACGGGCAGGTGCGATGGTCGCAGATGGGCTTGTTGGGGCATGTGTGGTGTGTATTCGTATGGTGTTTTTGTTCTATCGCCAGGCAGCATATGCGACACCTCCAGTCATATACATGCATATATGTATGTATATAAAAAAAGAGGATAACTGCATCCCGCAATTGAAGTATCTGTATTTTCAGCAAAATATTAAAAAAAAAAAAAAAAAACAATAGCTAAAACTACTCCCAACTTAATTAAGTGTTTTCCATTAGAATAATTTTGTCCAGGGTAGCAATATGGCTTCCTTCATAGTCAGGCCAGGCTCAGGCAGACATTCTGGACAAAGGCAGGAAGCTGCTTATTCTGTTTCATGGTGAATCCTGAGAATGATGGTAATTGGCCCCAGCCCCAGGGTAGCCCGGGGACGGAGTTTCATGATCGCCCATGAGCGCCTTTCTTGGGTTGGCGGGGCGGTTGGGGTCCTGGAGGGAGCCCAAACACCTGGCCCTCACCGAGCACATAAAGTGTCCCGAGCCAAAGTGCCATCACTTCCTGGGTACAAGCCCGGCGCGCCATCCGGATGGCTCTACATCCTGAGTAAAGAGGTCCACCCCACCTTCTTGGTGTTGGGCTCTGATTTGATTGAGTTTTCTAATTCTTCTGTTGTGGGGCAGAAAACATAAACATTTAGAACATTAAAAGATTACTTTTACATTTAACTACTACAACTCCCAAGAGGTTGTGGCAGTGTGTGCCTGTGTCAAAGTAACCTGCGGAAATCATTAACATGTTGACGTGGAACGTAATATAGCAACCAGCCCTTTCACAAATTTTTATTACATTTTGTTTTCATTTGCAGTTTTTGCCTTTATCACTGAAGCATGGATACTTATGATTCCATATAACACTGGTAAGGAAAAGGACGCAGGAACTGATTAAGTGCAGTATGTCTTCTGCCCTCTGTATCTCCACCAGCCAGCCGGAGCAGTCAGATCAAATGCAATCTGCAAAGTGTTTTTAACTGGTGAGTAGAAGGAAGAGACCAGAATCAGCCTGACCCAAGACTATTCCACTACTCCAGTCTAATAACTGCCCAGTAAAATAAACGGACGAAATTAGAGACAGGCCTTATTCAGCCAGGATCATGGCCCCCACATATTTCAAAAACACCATTCATCTCACATCCAGAGGATCAGCTACAGGAACATGCATTCTGTAAGATGAGGGGAGGGACATGGTTTACACCATGCTGCCGGGTGCTCATACAAACACAGTCAAAGTGGATAGACAGTGCTCACCAGATGTCAACCATATTATCTGCAGGCAGAGAGTTTACCAGTGTTTGTTGCTGCTCTTACATTCCTCCAGTGCACCACGTATAATGTACAAGCTCATCAGCATTCACGTGGCAAATCAAACTAGATGCTAGTTTTTTACCAGCAGCTGGTGATTTTAATCAAAAACCTCCACCAGCAGGTTTCACCAGGGAGGAAACACATCCCAGACTGAACAATCCTGCAGCCACAAGTTCTCCCTATCAGACCATATTTCCTGCTTCTCCCGTGCCAACTCACTCCCAGTTTGATTCCAAAGAGCGCCGCAACCATCAGCAAAAACTGTTATTTCTGTATGCTGGTCACTACATTTTATTTTATTCTGTCAGTGAAGTGTTCCCACCTGCTCAAGAGTAGCCACTGATTATCCCAACAGAGTCTAGCTGTCTAAATGATCACGACCCTGTGGCATTCAATTCCATTCTGATGATGAAGTCCTTTAAGAAGCTGGTTCTCCAGCACATCAAATTCAATGACCGAAGTCAGTCCATGGGCCTCACCAGGTTCAATAAATTCAATACCATGTCCTTTTTGTTTTTCATTGCTGGGGTTTCAGCCAAGACGCACACTGCCTCACAGCCAGTTGAGACAGCCACCTCCCAGTTCAAAGTTTCACCATCAGAGCCCCATGAGGCTGTGCTCAGCCCCTTCTGTTCACGCCGTTCCTCCTCACCCCACTCACTGGGAAATGGAGTGAACTCGGCTGTGGAGACAAGACAACACCACCATCACCGGCACACAGATTACACACAGTGATGAGAATTCATGCTCAGAAAGACATCATGTGGCAAAGGAGGATGTTACTGCCACAAAAAACAAGGAGCTGATTTTAGAGAAAAAGCAGCACACACACACACACACCCTGCCCTAGCTTCAGGAGGAGTTGAGGTGGAGCAGGTGAATAGTTTTAGGTTCCTGAGAAACCTGTTGTCACCAGGCCCCATCCTGATATGGAAAGATAAGCAAAACAACTGTAATTTAAAAAACTGAAAAGGCTTGATTCTTGTGCCAATCCAAACATCAGCACAAAGTGATATGCGACGTTTCGACCAGGACAGCTGGGCTCGATTAAAACCGCCAAGAGCATCATCAGCACCATCTGCTTCAAGCTCCCGCGATACGGCGGTGAGGTGGCAGCATGGCATACTCAGAGATGGTAACCACCACAGCCAGCGGCTTTAGCCCACAATGGCGGCAGAGTTCATGCACCATCAAGAAACTGCTTGGTCTTTAGAGCGACCATGTATTCAATCTGAATCTTGAATATGGAGAATATCAAGCAGATACCAATGGAACACACTGAGAACACACAACCACAGACTGTTACCATGAAATACTTGATCCAGATAAGCTGTGATAAAGGGCAGGTAAAATATGTGATTTCAAAGCGTCAGACAGATGATGAATTATCAAACCACACATTCACAGTCACAGACACAACGTTTGTTTGAGCAGGTTTTTGCCAGTAAAACCAAAACGAAAAATTGGGAGTTCTGAACAACTTTCAGGGATATATATATTGCTGCATGGTTCACCATGAGTTCATCAGCCCCTGTGGTGGATGTGCGTGCTTCTCCTCAGAGCCGTGTGATCACTGTGGTGCTGTAAAGTATGTCCATGGCCTGACAACCAGGCATGAGGTGCCTCCTCCGCACACCACATGCAGTAGCCAGCCTCCGCCTGCACTCAATGTAAACCTGCCAACCGTGCAGCGTCAGTGTCTGTATCCCGTCATGATTCAGGAGATCCTCCTCCTGGGGCTGCCTGGCCCAACCCTGCAGAGGCTGCCCTGGGCCAGAGAGCCCACAGAACTGTAAAGTAGTAACTGCATATTTGCCATAGTCTTGTTCTTTAATAATTATTGTGTTATTTAGGAATAACTTTATTGTTTGCTTTATATTTCATTTCATGTGGAATTATGTTTATGCAAACTAATGCACTTTTAGCCATGAATCATAGTTCGACTGTTGCTGCATTTCAACAGCACAGCAGGTAACCAATGTGTGGTAGAGTGCTGTGTAAATGTTGTGGTGATGAATACATCGTGCACAGGGATGGCTCAGCTAAGATGAAAGAGAATAAGTACAGAGTGATGATCCTCACAATATAAACTATTCAAAGTTCATTCTGAAATCAATAAAATCAGTCTCAGCAAAGTCTAAATAGGTTGTTTCACCTGCAGGATCGCTTGACTATTTGTCTTCAATTTAGACACTTTCATGCCGAGAACACGGTGTTGTGTAATCTGTCTGTCCTCTCACCTCTGCCTGACAGAACAGAAAATGGAAAACATACACACAATCTGATTTATTAAAGCACAGTCACGTAAAAGTCCCGATATTGATTCATCTCAGCCATATTTGTTATTTAAATACATACATGAACATATACGTGCATCTATGCAAGTGCAATGAGCTGAGAAGATCAATATGAATAGATAATACTAAATCAAGGGGGAACAGCAGCCAGCCTGGTCGCCTATACAAAGTTCAAACACCTTATCAACCAATGATTTCACTGGCAGATGAATACTGATAATCATCACATATGATATAATTGAGTTAACTTACATTAATGATGAAATAGAGGGGAGACATGGGTTCTGAAGTCTATAAAATGTCCTGCTCACAATGAACAAGGACTGGCCAGGTGCCAAAGCCTACTTTTCTTGCTAGAATCACCACTTAATGGGAGGTCTTTTGGTCTGCCCAGCTGACCTCCAGGCAATGTTCATCACTTATTTTGCATATGCCTGGGTTTGCCTCCGGCAATGCATGCCTGTGTCATTTACAGACGCATCTGGACGTCTCATAGAACGATTTCTCTCAAAAAATCACATGAACAGTCAAACAACCTATCCCTGTCTTTTGACATGTTATCAGTATATCTAATGTTGTCAAAACCATCAAAAGTAGCACATGAGAAATCAGTATTTTAAAAAACGTCATTTTTATAGACAGTCATTTCCGTCATCTTAAATAGAGTACCACAGGCTGTGTTGAACAGTCAAGTCCAGGCACAGTCCTCTTCCCTCTTCCTCCACCTCTGCACCACTGGCTGTACTGCCTCCTCACGCCCACGCCCAAACACAAACCCGCGCCACTGCCAGAGATCCTGGCACATGAGCCTGCGGGAGTCCCACCACCATCAGCATGTTGCTGGCCTGAGTCTGCAGCCTCTTCTTCCTGAGGTGAAGGTCCCAGCAACAGAGCTGTGTCCCACCCCCGAGGCTCTGTGTGCCTCCCAGCCTGGCCGATCGCCCCGGCAGGGAGTCTATGCGCTTCTGCCCCACGCCTCTGCAAGCTGAGCTCAGTGCCAAAGTGACGCCAGGCCACCACCATCCGTCAGCTGTGAGGTCAAAGTCCACAGGTGGCCGCCAGCAGGCACTGGTAGCGGCGGTGGTCCCGGGACCACCTGGGATTCGACTGAGGCCCTCCGACGAGTCTCTGGACCCTGGTCTCGGGACGGCCCAGGGGTCAGGTAGAGAGCAAGCCCGGGCCCTTCCTCTGCCCAGCTGGGTGGAGATTTGACAGGCACTGCCACTCCCCAGTGCTCTCACCATGGCTTACTATTTAAAAGGACCATCCTCCTATAGAAACAAATAAACAACATCAAATCCAGATAAGAAAGAAATGTTTAAGACAAAAGTCTCAAAGATGGTCTCAATCCACACTCAGTGTTCTTTGGGGATGAGACACCTCCTGAGTCAACCACAGGAGCATGTAGAGGAAATGGGATTGACTGGGAGGAATTAATAGAAGATGGATCTATTAGACATATGGTATGCATACATTTATATTGGCAAATTAAATGAATTCAAACAAAACCTGCCATTGAAGAATGATGAATGTTCATGTGTGTTACTTTCTCCACTTTAAATCATACTTTGAGCCACAGACTTCATTTAAGCTTAAATCACGCGATCGTTTCTGTCTAAATCATACCTATTTTTGATATCTTGTATATGAACACAGTTTAAATTCTGATATTATTTTTTATTCTGCCTGATGGGCACATGATAAGAAAGATGTGTTAGGTGAGTGATGTGAGTGGTCAGGTGTGTCAATCATTTGGATGTCACAGAAAATAAAATGAAAACAAAATGCTGAGGATACTTCTACATTTTGTTCAGCAAGATAAGCTCGCCACCCCACTTTTCTGGTGTAACAACAGCCCTCAGATCACATCATACTGATATTAAGAAACCTTTGATTAAACGGCCTTTATGTTACACTGAACCCTGACCAGAGACTTCCATAGCATGCTGGCATCATGGAGTCAGAGGTTGATGTGCTCACACACCCCTGCACTGTTGGTGCCTGCCGCACAGCTCTCCCTGCAGCCACTGCCTGCACTTCTCACTTCTGGGTTTAACAGGACAACAATGTCCCTTACCTCCCATGCACTTTACACAGAATTACAGAGTCGTTCAAGTAAAATACTGACCTCACTGAAGCTGCATAATGATTTATCTGATTTGCATTACCTTAACCAGTATTTGCAAGCGGTACCCTTTTGTTTAAAACCCCAGATCACTGGCCTCGGAGCTGCTCACAAAACAAACCCTCAGCTGTTTCCAGGTCTCACATTCATTGATGCACGTTTATTTTAACTGCAATGAGGGACCCCTTGAGGAGGTTCTCAACCCACACACACACACACACACACACACACACGACATAGAACTGTTTTCTAGCCAAAACCAAACCACAGTCACCCTGACACATCTCTGTTTCATTGTTAGTAATCGGCCCAGTTGTTTCAGACCTTTCAGCTCCCAGCCCAGTGTTTTAGGCATTTCAGTCTCCTGTTTCATGTATTTTAATAATGTGGGGGATTTTTTCAGCATTGCTTTCAGTACTTCTCTCAGCTTAAAGACTATGTCATATTTTCGTTAGAAGGAAATGCATTGCCGGCCTTCAAATTTATTCTCTGCCCCTCACGGCAACAAAAAAGGGAATTGCTTGATGTTGTGCTCTGCTGAAGTATCAAAGCATCTGGCTGAAACACCAGAAAATAAAATATTCATCTTAGACAAACCCAATGTCTTCTATAAAATAAAAACAACAGTAAAACAAAGAACGTGTTTGCTGTGTGTGTGCAGTTTCCCCAAATGTTTTCTTCATGCAAGTTTCAAAATTCCGGTGTTAGACAGTTAAACTCTTGATCTTTGATCTATAATTTGATTGAAATAAAGAATTAGCACATCATGAAGAGGCAGGAAAGCAAGCAAAACACAAACAAAGCAGACAAAAGTAACGTGTGACATAAATATAGAGAGATTTTCAAATGTAACTTGTTGTCATTGTTTGGCTCCTGATGATTGACAATAAAAATATAATGTAATGCCTTTATGAAACTTAGCTTGCAGCTTTCGCTCTAACTACGGCGTGTAGTGCAGCTACCTTACAGGTGAGTGGATTTCATGTAATTTATTACCTGATATAACTCATTGAATCAAACCATAATATGGTTGTTTATCTGCTGGTATAAGATTTAAGCCTGTGCCGCCGTCATCCACGCGGTGGCAGCTTTGGTGTCTCAGTCCGCCTGCCGCCTGCGCGTTGGTTTCGTTTATAGGAGCCACAGAGATACAGAGGGCCATGTTGCCCATGCATTGTCCGCATACGGCAACTGGCTGCTTGATAACGGCCGTGTGGCCTGACAGCCACGCAGATCTACCCCTTGCGTGCTCACCAAGAATAATAACACTCAGTTTTTTTTTTCTCGCCCAAGCCACCCTCTCGCGTCGCCTCTGCCGGTTATCGAGAGCAGCTCAGCTCGTTTGCACACACCGGAGGTCCACAGGCTCGCGTTCTCGTTTCTCTTCCATCACTGGCCTGGCTGCTACATGGTAGTGCCAGCGTTCCTCCTCTCATCAAACAAAGCCAGCGGCATGCCACCGACAACAACAACATGTTATAACACTAAGACAAGTCTGCGCACCGCTCGACAATCAGTTTTATACGGATCGGCGGCTCAACGGTTTCATCGCTGAGGAGCCCGTGTTTACGATGTCTCCACGTGCCCGCACGGGCCGTTAATCTTTCATAATCACGCCACAATCATGTATTCCGCCGGCGAACAGAGCCTGCCCTCCGTCCTGCTCTGTGTGGAAGGCCAGCGCAGGCCTCCAGTAATGCATTTTAAGGCTCTTGCTTATCTTCAGGGTGGGAGCCGGACTAGGCCCCTGGGCTCCTGCAGGCCCTGGCACCGAAGAGATGCAACAGTGTCGACGGCCACTCCACCCCTGCTGTGGTGGGAGTGGGGGCCACCGGAGCAGTGCGACAATATGATAAGCCATGTAATACTAATGCTGTTGTTCTGCCAAAATCATGCGATGACTGAGGTGTTGCGGCAAAAGCGCGAAAGCACATGGTGGTGAAAGGCATCCGCCGCAAATCAGGGGCCCCATGAGCTCCAGCTCATCATAGCTGTGCTAGACAGGCTTCATAAAAACCGTAAAAGTCTATACCAATAACCTGTGTTATTAAACACATGTCAAACAATTCATGTATTATTAACTGATCTGTCCATTCGTTGATTAATGAATGAATTGTCTGTCGACATGAGCCTGTGTTGACAACCCAAAACATTCAGTTTTATTATCAGGGAGCAGAGAGAAGTATTAAACAGGCTGTGTAACATTCAGCACAAAAAAACTATATGTAAAACCACTCATCAAGATTAAGTTAAGGTTTAACCCATCAATCAACTAAACGGAGTAAACGAATTGATTCCGTTAATTTGTAAATTGATCAAAGGATGAATTATTCTACACTATTCTTTATACGTTGAACGCTGTTTGACAATTAAAAAAAATCATACTCACCCAGGCCCTCCTTGTCATATTCAAATTGGTATTGAAATTAAATGATTTTTAATTGATAACCATCTATAGACTAACAGCACATACATGATATATACTAAACCATATTGAACTGTATCCCCACCCTGAAGCTTCTGCAACAAACCCCAGATCGATTGAGGGCCTAAAAGAGCCATAAATCAGACTTTTGTCCAGCTGTCTGTTGATAGTCAGTTATAAAATTGCATTGTCACTGGATTTTTCTTTTGATCGGTTATTGAATTTTTCTCTTCTCCCAAATTCAGGCTTCACTCATCAGTGCAATGACAAACGAGGTTGGCCTAGTTAGCAGCCGTCAGTCACACACTGTGTGTTACCCATACACATCAGCTCATTGTTCGACTTTTGTGAAATAAAATTAATAAAAATAACCCGTATAGTGACGGGTTAGGGTCTGAAAAGAAAAGGAGGGGGCGTTGTAGCTACTACACGGTTTCTATGTCCACGCCACACACACACACACACACACACACACACACACACACACACACACACACACAGACATAGAGCAAGCATCCAGGTCCCACATCCTGGTACTTTTTAGCGTTGTCAAGGCAGCCTCAGAGCACGGCAGGCTGGCGGAAAGTAGCTGCAGTGTCCTGGCAAAAATATCTGTCCAAAAACGTTCACTAAACTGTCCCGGAAAGTTAGGTGTAACTAAAAGGTAACGGATATGCATGTTTTTCTTCCACACGTTTCCAAGCGTCCTGCTTTATGACTGTAATGTGCGGGTTTTCTCGCGTGTTTTAGACAGGCAGCAGACTCAGACAGGCGGCAGTCCGTGTGGACAAGAGGAGGAAGATCTTGTCCATTGTGCCTCTGAGAGAGACAGCGCTTTAGGCACCATTTACGCTCTAATGTGGTAATTTTTTCACTGAGTTTCTGAATCTTGAGTTAATTGTGCTTCAGCTAAGTCGATTCGCTGCGTTTAAGATCAAACAGACTCCGAATAAAGAATAAATATGGCTCTCGACAGATATAATTTGTGATAGAAAGGGACAGGTTTAAAGGGACAGTGTCACTCCGCGTCCTTCCTGGTTCCTGTAGCTTACACATTTTACATGCACGACGTGTCTGTGTCACCACAGATGCTATGGGAATGAAAGTCTTTCATATTTATGTTTTTTAACGTTGCATTTAAATATTTTAACAACTATAAGATGTAGCCTGTCATCAATCACGTGGGAATTGCACACTGTGTCCAAATGATATGTGCAAGTGATAGAGCAATGGGCGTTTTAGTTCCCATGCATTGTCTTTGATTTGTATTTAATCCATTTTGAACAAGCGTTCTAAAGCGGAGATTTGAACACTTGGTACAGTGAGTCCAAATGTGATATTTAGGAAATGTGGTTAAGGAAAAAGTTCCAAAAAGAGCGTGTGAAATGTCTCAGATCATCACTTATATGAATTCACTGCATATGAAATGTATCATATGTAGTAAAGCCGCATGCGCTGAAATGTGAATTTAACGTTGATCTGAAATGTGATTCATATGTGATAGTAAATCAACAACTGTATCCGAAACCTGTGGTTTTATGATGTGAATGTATCACATCTGAAAAGCCGTTTCATTTTTCAAAATCACAGTTTAGCTCCAGATGTGCTTTAATTTGATTTTATACACAAATTATATGTGTTTAATTGACGTTTTTTGCATAAGATGCCTCACATTTTACATACAATACATAATAGTTGAAAATCACACATGCCTTTTTCATGTTAATTTCACATATGAAGAATGAATGCATGCTTTTTTTGTAATAGAAAAATGTTAATAAATCTATTCATCAGCAGATAGTTAAGGATCAGGGTCCTCTCATAGACTGATGATGTGCAATATTACAATTACAAGTGAAAGTAGAGCATTAATTGTTCTGATGTGATGCAGTATAATAGCCTGTTATATCTGTAGGACACTTATAATGTTCAGTTTCTGTTGAAGCTGCTCCTGAGGTGTTCATTTAACTATATGTGTATTAATGAGGTTACACTGTTAATTCAGAGAAGTTAACTTTACATAAAAAATTAGAGACAATCGATTGCCTTAAAAAGTAATTTATTATGGAAAAATGAACATTTAATAAGTAACAATGTAAGTTTAATAATAAGAACTTAGAAGCATGTTCCCTGAAAATGACCAGAAGCTCCTGTGAATCAGAGCAGACAATTTCTGCACAGCAGACAATACACCACACACTTTTGAAGAATGGGCCACATTAACGATAATGATAAAGCTTGGACAGTAAGCACATCACAAAACGTTTCCTTATTCTTAAAAAGATTCAAAACAAGTTCCAAAAGGCACCCTTTGAAAATGGGACATTAATAATATTACTTAAATATGTTGATATTAACTGTGCATTTGCATTAAAATTAGTAAATAGTAATTTTGAAAAAAAAAAGAAAAAAAGAGTCAATTAGGCCTGAACTTGCACATTTTGGGCTAAAAGTGTAGTTTATAAATGGGGATGGGCAAAACATTAGTGATGCCTCACAATGTAATACAGTCCAGCACAACACCAGTGGTGAATTAATTCCTTTTTGACAGTGTCAACAAAACTGAACATTCTGATCTATGTAATTACAGGGTTGTCTATAGTCTCTATCAGGATGCAGCTAAGAATTGTTCTCTGTTCCTCAGGACACCTGCATATTGATGTGATGTCTGAGAGATTTGGTAGCTGCTCAGTGGAGCAAACACACCTACTGCAGCATCATACAGGAGGACACAATGTAAGTTAATGTCAGCAAGGAGTCCGGACAGAGGGGATGAATTGAACCAGTGTGACGAGGGAAGAGCCAACTAGTACTGCTGGATGAGAACTGATGAGCTGTCTAAGCTGGCAATAGCATGCCAACTGCAAAAGGTAAAGGTGGTTCAGCGTCCCACCGCTACCGGCCTGCCTCAGAGTATGACGATGCCACCCTCGCTCAAAAGAGAGAATACTGGAGAACCAAGAAACGAGAGCAGAGGGCCCGACTGTCAGAGCAGAGAGGAAAGCCAACACAAGACAGTCGAGGGGAGAAGCTCCTGCATCTAAACGCCCCTGCAGTGGTGAATTCCAGTTTACCTGGCTCCTTTGCTACTCCCCCTTCTCCTATGCAGAGTAATGATGAGTCATACAAAACAGCTAATGTCTCTCCTGCATCACTGAGTGAAAATACAGTCGGTGACAGTTTAGTTGAAGCCACTGATAGCCAAAAGGAGAGATGGTTCCAGACAATGAAACTCAACAAAGTCTTGCCTCACCTGCCAGCATCATGTTCCATCTCAGCCAAAGCTGCTGGGGGCAGCACTGCCGCAGTGAAACGCAGAGCAGCAAGGGGTGCTATGAACAGAGCTGTTACCTTACCCACACCTAGTGGAACCCAGCTGAACACCAGTTCCTCAGTGCCTCCAGTCAGAGTGACCAGAATTACCAATGGCAGCTACGCCAAAACAACACCTCAGCCACGTGTGTCTATGCAGGGCACATCAGTCCCCAAAACACAACAGAAGGCACAAGTTACATTGCGCATTCAGCCCAAACTCTTACCCACCAATGTGGCCACAGGTATGATTCTTGTGTCTTCTCCATGTAGCCCCATTTCTGTTAAAACAGAGGGCAAACCAGTGAACACAACACCTCAAAGTGGAACAAAGAGTGCCTTGGTCATCACACAGAGGGCTAAAGATGTTGGCAACTCACAATCTTCCATGGAGTCCGAGGAGGAGAGAGCAGCCAAACGCAGAGAGCATTGGCGGATCAAAAAGCGAGAACAGCGAGCAAAGCTGGCTGCTCGGATAGCTAAAGCCAGAGAGAGGACGCAGGGCGTAGAGATGATGGTACAGAGGCAAACAGCACAAAAAACAGTGGGTGGCACTCAGTCATTTTTGAGAGGAGCAGGCCAGAGGCAGTGTCCTACTCGGGTCAAAACTTTATTTACATCTGCCAAAAGGGAGAATAATAAGCACAGTGGAGCAGCAGGTGTAGCTACACCTAACCTGCAAGTAAATCAGATAAAAGTACAAAATCCACATGAGAATAGGACAACACAGACAGCAATTATATCTGATGTTATTTCTGTGAAAAGACCGGGAGAATCACAGAGAAAGCCTCCAAGTTACATTCATCTTTCTAATGTAACCCGAGGGATTGCACGATGTAAAACACCTAGACAGAGGTTAATTGAAGCCCAGAAGAATTTTTTGAATCAAAGGAACATAAGATGTAAATCCCCACTGTTTGCTTCAGTCTTTGGTACCAGAAATATCCCCAGAATCGACCCCAATGACACACCTGAGCAGATAATAGCGAAACGGCGAGAGTACTGGCGAATCAAAAAGCGTGAACAGCGCGCCAAGCTGTCAATGGAGGTGAAGGCTCGGCTGAAGGAGAAGGACTCTCTGATGCGGAGGGTGAAGCGCTACCAGAAGATTCTAGAGGAGATGAGGAAGGCCAGAGCACTGACACAATCAGCAGGAAGCACTCTTACCCACGCCTCTGAGACCATTGGAGGGTTCATCAAGGAGGATGGGACAGTGACCATTAACATTCCCCAAGGTCCAACAGGTCACAACACAGCAGCAAATAAAAGTGAAGAACTTCATGTAGATTCCAATAATACCCCCATTACACAACCTCAACATCAGTCTAATGTGAAACGGAGAGGTATTGCACCTGTTAAGATAAACCAGCCCCCCGCTCCACTCCGCCCAGCTCAGGTCAAAGTCTCTTTTCCCCTTTCTGGACAGTCAGTCAACAAGCCTCTAAGACTATTGTCAGTCAGACCAAGGACTCAACTTGAAAGCACAACTCTTCCTAATTCACACTCCTTACCAATCCAAACTGTAGGTCAGATCACGCTCACTCATCCCCCATCCCCTCAAAATGCCATTTCTGGAGGATCAGCAGCAGGGTCGAACCTCAGTGGCTGTGTCATGAAAATGGCTGTTTCAAATAGTGCGCCATCACTATCAGCACTCTCTCTGGATCCAGAGCTGACAGAGGAAGAGAGGATGGCAAAGAAGAGGGAATACTGGAGGATAAAGAAACGTGAGCAGCGAGCGGCTCGTGCAGCGCGGCTAAAGCAGGGTGTCTTACAAGCGAGGGCTAATGCAGTCTTACAGAGGAGGAAAGCCCAGAAGCAAGTAGCAGTAACCACTATACCACTGAGCAGAAGTCTGACTAACCATACAGCAAATGCAGAACCTCTTCCCAACAACAGTGTGCCTGTTACACCAAATGCAAATGAGATAAAACAAGAGGCTGAGTCTATGCCAGCAGTTGACCTAAATTCTCAACCAGAACAAGCCATCTGTCCAGATATCAAACCCCCAACCTCCCCACCTCCACCTCCACCTCCAGCGCCCCAGCCAGAGTCTGATCCAGCTCTGAGTGCAGACAACCAAGCTACCACTCTGCTAGCCGTGGCCTCTATGAAGAAACTCCTGGAAGAATCACTCAGCACAGTGAGGGAATGTAAAAGTGAGCAGACTGACATTAAAATAGAAACAACAGAGGAGGCTTCGGAGCGAGGCATAAAGCCAAATTTACCTCAGCTCTGTTTTGATAAGGATGAGGTGGCTCCCATTGCTGCTGACCTGACACTGCAGATAAAAAGCTGGCAGCCAGATACTGATGCCTTAGCACACACAGGTTCACCAAGCCCTCATCTCAAAGACTCATCACAAATTAGTGAGACACTTCCACCTCTCCCTACCTCCAGTGAAACAGTCCTGCATCCCACCTGTGAGCACTCTTCCCAGACCCCTTCGAACTTCATAGTAAACCCCTCCATGGAAGCCTCTGATGGTCCATCCTCACCACGCAGAACCCAGAGGCTTCGCACCAAAAAAGTGGGCCATCAAAACTGCTGCTCCCCAGAGCCACCAAAGCTGCATCACCTACCGCTGGATCAACCACATCCACAGCAACAACACACTGAACAACAGTGTCAGGCACAAGAACAAAGCCAAAACAGCAACTCGCCATCGGCACAAAGATATCGCAGTGTGGGGAGTGAGCAGGGCGGCCTGACCAGCCTGCAGCGGAAGAGGGAATACTGGAAGCTGATGAAGCGGCAGCAAAGGGCCAGGTTAAAGGCCAGACAGAAAGAGAGACACGGAGAATGCAGCAGTCAGCTTTCCCCAGCAAACATCCAGGTGAAGTGACATGCGGGAATAATGTTCATTTTGTACATTCTGTAGAGTTGCTGATATGTTGTGTTGCAGTGTAACAAATAGCCAATATTGTGACAAGCAGCTAATACACAAAATGCTTGATACAGCATTGTTTTGCATTGATGACTGGGTTTTAGACAGACCCTGTGAGGGAGCTGGAGGGCAAAGTTTAGAAAAGGCAACTGTCAAAGACTGTATAGCCAGCTTCTGTTCCTTTAACATTTGTATTTGGTTCATTTGGATATTGCTGTTAGCCCTTAAACCACTTGAACAGTAAGCATTTTGCGTTGCGTACGTGTTGAAAATACAACATCGCACTTGATGGCAGCAAAAATGTTTAGCTCCCAAGAGGCTTTAACAATGGGTCATTGGCTAAGACTCGTTGAATGTTAATATGCTAACCAGCTTTTATTAAAATGACATGGTATTCAAATTTTGCCAGCCAGTACAGTGGTGGTTACTGTTAAAGTGAGACGATGAACTGTAAACCCCAGAAATGTTTTAGCTATGAGAATCATTTAGTTTTGTTTTTGGTGGGCACCAGAACCTGTCTGTGGTACACTAAAATTTTTTTGGTCACGTTCCCTCACAGGGTCCATAGATTCTGTATTCTGAGGCATTTCGATATGATTGCCTTAAAACTTAGTGGCCAGAGTGAAATATTTTCCAGTGTCTGACTCTTAATGACTCATGACACAGAATTCAGATGATCTAAACAAAGAACTGAAGACTCTCAGAAGACAGACCTTTGCTCTGAGTGTTTCAGTGGTTCTACAGATATCACTGCTTAAATACATGAATGTCACTTTATTTATAAGCACAGAGAGTTAAGGTTTTATAGGCATTGCCAGTGCCCTCTCCAGCTGAAACTTGAATCATAAGACTGCAAACCCCTCTCTGGTATTTGACACGTTAACAGCAAAAATGGAGGGAAGTGTGACTGAGAGAAGCCCATTTAAAACTAAATGCAAACATACTGTATGTGCATGCTTTAGAGAGAGTGTTGACTGATTTTGTTCATGTTGTGTTGTTGTCTTTCAGGCTCCAGGTCTTGTTATCATCAACACTGTTAAGGGTGTAAATCCTCAAGCAAAATCAGCTCTCCAACCCAAGCCATCAATTGCCTCTCTGACTGCAGTGACCAGCATCCCCACTGTCCTTGTCGTTAGCCCCACAACATGTAATGCTGAACAGTCACCGGGCACTCTCCAGGTCAAATTGCCAGTCATCAGTGTCTCCTGTTCACCCAGAGGTGAGCAGAATGACATAAGCATTAAGCCTTCACAGAACACGTCCGACTGTCAGGGAGCTCCCGAGAATCAGCAGCAAGCCATGCCGAGTTCACGAAAGTGGATGTCTAGAAGCACAGATGTAGACTCAGCCCCCTCCCTCCCTACTCTGAAGCCCCCAGAAAACCCACTGTCCAGCATTAACCTGCAACCCATTGAACCTCCTGGTCAAAATCCAAATTCCACCCTCAGTCCAATGAAAATCCCTTGTTCTCAACTTCAGAGCCCCACACATATGATACAGCCTCCCACTAAGCTGGCACCTATGAGCACCATGGTTCCACCGAAGCCCATCCCTGGGGAGTCTGAGGAGGACTTTCTGAGGAGGAAGCGCGAATATTGGAGGATAAAAAAGAAGGAGCAGAGAGCCAGGAAGGCCATTCGGGACAAGGGAATCACCCCAAGGAGAGCTGCCAACAACTGGAGGCCCATCCTACCTGCACAGGACTTACTGACACAGGTAAGGGCTGTGTGGCTAAATGATGAAGAGCACCGATTACACACGTTATAACACCTCTCAGATTAGATTCTTAGTGAAAACTGGAAGATAATGGGATGATGCAGTTTGTTTGTGGGTTAAATGTCTGTTCACAAATCATTCATGTTTTGGTTCCAGCACAGTCCCTCTCTGTTCATCCATAATACTACATTATAAAGTGACAGTGAGGAGAGAGAGATAGGGAGAGGGAGAGAGAGAGAGTGAAAACAGAGCATAAGGCATATAAAAAGACAACTTAGCTTTATTTGGTCTGTATTACATTACAGTTATTTTCTAAAGTAAACAAATACTGACAGACCTCTATGCAGCCCTCAGGTAGTGTCCCCACACAGACAAGGTTGTAATGACAGACAGACATCACCAGTACCTCCAATACTGATGACTTAAATAAAAAATCAATACATTGTTTTTGGGGCATTTTAAGGAATGAGGAACTTCAAGGCGATGCAAAAATAACCTCTAACCATCTCTAAAGTTGTATAATTATTATTCAGCTTTTAGCTGCCTTGTAGGAGACATTAACATAAGAATGGACAAAATCAAAGCGGCAGCGCGGGAATATTGTGACTTTCAGACACTAGTTTGGGTTCCAAAAATACTAGTTCCTACAAATCCCATAATGCAAATAGATAGTCACTTTGTTAGACTCCCAACACCTGACTGTGTATATATAGGCCCTCTGTTTAATTTGTAGTCTCCATAATCACATCACTAGGTTCCTGACAGTTTCTCTAGAGTCACAGAGGACAGTATTCAGTTTTGACGAACTGAGTAGTACTACCATGACTGGCTTACAGTACTGGCCTACCAGGGATAGATCCAGGGGCGCTGGGCTGTGTCTGGTTGGCCCGTTCAGCCTTTGTTTGAAATGACTACTGACGTTACTTGTTGGAAAGTCAATCAAATGACCACAAAGAGACACAAATTAACTACAAAGAGGCACACAACAACCACAAAGATGACTACAAAGAGATGTAAACTGATGAGATGCAAAATGAGAAACGTTCTACCATGACTTAAACTGCCTCAGAATACCTTATGTCTCATATTAGTTACTGAATGCATACAGGCTGTTACAAGTTAAACACAGGAACTGGATATGGTTCTGTTCTAATAGTCATTCATGAAGTTCCTAAGGTGAATGAGGTGAGGTTATATTTACTGTACTGATATACAGTAAGAAGAAAAGAGACTTGGGAATCATTTGGTGCAGTATGAATGCACTCTAAGTTGGCTTATTAGAATCTTGAATTTGAATCTTTACATTTTTTCCTCTCTGTCTAATCCCTGTAGGATTCTGGTCAGTGGGTGAGCTCCTCTGATGAGTCAGAACATCTAATGAGGTGGGAGATGTGATCTGCTAACCTTTAGCATTGCTGCTACAGGCTCTGTGTAGGATAATGATTCATGTAACTGTTCTCCTTCTTTCACAGCACTTCAGTAGACACCGACCCTGGATCGTTTCCATACCCAAATTACACAGCTCCAGTAGAAGGTGGAGTATTAACTCTGCCGCTTTGAATGGAATTGAATGCACATTAAAATAGCAAATCAGCACAAAACTTCAGTCTTCTTTAACTGTCTTCACAGATGAGTCAGAGCTTCTGTTTACTGACTATGAAAATAACAACAGTGAGGAAGGTTCTGTCTCAGACGCCGTGTGGAGGGACCGCTACCTCATGGACTACGACCCACTTAACCAGCTGCTAGTGTGCATGGTGTGTGGGGAGCTGCAGTACTCTCACAGCCTGGAGGGGGTGAAGGCCCACATCGATGAGGCCCACCCAGACACCCTGACCCTGGAACCTGGGGAGAGACAGCAAATACTGGAGACCTGGGACGAGCAGGTGTCCCAGCGGGAACGTTTCTTCACAAGCCAACTCCAGCAGCAGAGTGGGTCACTGGCAGGTACATTATGACCTCAGAGAGAAGACTTGTAGAGAGGGCAATGTAGTAACTGTAGCTGTTTAGGTATTGTTTATATACAGTATATGGTTGTTCAAGAAGTGATAGAGCCCAGGACCAGCATTTTTGTTGCACTGGTATTTGAGCAGTACATAAGCTGAAAACACACTAACATGTTTTCACCTTCAAGTGTTTTTGTGGCAAATGTGTTAGTAAACAACTGCATATTTAAACAGCTAACAGACACATTTCAAGTCACATTTCTGTTCACCTAGTAAACACAAGCCCAACGTTCATTCTCATTTTACCTCCAGTTGGGTCGCCACTAGCAATTGAGAAAAATATGTGGCTCCTCAGCTGCTTAATGCTCCTCTATGTTCACCAGCTGGTCTCTAACTGTGTCTGTCTGCTGTTTGGTGCTGAGTAGGTAACATACAATAGGTTCATCGGAGCAGTGAGAATGAATCAAAACTGTAAGTCAGTGGGCACTAAAATTAAAACAATTAATTAAAAGACCCTAGAACACTCAGCAGAGCTATGGGGAACTGTTGTGTCAGAAATAATTGGGGGTTTGTCACTAAGATCCTCTTATACATAGTTATTTGATCCATTGTTGGTTTGAAAAATGTGAATAGCTCAGCTTTAAAGCAACTGACTTAAGTAAGTATTGGGAAATTTGATTTGTCACATGAGGCACGTTAGATAGTTGTGCTTGGTCCTAGAAGATTATTCCTGATGTTCTGGTGACCCTCTAACTTTTATGCTAGCACCAGCATTGAGTGAAGTTTTCTACTTGTACAAGAGATTTCAAAATCTGAGGGTAAATTTGCCTTGACATTTACCATTGGGTATTTTTGGATGCTCCTTTAGCACCAGCCTCAGGACATTTGCTCAACAGATATTTTATTATCTGATAGGCAGTTAGCCACCATGAAATTTGCTGAGCTCATTCAGGCTCCCAAGAGGATAAATCCCTTTGATTGAAAAGACTTTATGACCTTTATTCTGGTAGAGTGTTTCGCAACCTTTTTTCACTGTGACCTCTCCCAGCCCCTTTTTACATTGGTTTTATTTGATCACAGCATCTTTTAACTTATTCCAAAGGCATACTTTTTCATTAATTTCTGTCAGCTACAGTGCTTTTTTGAGATTATTACTTGGAGTTGGAAGTCAGAAATGTTTAAAAGGGCTTTAAATTGAATGAATGTGCACTTGGCAATGTCCTGTCGCTGGTTTCAAGAAAAGTATGCTAGTTCCTTCTCAGTCTGCTTCATTTAAATAATTCTGAGAGGTCTGAAAAGATCCAATATCACTGGTTAGGTTGTACAGGAGCATCATCACCATGTTTGCTCCATGCATCATGACCTTCTGCCATTTTTTTAATTTGGCAAACCTGTCTGACTTTTGGTTTTACAGAAGCACACAGGAACTGATCAGCAAAGAAGGTGACTGCAGGAGTCAACTGATGACCATGGACCAAGAGAGAAAACCCATTCTTTGTTTGTCTTTTTATTTAGTGCACTTTTTAAAACCAATCTGTTTACTTTCCTAGACAGTCATCTTGAAAGGGAATGCCATACTCACCCCAAAAAGCAGATTTATCTCATTTACTACCAGGATTGTAATGTGGGTTTTTGAATGGACATTTTTGCTACATTTTAGAATTTGTGACAATATTTAAAGTATTTAAAGGAGATGTCCAATAGGATACACAATCTTTGTGCTAAGGATAGGCTAAATGCATCCTGGACCTTTCTCTGTAACAGACACAGATAAAACTTACATTGATTTTATTTTATTTTTTCATTCTTGCTCTACTTCCTAAAATCTTGCTTTATTCGTTTAAATTTGGCCATTTTAAACCTCAACAACTAGAAACATTCAGTGTTTCCCCCAGACTTAAAGTCCATTTTGATAGAAGACTCAGTGAAACAGGATTTCAACCAATCCTTTAAACAGACAGTTGCCACGGTGGCAAATTCCCTTCATTTTTCAAGTCAAAACCATTGAAATGTTTATTGGTAACATACTTAACCTTTGCCCTATTTATGACCTTACCACCCTGTCCTTAAACTTTGGTAGTGTTGTCTGTGCAAATCCTTGGAGAAAAATCCAATAAACAAATTTTTTTAGCACACTAGTTTTAGCAGTCAAAGGTATTTTCAAATGTATTCTTAAATTGTTAAATTTTCAGATTTTTTCTATCTGCCCTGAATAATAACATGTTTTCCTGCAGCAAAACCCTTGATTAAATCCAACATTTACTCAAACTTTGTTTGCTTTTCTTCTCCAACCAATACAAACCACCGCTGCGTAACAAGTGAAAAGTAAGATTGTAATTTCCCTCCAAGGTTTGCGTACATAATGCAATTGATTAGTTTTGTATGTCGTGCTGAGGACACAAATGGGGCTATTTAAACCCTATGTAGTACAAGCAGAGAAGGAGTCAGAGTCAGCAAACTCAGTAAGCAGTGTCCGTTACACAGTAACGTCTATCTAAAGTTGCTAACATTAGCTAACATTAGTCACCATAAGCTACTGGTCATACCAGACCAAGTAAGGCTGTAGCAGTAAAACGGCTGAGTGTATTGAATCAAGCAAGGGTGTGGTTTACAGCTTATGAATTTGACTTTTTGTTTTCTTGAGGAGCATAATGTTATTGTTACACAGTGTCACAGTGTCACTTTAGAATCAGACAAATACACATCATCAGCGAGTTTAGCTCCCTCTACAGCCAGAGAGACCCAACAACCTTACTTAGTCAAAGGGAGAATTGATGTAAATCAAACACTACTGAACAATTCAACAGATAAATATAAAAGTATTTAAATGATAAATTATTTGGTCAGTTCAGATTTAAACCCCCAGCATGAGCCAGTTACAAGAAGTCTACACACACACACAGCACAAAAATTAAACCCTTTATACTCTTATATATTTCTAAGAGCTTGATAGTTGCGATCAGTTTTCTATGAAGTTTTTCCTGCAGTTCTGGCAGGCTTGCATTCAGGTCTGAGACTGTGTTAGACCCTCATTAATTACTATATTGTTACAAGGGCATCTGGAACTGTTCCACATGTTTTTCTAAATGGCACTGCACCATCCTGAACTTTACGTTTTGACAACTTTTTGTATCGAGACAACTTTTTTACAGTAACTTTCTCTACTCTGTAAAAATCTCCTGCAGTTCATATCAGCTTTGCCATGTGATGTAAAGTCTTCTGCACTGTAAATACACAAAATAGTGGTGAGATGCCAAATTTTTCTTTGTGTGTTTCACAATTTTTTGAGCAGCTTTATTTATTATTTATTGAATCTCCTCTTATATAACTGATTATTGGTGATGCATTATTCATATCCATAGCTAGTTCCATGTTAGAGAAGTATATCATTTGTGAGTATTGAGGATCCAAAGGCTTTCCTGCATGAGTAGTAAATGGATGGACAGTTGTATATAAGAGATGAGCTCTGGAATGCATTCCCATGTTTGATTGTTATTAAGAGTAAAATGCTGAAATAATTTTCTGTTTGAGCACAAAGCTGTGGAGGTCAGTCATGCTCAGAGAGACTGCTCGCACAGCTACAACACTGTAAATAGCTGGAAGTGACCAAGCTAATTTACCTTCTGAGAATGTAATTCTGACTTGTTTACCAGTTCAAAGGGAATGTTTAAATGCCTTTTAAGTAATAAACCTTTTCTACCTTTGGGCTTGTTCTTGTCCATCTTTTTTCACATATTTATTGGCAAATTTTTTATCTCAGATCAGACGTGCCTGTGAACGTTGCTCTCTACACTGTATCAGTCAGTGTTAGCAGGTTCTTAGACAAAACATTTTTGCTCTTACCACATGCCCATGTACTGTATTACTACCTGACCCCAGGTTTTCCATGTTTTCCTTCTTTTGTTTATTAATCTATTTATTCATTTATTGTATATTTTTCATTAAATTCTATTTTATTTTTAGGTTTTTTTTTCCTATATACAGTTAGCAATATTATTTACAACTTACTCTGCACTAGATCAGAGTGGCCATGAAGTGTATATGTAGATATTCAATATTGGTCTACACAGTGAACTAAAGTCTATTGATTGCATTTTTATGATTGATTTGTATCTTAAACTTAATATCTATAACCTTAACCTTAAATTATGTACTTTAAAAGAGCATTTCTGTGACTTAGTACATACAAGACAGATTTTTTAAATGGATGCTATACACAACCAACAGCATCATTTTATTGGACCCTGTCTGTCTGGTAAACACCCACACACACCTCCAGTTTGTAATGCAGGATTTCTGCCATACATTTGCAGTCTCAGAGCCCAACTTGTGACAACTCTGATTATGTTGATGACACATCAATCACATCATCAGGGTTATTTCCCAAGACTTGGGGGGTTGCTTAGGGGATACGTCCTGCTACACAAACCCCTGGGTGATGCAGCAGGACAATTAAAGTCAATCTATTACACAATGATTTCAAACAACAACATCCACCTTTTGGAGTCAGAGCCAAGACCTTAACTCAACAGAGAGAGAGACATTCACACCAGACATACTCAGAATCTGAGCTGAGGCTATTCTGTAGGAAGACTGGTCCAAAATCCCTCCTAAAAGTTGAGCAGGCCTGGTCCACAGAGACTTAAAAAGTTTGCCTGAGGTTTTCACTGCCAACAGAGGTTTGAACAGTTATTAAATTCACCTCACTTTCTTTTTCCACCAGCACTGTGAATGTTGAATGGGTGTGTTCAATAAAGACATCCATCCATCCATCCATTATCTATACCACTTATCCATTAAGGGTCACAGGGGGCTGGAGCCTATCCCAGCTGTCATTGGGCGAGAGGCAGGGTACACCCTGTACAGATCACCAGTCCATCACAGGACCAATACACAGACAATCAACCAATCACACTCACATTCACACCTACGGGCAATTTAGAGTCACCAGTTAACCTGCATGTGTTTGGTCTGTGGGAAGAAGCCAGAGCACCCGGAGAGAATCTACGCAGGCACAGGGAGAACATGTAACCTGTAAAGACATGAAAGATTCTAATTGTTTGTGCGTTATTAGCTTAAACACATTGTTTGTTTGTACTTGTACCTACACACACAATCTGGAACCCAGATGTAAATCAAAGAGTGACCCCCATGTTTCAAATGTATGTTGTTATCATGCAAAATGTAGTGCTAGTACTATATGTGAATTAAGCAATATTAACCGAGAGGGTGTGCTTTAATGTCATTTGAGCACGACAGTGATGCGGTCAGGACCGAGGCGCTTGCACCGAGTATAATATTGTGATTATACAACTATTACCAACAAAGTAAAATGTATTTCAAAATCTGTTCATGTTGAGGAGCAATTTGCTCTCAAAATTAAAAGGTTTTGGCGAGTGTTTGTCCCGTTTCCATGGAAATACATGGGGTCACACAGATGTAGCTTCTGCACCCGCAAATTTTTACATGAATTTTAAGTTATAGCGCCGTGTCGCCGGCACAGCTGATGGAGAAAGCCGAGGCGCTTTGCTCAAATGACGTTAAAGGACACCCTCGAGTGTAATCTTGCGATTATACAACTATGACCAACAAAGTAAAATGTATATGGTGGAGTAATATTTTTAGTGATGAGTAAGGCGTGCTGTCATGCTGATTTGAGCACATTCTAAATGTCTTGTTGACCAATCAGATTGCTTGGTCGGAACTACTTGTTGTATTATAGTAGTTAACCTACCTCTGAAGTTTACAAATGAACACATTATATCTCATTTGTTCAACTCATACAAAGACTGAAGTGATTTTGGTCCTTGGTTGGTTTGTAAAGACATGATGGTACCAAAGCTAGCAAACTCATTAATATGACAAGACTTCCTTAGCACACAGTCACTGCACCCTGCTGTTATTTGCCAAGAAACAGTTCCAGCAAATAACTCCATCTAAAACCACAAATTGCTGCTCTTTTTGTTCAGATCATACAACAGAGATGATGTCTTAATTAGTGATCATTAAAAGGTGTGTTTTCTGGACAGAGCTAGACAGCTGTCTATTAGCTGTAGGTTCTTATTTAGCCCACAGACGTGAGAGTGTTAACTATTACACAGAAAGCGAATGAGCATATTTTATAAAGTGTCACTATAGTCCTTTAAATCTGGTTACACACAGACATTTCTCAGCATATAGCTCAAGCACAGATTTGTCATTTCTGGAGACATTTTTTGTTTCTTATTAGCCAACATATAAACTGTTGCAGATATGTGTGTGGTAAGCTGGTAAGAGTGGCCATACATACTAATGAACTGAGCTCGGAATGGTTAAACAATGAAAAAGTGTCATTTGTCAGTGATTTTAGTGACAGGATATTCTGATTCATGTAAATATAAAAACAAATGGTTTTTATCTTCATGATATACCATTAATACCTGGGTGAAAGCTCATCGAGTGTCACCCATTAGCTATTAGGCTGAATGTCTGAATGGATGCACAATGATTTATTTTTGCCACTTTAAATCATCCTTACCACAGACAAACCTCTTTGGCTTGTGACCCCTCAAACTGAAGCAATTTCCTGGCTCCCAAGTAGGGAACCATTACTTTAGATCACTTAACACGCAGACTTGTATAGAATTTGACAGACAGTAAATGGGGGAAGCACACTTTAGTTTGAATTTCATTTATTTGACTCCTGAAGCTTACTAACTGAGGAGTCCTCCTCAGGTTCTGCTGAGTCAGTGTGCTGCCTTGTTTGGCTCTTTACCAACCTGGACAAATACATCTAAATCAGCTATAGTCAGTATGTCATGATTTTTTTTTCTTTGTCAGTCTTAATCACACAGTCTGACTGCTGTTCACTGTTTCATCCCCTGGCTCCTCCTTAGGTCTTCTTCCACAGTAACCTCAGAGTCTTCCTCAGGCTGTGATTCCTCTCTCTGGGTCTCTGGTTCAGGCCTGTGGGAGTGGTCTGACTCTGTGTCAGCTGCCCCCTGCAGCTCCCGGGGCCCAGCGTCCAGACGAAATAAAGTGGGGACCTGACCCAGGACTGGGTTGTTCTGCTGGAGGCCAGAGATCCACTGGTTGAGGGTGGCCTGGTCTCCCTGACTGGTCATACACATGGCAAAGACTGGGCCCTCATCCACTGGATACACAAAACATAAAAGAGCCGAATCACACACTGAACATGATGGTTTCTGATAAACAAGAGTACGCAAGGAGGGCTGCAAATATCTTACAGTCTTCCACATCAAAGCTCTCGTCATCTCCAAGGTCACAGTCCAAATCCAGGTCTAGTTGCAGGGGGTAGTCAAGACATCTCTCTGGATCATAAGGCTCCTCTACCTGTGAGGAGACACACACATACAGCCCAGTTAGTGACAAATCGCCTCTGCAGTGGTGATGCAGAGAGACCTCAGAGTAACTATGAAACAGTAGTTACAAAGTCATGAATGGAAAAGAAAGAAAATCTGAAGCTTTCTTTTCTTTTCCTTCTGCTTTGCAAAGATCACAGCAAAGACCTCAATTCTTACACAGCTCACAGTTCTAGCTATTAAAGGAGCAGTATTAGAGCACCATTAGTGCAATGAACTGAATAATAATAACAAAATGGTGTCAACTACCGCATTGACTGGTCTGTTAAGTGAAGAGGTGCATTCATATAGCTATATTTAGATATTGTATTCAGTTGTTAGTTTTAGGTGATTATACACTAATAAAAACATACTTATGTATGTTATATTCCAATAGATACCAGAAAATGTTACAGACTGATCGTTTAAGTCAACTGTAGCGGTCAGATTTAGTCAGCTGAAGTGTTAATTCAGTAAGCTGGTCAAACAACATTCTGGTGTCTGTACTGTTAAGATTGGGCCAAAATGGTTTCCATAAGTAAGAAACACCATTCTGGATCATATTGATGCAGCCCTGATGCAGGACATTCTGGAGTGTTAACTCCCATAACTTGGACATATCAATAACCGAGCAGCTCAAAAATGTGTAATGACAATCTTCTTAGTGACTTAGAGAGTGGGAAAAAACACATCATGCAGGTGTAAAAAAATACTTTAGTGCAACCAAGAAAGGTCTCTTCCATTAAAGTCAATGTAAACCTTGTAAAATCAGAGTGCAAGATTTCTTTCTGACTCACAGCCTGCAGAGCTGCTCAGCAGTGCTCAGTACTGCCACTGGTGACTGGAAAATACACTGATGAGCCACAACATTAAAACCACTGACAGGTGAAGTGAATAACATCAATCATCTCTTTACAATAAACAAAGTTCTGCTGGGAAACCTTGGGGCCTGATATTCATCTGGATGTTACTTTAATACATGCCACCCAATTTAACATTGTTGTAGACCAAGCACACCTCCCCATGGCAAACACACTCCCCAATGTCAGGGGCCTCCCCCACCAGCACAATGCTCCAACCACACCACAAAAACTGCTCAGGAATGGTTCAAGGAACACGACAAAGAGCCCAAGGTCTTGACCTGACCTCCAAATCCCACCAATCCAACATCTGTGGGATGCACCGGAACCAGCCAGATGTTGGAGCCCCCACCCTGCAACCCACAGGACCAAAAGGATCTGCTGCCAATATCCCAGTACCAGACACCACAGGACACCCTCAGAGGTCCCGTTTCCAAGCCCTGACGGGCCAGAGCTGTTTTAGTGGCATAAGGGGGACCTATGCAAAATCACATAAGTGGTTTTAATGTTGTGGCTGATCGGTGTACATCACAGCAATACTACTGAATACTACTGTTGTCTCCTTTATATATCATTGTACATTCAAAACAGGCTTAGAGTTAAATTTATAGACAAATTCAGGTATTAGGTAGAAGTAGACAAGCTGCCATTACTGTAGTAGCACCTCACCTGTAAACTTACATCAACACTGTAATGGAAGTAAAGGATTATATCTTAAGTGTTTTTGCCAAAGACTCTGTCTAGCAGATCCTGTAGGAATGTTGTGTGTTGAAATTATCAATTGCCATTAAAATAAAGGTTAGAATCTCATCAAAATTTAGTCTGTGGGACCAGTTAAGCTTGGTTGCCTGGCTGAAATTCCACGTTTATAGTATCACATGGATTTAGTTTTTATTAAATGATTCATTTCTTATAATCAACGTGTAAGAAATTATGAGGTTCGGTGATTTACATCATTGACAATTAGCAGGTAATTCTTGCAGGGTTTAATTAGTTACTCTACACAGTACTTTCACATCCAGACTGTGAGGGTCAGACAGAAGCAATATGTTAATGTTGTGTTAGACTGTTCTTTCAAAGATAATCTATCTAAACCAAGTTACTATTTAACACTGATTTTACACAACTATAAGAACAATTAAGAGTAAAAATGGGTAACAACACAGTTTTCCCACCTTCTCATCAAGCGGTGTGGGGTCAGCTCTGAGGATGTAGTAGTACACACATGTCTTTCTGAGCCACAGAGGGAAGGGGCCCTCCACAAACACTGGCCTGTTTGGGTTATGCTTGGCCAGCAGCTCCATCTGGCTGGGGCTCTGGATACCTGGTGTCAGCACAGGAAGGAAAGGAAACAAAGACAAGTTGGGGTATACATGGATACGATCCCACCATTGTATTAAGATAATACTTTACTTTTCATGACTAAGATGATGAAAATGCAATTTCCTGGTTTGTGACTGTTGGCTCTCTGGTCAAAGAAAACAATTTCTGATAGGTTTCTGTGAGACTACAGCAAGATGGAAAATTTTACTCATAATCTTAGACTTGTCAAGACATTATATCCCCTGACTTAACCTGTCTCAGACACAACTCTCAAAATTAAGTGAGCAGCAGGAATCTTATCGAACCATGTGAGACAAGTTGTTTCCATACCTACTATATGTGGAAGTGTTACCTCCTCTCCACTCTCTGTAACATCTGTACAGGGCAGCTGGTGGGAAGAACAAATGAACAGACATTAATCTTGGCAAAGACAGATTGTTTGATTGATCAAATCGACGACAATTAAGTTAAAAAAAATAAAATGAATAAAAGGCCACACATGCTTATCCTCATGTCCACAACAAAGCAGAATACTTGGTAATTTCCTCAAACATCCTGCTCCTTTCTATGACTGAACTGTACAGAGCGAGTGAAAACTGAACTTTCCTCAATCATTCCTCAATCAAAACCACACTGAAATTTGTCTTACAATTTGGCCTAATAACTCTCATGAGTAACGTTATAGTCATGGAAACTGTAAAGTTCAGGATCAACTTTTGTAGTTTAACAAAAATAAAAAGCAACAACAAAAACAAAAAGAATAGAAAACAAGAAAAAGAAAAGAAATAAAGAATCTTTACTCAAAAACATTTTTTCATCTGCATGTTAAGACTGTGGGACGTGGTTAAAAGTTCTGGAAAAGGTTAGTGAGTGGACCTTGAGTTAAGATTGTGGCTGAGAGCTCTGGAAAAAAGCCATGTAAGTGGACCCTGAATAAGAATCGCAGTTAAAGCTATGGAGAGAGCTCATGAATGGATGATGAGAAAAGACTGCAGTTGAAAAACTGGTGAATTCCCCTTAAGGTAAAATTGTGGTTTGAAACTCTGGGAAAAGCAAGTAATAGCAGTTTGCACACAGATTAAACAAACAATATACAATGTGTAAATGAGCTTTAGAGATGTTGGCACAGTGGCAAGAAAAAGTCAGTGAACCCTTTGACCTGGCTTTCTGCATTCACTGATCATAACATGATCTGATCTTCATCTAAGTCACAAGTACAGACAAACACTATCTGCTTAAGCTGATATCACACAAACAAATATAATCAATCAACACCCATTAAACATTTACAGTTTTGGTGGAAAAACTAAGTGAACCCTTTAATTGACTAACTGGTCAAACCTCTGTTGGCAGTGATAACCTCACACAAACTCTTCTGGTCTCTGTGGATCAGACCTGCTCAACGTTCAGGAGGAGTTTTGGACCAGTCTTCCTGTAGAACTGCTTCAGTTCAAATATATTCTGAGAATGGCTCTCTAAGCTCATTCCACACCAACTCTGTTGAGTTAAGGTCTGTGCACTGACTCCAAAAAGTGGATTTTCATCGTGAAATCATTCTGTCCAGATTTACTCCTGCATCACCCAACCTCTGATGAGCTTCAGCAGGCAGACAGCCACTCTGACATTGGCATTGGTATACTTGTATCAAGAAAAGTTGTAGTGGCACTGAAAAAAGTTCCACTCAAAAATCAAATACATGTATCACAAAGAGTCTTATAATCCTACTGGCTTTTTTCCCATTATGATGTGTTCATCAGTGTCAATCTGCATGTTTTACCCTTACTTAAGTAATGTAAGGAAAAGTGTTGCAACCATGTGGTGCCTGGAGGTATATATGCCCTGTTAAACCAGACATCTTCAGAACGTTGATGTACCACTACTCTGGCACACCTGTCACTGTATTGTTCATCATTTTTCTCCGCTAGCGTACTGCTTGAAATAAATACCTCTGTCTGAGACATCGCACCTGATACCTTACATAGACAGGTGTGTGCCTTTCCAGACCATGTCCAATCAACTGAATTTACCACTGGTGGACTATAGTCAGGGTGTAGAAAAATGTGAGATGATGAAGAGAAATGGGAGGAACCTGAGAAAATTTTCACAGTGTCACAGTAAAGGGTCTGAATACCTGTCAATGTGATATTTCAGTTTGACAAATCACTGATAGGAAACATGAATTTAAACAACTTAGCATAAGGCTGCAACATAACAAAATGTGAAAGAGGGTAGGGGTCTGAATACTTTCTGGGTGCACTGCAAATGCGGATAATTCCAAAGGATTGATTTATTTCTTGCTACTGTAGGTGTCTTTTTGAATTTGGACGCCAGGCTAGGTGTTTCCCCATTTCCAGTCTAGTTATGCTAAGCTAGGTTAACCACATCCTGACGCCATACTCAATAAATGGAATGGTAAATGGACTGTACTTATATAGCGCTTTGAGTGGTCGAAAAGACTAGAAAAGCACTTGTCTATATATATATGTATAATAGTGCTTTCTAACACAGACACACACATTCGCACACTGATGACACACATCGGAGGCAATTTTGGGGTTCAGTATCTTGCCCAAGGATACTTCGGCACGCAGACTGGAGGAGCCGGGAATCGAACCACCGACCTTCTGATTGGTGGGCGACTGCTCTACCTCCTGAGCCACAGCCACAGCCGCCCCACAAACATCCATCCCATACAAAGCCTACAGCTGTACCTGGTAGACGGTAACTTTTGCATCCAAGTCGTTAGCGATGCGAGTCAGGCTGAGGCGAGCCAGGTCCACTGGGTCTTCCGGCAGCTGCTGGGGGACGGGGAAGGGGTTTAAGTGCTTGAACCTGGGGAACCAGTACATGATGCGCTGATACTTCCTCATGGGGTGGCCCTTCTCTCCAAATATCTGGACCAGCAGGACTTTGGTCTCCATGTTGGGCATGATACCTGAAACAAGATCATTTAAAATGAAGACAGTCAGACACCACTATTTTCCTATAAAATGTATAAATATTTCCCTGAGTGTATGACAGAGTGTATCCAGATCCCTGCCTTTCCCTGTGTGGAATAACTCTCTCTAAATTCCATAGTATTCCAGGAATTCCACTAACAGATTGAATCTTGTGAAAGACACCCACCGTAGTTCTCCATTTGCTCCAGTAACTGCACGCCACACTCCTGCTGTCGGGGGTAGTGGTTGAACATTCGCTGGATAAAGTTTCTGGGCACAAACACTTCTTTGGGGAAAACATCCAGAAGCTTGTTGTAGACGGTGAGGTCTCTCTCCACGCCGAACTCCGGCATCTTCTTCAGAGCAGCGTAGATAAACTCCACATGACCCCGCCGTCTAATGTCTCTTTTCATGAAGACATCCACCACCTTGTTAAATGTGGCTTTGGTTTTGACCTCTTTGGCCACCTGCTCGAACAGGTCATCGTGGGTGATCAGAGACTTGTCCCGCTTCTTGTTGCTCTCATCAACAAACTCTGCAGGTACAGGCTGACCCTTGGTGCAGGCTGGGCTGGTATGAAACTGCCTCAACACCTACAGGTGACATTTTTATATATAGCATCAATATCCAATACAATGTACGTTCTCTCTTCCTGTTTTGTACCCGGGACAGCTACTAGCTATAGTTCTACAAAAATCAACAGTGAACTGGGAGGACATTTGAGGGTGTTAGAACAAAATCTGAGGGTATCTCTGAGCAAAACAAAAAAGGACAGAAAAGTTTGTTTGCATTAGAATTACTAGCTAAGGATACTGATACTATTACCAGATTTTTTATATTCTGATATTGGTTTTGGCTTCCATATTCGAATACTGATGCTCTCTATAATTTTTGGTTCTATCACAGATACCAAAATATCAGATTTCCCATTTAAAAAACGTTCACGGAAGGATTAAACCTGCTCTTTAGAGATTTTAAAGATACTGTAAGTTTATTTTGAGTTTGTCATCATGTTGTAGCAGTTTGTAAAAAAATTAATAAATAAAATACTTGCCATAAAAACAAGTCTTATAAGAATCTCAATTTTGTTTTTTAGAGAATTGTAAGGAGGATTTGTTCTGAAGGAGACATTTTACAGTGTAAAAATAAACTTGTCAGTGCTCCAAAGAACCAAGGAGTGAAAAGACTGACCTCAGGCATTGGTGTAATGACATTTACTGATACTGCCAGTTCTGGTCAGATTCTAATACGGAGTGACTTAGCAGGATTTATACTGTCTGAACAGCATTACTCTTCTCACACTTACACACTTCTCCTTCTAGCCCTTTCTGGAGCACTTTTAAAGTCAACAACTGAGTGCGACACTCTGACTGTCTTCCAGGAAAGACTGAAAGTCTGAAAATTTGCACTGTTATTCATCATTATGTTTTATCAAATCTCTCCCTCTCTATGACAACCAGCTCTAAAGAAGTGGCAGCTGTCCTCTATTAAAGGAGGTTTCTGACTTCCCTCCTCTGTCTGAGGCTCTCAGCTGCAAGCCCACTGGCTCCTGCTGAAGACACACAGCTAATAGTTTCATTTATTTAAAAAAAAGCTCAATAAGTTCCTAAAACAGTTGGTTGCTGTAGGTATTCAGCAAATTTTTCTCACAATGGAGGAAATAGTGCATTTGTTGGAGACTATTTTCAGCGGGGGATTAATCCTGATACTCTGATGTGTTTTTTTGGCACAGAGGAATATGATATATCAGGCTTTGGACAGACACACACATAGTAGGATATATTCTTTATTGGTTTGGCTCTGCATGTGGAATTTCTAGACATGGACTTGAAATCATTTCAATAAGTGCTACTTAGTGGACTGGATGTGTCCTGACTTGCAGATGATTCAGAGAAGGTCTGAGTTTAGATGCTACTTACAGAAATTAAGGTTTACCTGGTGCTGGGTGTTGTGTAGCACACGGGGCTGACTGAAGGAGGCTAACTGGAGCAGAGTGCCATACTGGGCAGCAGATCTGGCTGGCTGATCCACCAGTCTGAGACACTGCACCTGAAGCAGGCAGCGTGCACACTTCATGGTCAGACCATAAATCTGACCTTGAGAGAAGAGGACAGCACAAGAATAATTAGAAAGACACTGGCAGTATTGAGACAACGGCGTTTTTCCTACCCGAGGTGGGCAAAGACCCGCCCCTATTCTGCCTCTGATTATCTTAGGCGCGGGTGGGAAAAAAATATTCAGACTGACTCAATTACATTATGAATCCTGGCAATTTTATACAGCACACAAGGCACAAGGCGTCTGTCGCGTAGAAATGTTTACCAAGAGCTAAGGAAACAATATACAGACACATTTTCGGACAAGGTTTAGCGTGTCATGTAAGAGGGGGATTAAAACAAAGTGTCAGGCAAATTCTTATCCACAGTATCAGAGGATTAGTCTGTTATACATGACCTATATACAGAATGTACTGTAGTGACATATCTAACTATATCTCCTTTATTCAGTACCCACCACTAATGACGAAGAACGTCGCAAGAAATGAGTCTCCTTCACAGACCGTTCACTATGGACGCCTCCATGTTGAAAAGCCGGTAGAACTTCCTGGTTCTGCAGACATTCGCTTCCCCCGAACAACAGAAACATGAGCGGAAAATATTGTTCCACAAACATTGGTCTGCACTCTGTTGAATTCTGCTCAACATTCATTTAAATTTTAAAGCCAATCTGCCATTGACAGATTCATTGGATTTGTTGGACTAGTAGTGATCAGAAAATCTTGTCAAATAGAGAAAAACGATGATACATTGAATTCTGCAATAAATAAATAAATAAATAAAGTACTTCTTGTAGTTTTTGTTTGACTGATGTGGAGATTTTGGATCAATTGTTCTTTCAATGCTCTCAGTTTGACATACCCACAAACACTGGGGTGAATTTTAGACAATCTGTGGTTAGTATAGTAAAGTCTCTGTATAATTTCAGCCCATGTTGGGCACAAACACATGAATTATGGACTAGGTGAAGGATGTTTTCCCACAGGTCATCATCCATGCTGAGCCCTGAGATAGCTCCTATGCCGCCTTGAATGGGGAAAATTGATCTAACAGAATCCATGGAGTCATATGAAATATTCTTTCTCTGACTGGGGTCTACAGTAAGAAGAATGCCAGTTAATGTTTCTGCAGGAAAAAAATTGAAAAAGTTTAACCTGACAGAAAGGAAAGAGGGGAGATGTTGTCAGGTGAAATTTGGTGGACAGGTCTACAAAGGACAGAAAGATTCCCTGTTCCACATAAATCATTAACTGGTGTTACGCCCATATCAAACCACAGCTGAAATGCAGAGTTAGATGGCTTAAACTGGTGATTGTTAATTATTGGGACAAGAGTAGAAAATCTCTGCAGGCCAAAATGTTTTCTCAGTTACATCCATATTTTTGGAGAGTGAGTGACCACTGGATTAAGGAGACACGAGGTGCTGGGAGCACAAACATAACCGTAGTGAAATCTGAGCAGAAGAAGCCTCCATTTGACACCCACAGGCTGGTCACGTTAAGTGTATTCTAATTATTATTAGAATGTTACTGGGACAGACCCATTTGAGCGCGCGCACTAAACAACCCTGCCGCGTGGTGGTGACAAATGCCTTCCGAACAAATACTCTCAAATTTGACAAGCGCTGAGATTGAGAAAGAGTTTCATACTGCGTTCCTCTGGTAACCTACATGTAGATACTCTTCACTGAGTCATAGTGACTGGAAAAAATAACTGTTGGGGGGAGTAAACAGATGCAACTTTTGACATTCATGATGTATCTCTGGTGTCTTCCCGTGAACTGTCAAGCTAGGCACAATGAGCTACCTCACTTCCGGAAGACACTCAACTAGCGTGTTTTTTCATTACCTTTTTTTTTTCATTTTTATTACAATTAACAATTTAACACAATGTTTTGATATCCACATGAATTGAGAACATATTTTAAAATCTTTTTTTATTGTTTAATGAGCAACAGTGCTTTATTTACAGGAAAACTGTCAGTGTTTCCGGAATTTATGTTGCTAAAACTAGTACATTGACAGAAGACTTGAGTGTGTGACTTGTGACACTCCTCTCAGCATGGAAAACACACCTCAGTCCAGACTTTACATCTAGAGAAGCTTCCTACAACTTAAACTTCGGATTATGAATTCCTCTACAAACAGTTTGGGTGAGTAAAGAAACGGAAAGCGCCTTTTGTGTTTATGTTAAGTGATTTTTACTCACTAGCATTATGGAAGCTTCACTGTTTGTGGTCGGATTTGCCGCTAACATCGTTATGCAGGGAAACTGCCAAACTACGTTCAAATTTGAAATTACTTGTTGATTTGCTGTTCGGAAAACGCACATACATCAGACAACATGACTTGTAGTATTTTACAAAAATGTAATACTTAGGTTGGTTCGTCTGTATGCCTATCATAAAGTCATAAATCAGCTCGTAATTTAATAAATAAATAAAGTTTTACAGTTGTTTCGCAGTGTTTGCTGCCGCATTCCATGGTGCATTTTGGCTGAAGAGGATTGTGGGAATAACAGGCGGGCTCCTACAAAAAGTTGATCGGAAGTTTGGTGGTGTCTGTTGATCTTGGGCTGCACGGAAATATAGGATGATTCTTGGTCGTTTCGCAGCGTCTTACGGTTTTATCAGATATATTCAAATGTTATTTTTCAAGCAGTGATGGGGGCGCGTCATTTGTCGTTGCACGCTGTGTTGCAAAATGACAGCGGGATTTCTGTAACTGTGTAGGTGTAAGACCTGCCGCATATCCTGAGCTGTTGGTAAACAGTTGGTGAAGATAACATTTCTGCTACTAGCTAGTTTCGTTTTTGCGCGTAGTGATTTAGACACATTCTCCCAGCTGCCTTTACTGTGTCGCGAGGGGCGAGGGAAATTTGAGACGTTCCTGTAACGTTACTGTATTACACTTTGTTAACTTGGCTTTTGTTAAAAGCGTTGCGTTGCTAATCTGTGCATGAGGTTCGTTTTGAGTTGTCACATTGCTAGACCAGCAGCAGAGCTGTCAGAAAACTCTGCTGTATAGTTCAAATGCAATACATGTATATGGAATATTCTATTCAAATGATTATCTTTTAACAGACTGTCATGTTTATGCACAAGTTGACTCCTGTATTAAACTGAAATTCAAAATTCGTTGTCAAGCTGACTTTTTGCAAGCGAAGCTCCACCTGCTCTGCCCCGACAATGCTGACTGTTCAACAGGAGTCAGAACACTGTTACACAATGCTGCTTTTGTTGCACATCTGTAGTCCCACCTTATGTGCTGATGTTGTGTTTACTTGACTTATAAAGTGGTGGGGCGGCAAAGCACAGGGGAACAGTAAATATCACACGGGGACACTCTCCAGCATGTGTGGGTAAGGCTGCTGTGGCTCAGTGCTGGAGGGTTGTAAAACAGAGTGTAGAGGCTGCTACTGGTCTTAGTGAAGGTCTCTGTTTTTATTGATAACTATCCTCTCCTGTTTGATAAGGAAGGTGATTTAATTGCTTTGAAACTGTATGATCTGGTACACTGTTGCTTTTCAGCCTCGTTATGAATCTGCTTCTGCCTGTGTGTCACTGTCAGATGACTATCTTGCACCATATCACAGTCTTAACATGGTTAGCATTACAGAGACACCAATGTCCAACTCCAACTTTTGTCTCCACCCATATTGGCCTAAAATATGATGCACGGTTTTGTAGGAGTCTTTGTACAAATACAGGAGCAAAAGGTCATACTTTGAAGGCAAACATATCCTGAGGCAATGACATGCTTCTAAACAAAAGGACTGTGAGCTACTGGGATGTGGCTTCAATAGCAATATGCATTATCGCAATATGGTAAAACCTACATGCAAAAGTAAACATGAAATACTATAATTGTTGTGTAAATTAGTGGAGCGTGTTTCACTGTTCTATATTACATATAAGACAAAACAGGTAAATGAATAACGTAACAACTTTTTAAATTCCAGTTTGCTTTGAATCTTTAATTTGGACAGCAGAATTATGTAAAACATTGACAGAACATGATAATATAACTTAATATGTTTGACTGAAAGTCTATGTATGATAATACTGGACTATCAACTAGACCTAAAACCATTTCTCTTCTGTTGCTTTTAAAGTGAGAAACATCTACAAATTAACTACCAGCTTAATATCTGCATAAAAAACATTTTTGACATGTTTATGCTTTGTGAAGCTAATAACTGATACTGATATGATATGTTTGTATATTGCTACGTTTCAAGTCCCAGTAAATACTCAGGCAGACACTTTGCATACACATTATATCAGAAGAAACTTACAGCATAACTTGAATACTGAGTCACTGTGACAACATCATCAGGTCTCTAGAAATATAGTAAAAGCATGAGAGAATAACAGGCATCATAGAGGACACAATTCAGAATGATCTGTGGATGATCTGATGATCATAATCATCATAAGTTTATGAGTTTAGTTTTCTGCTGAAGAGTAGAGCAACGAGAAGAGAAGAAAGTAAACAGTAGATCGCACATGAGCTTTTTGAACAGAATGAAGAATGGACTAAGATACCTATCTCTGCAAATGTTTGGCTGTTCAGGTTTGGTTTTTGAGGGTGGCACTCTGTTCTTCATATATACACAAGCATACATACATATGAAACCACAGTTTGGTTTATGATTTTGTACTGGAGTGAAATTACGCTACATACAGTATGTATCAAATGTCAGTCACACTGCACGTAGGAATGTCACCAACAATTAAACTTACTGAGAGAAAACAGTGATTTCTCTACCTTTTTTTCACTACCATCTGCAATTTGTCAGAATCTTTTGCAGGTGTGAGTAGTTTCTTCAATCATGAGAGGTCTAAAACAGTTGCTGGAGAATAACACTGCAGTACTAATTCATATTACTATACATGCATATCTAGTGTGCCCTCTGTAAATAGAGGAACTTATTAATTCAGTATGTATTCCAATATTCTTTGCTCTGCCTGTATAACAACCTTGTATATACAGTACATATTAAAAATCAGACCTGTGTGTAATTTGTTGTTCATCTCTTGCCTATATATAAAATCATGTTTAATTCTTCTCATATCCTTTTCTGTTTGATACCGTGTATGTATATTGAAAATTACAAGCTGTTGTTAAACTCTGCATGTGTCAATATACTTGACCAGTGAAGCTATAGTAATACAACGCTACCATAACTGATAGAAATAAGAACCAAGTTGTAATAAAGTGGAATGATCCTTTATTTTTTCTGGCTCTGGTGTTAGGAAAAAAACCGACTGTTTAAAATTAGTATAGTGTGGATTTGGGACACAGTGCAACTTGTGCAGAGATCAGCAGGAAGTTGCATCAGCAGATGGCAGATATTTCAGTGTTTTTCCCTGAATGTTGTAATACCACATTTCTGAAAAGCATGAGATGGTGTTTTTTTTAGAGTCTAGGGATAGACAGTCACTTTCTTTCTGTCTTGTGGGGCTGCATATTAAACCTTGATGCTTTTTCAAACTGTATCAAACACTTTAGTTTTTGTTCAGATAGCTCTTTATGTCAAATTTATGTGAGTGTTTTACTTATTTGGAGTGTTTTATCTAGGCAAGTTCTCGTGCAGCTTTTAGAACTTTTGAGAACCTATTTTGTTGAATGAAGACGTCTATATTCTTTTCAATAGCGTATGGACAAAAGTATTGTTAGTGTTAGAACAAGTGCCAAAGACTCAACTGCCTGAAATAGAAATATAATTCAGAGAGAACAAAAACAGCTTATTGTCGACTTCAGCTCAGTCCCCAAAGGTAAACGAGCTCTGGTTATTGAATCAGTAACTATAAACCTCATCACTTTTCACTCAGTGAGATCATCATGCTGCAGAGATTTATGTTCCATCAGCAGTCAGGAGCAGCTCAGTGTTTTGTTATCTGCATGCAAAACAAGCATGGTCTTGCATAATGTTTGTGTCTGTTTCAGGCAGATATGACAGTCAGATCTGTGACAGTTAGTTGACCTGCTGCCAGCACTCTGAGCTTGCACATGTATCATCTCCCCTGGCTTTTTGACAGTTATTTTTAGGTGCTTTTATCCTCTGAGGCAGTTGTGCATTTAGCAGGCATACCACATAGGCTGACTTTGAATCTCTGTCTGAAGAATCTAAATGAAAAGCCTGACTTCTGTGAGAGAATGTTTTACAGCTAAAAGGGGCTTTTGGCAAGAAATGAGAATTAATTCCTGAAGGTTTACGCATGAAACACTTTTATTTAAAGGAACAGTCCCCATTCAGCATGGCTGGATTAACCTGTTTAGAGGGCCCCAGTGTAAAATTTTTATTGTTGGGACCCTCCACCTCATTTAGTTAGTGTACGCACAGTATAAACTAAAATACACCTTTAAAACTAGCTTTAGATGGGACAGCCTTTAATCATACAACAATGGATCCTATATTTCCCACAATGCAACTCAAATATGTTTGTCATTGGACCCTCCCTGTCTGGTAAATGCTCCTCACTATGACATCATTAGGGTTATTTCATCAGGCTTGACAAAACTTCTCTAGCGCCAGAGAGGACGTGATGCAATTTTTTTACAGTGGACAAATAGCACTCCCTATCATAAGTAAACTGATGCACCATTTTGGTGGACTGGTCCTTTAATGGGTGGTTAAATCAGAAGGGAAAGCCTAGTTGTGGGGCCCTTTCCTCAAACATGTCCCCGCAGTTACACTGAGAGCTAATAATTACTGCCTCTTATTCAGTTGTTTGTGTATTGTCACTGAATGCTGATAGATAATGGCAGCTTGAATTGATTGTGTCAGAATAACACCGGCACCTGATACTGACTGACTGTTATTTGCAGCCCTTGTTGCATCAGCTGAATAATTTAGTGCTGAACATTACTGAATATAATCTAATATTGGATGAGATACCTGCAGATATTAAATAGATATAAATATATGGGCATGTGCATTTGTGTCAGCTTCTGTGGACTTATCAGCCAACAGTTTTCACAGTAGTCGCTCTCCTTTTAGCTCTGTGTTGGTCTCCCCCAACTCCTGAGAAGAGTGTCTGGCTCTTAAGCTGCTAAACACTCCACTTTGTCCTATTTGATTTAGGTGAGGGGTGGTGCCAGGGGTGTGAATTCCAGACTGAATCTGTCCACACACTGGCTCAGTCAGACATTACAGAAGATTTGTATTGGATAGCTGGCAGGATAAAGTCTGGTCCAACTGATTTGGACGTTTGCGTTCTCACATACATCTCCTCTGGGTAATGTCTACAAAGTTCAGGGTTGCAGTGCATGTGTGAACGCAGCCTAACTGTGTCTGTGTGCTGTTTGCTGCTGAGCAGGTAGTGTATGGTGGCTTCATCACAGCTTTTTTGCACCAGCAGCCTGCTGCAGCTGGAAACCAGGTTGATGACAGCTGAGTTGTGGGCTGGAAAACTAAAATAAATGGGGTCCTCACTGGGTTTGTCTCACTTTTGCATTACACAGGAGTCATTTGATGTTAAATATTTCCTGCTGCTTTACACTGTGAGTCAAATGACAGCTATAATTTTGCACAATTGAGCCATACAAACTGTGCAGTCACTGTCACGCAGCGGGGGAAGAGAAAGTGTTTCTCAGAGATGATGCTGTTCTCTGTTTCACTTCTCAAATGGGACCTCAGACACTAGTGCAGGGGCGTACAGGATGTTGAGCGGTGGCGAGGCGTCAAAATCAAAAAACTAAAAGCAGTGAGCAGTGTGCTTTGGTACAAACGGCATCTGTAGGTGGGCTAAGGTCATTATGCAGCACCCTGAATGAGAGATAGAGGTAATGAGTGGGTAGACACGGAATATGCGGCATGTAATTGTCAACTAACTGCTACAGGAGATACGTTTGGTGTTTGAAGGCTGATACTGATATTTTCACACACATTACAAGCCAGTATAGAAATTAGCTTTCATTTTTGGGCCTTTGATTTACTAAATATTTGGAGAGGAGGCAGTAACCCAGATTACAAACAGATTCACTGTAGGTAAAAAGTAAAATGGGAACTCATGCTAAGCTAATTATATGTGCTGCTTCCACTCCCGGCTGTAATCAAGCTAGATCAAAAGGGACGTTTTTGTAAACTTGTACATCAACCAGTTGGACGAGAAAGGCTGCGTAGATGGGTACTGAGACTCAACAAAAGAATCAAATCAGTCCAAGAGTGTGTGGCTGAACAGCTGTCAGCCAGCCAACCTCCCACAAGACCTGGAATGACCCTGAGCCTTTCAGAAAAGTGAAATCGAATAGAGGATTTGTATTCCCAGCTTTGGAGTCCAGTTTCTCTACTTTTCTTATTCAGGATTATTGAACACTTGTAGCTTCTCTGAATACCATCAAACTCTGAGGCCTCACACACTCACTAAAGTACCCAGTTATACTCAGTATGTTTTTGAACTGATCTGATTCATTTTTTCTTCATAACCATAAATTGTATAAGAGCCCACAGTGACACAGGTGTCACCAGTTCTTTAAATGTTGCAGAACGTTTCTCATAATTGACTTTTAACTCATGAAGTGTATGTTTTATATCCCTTGTAATATATAATTTTCCTAAAAGGGGAAATTGGTCTGGGCTCTTATGGATTAATAATTTACTGACCAGTTAAACTGTTTTAGTTTACTGGTATCAGGGATTAACCCATCAGGGGGGCCATGTAAAAATGACCTCTAGGGCCTCTACTGATATGTACACACTGGTCATAACATATTACAGTTAGATACTGACGTGGACATATTGTATTATATTGCTAATGTTTTTGTACATTAAAACAAATTTTGATTTTAAGTTATTATTCAGTCATATGGAAGAAAATTATCATCAAGAAATTACAACCAGGGAGTAATAATTGCTGTTAATATATCAATGTTTTTACATAGAGTGATTTGGAAATCATTTTGATTCATCCTGTTTACTATATAGCTCACAGTTTGAGATAATCACTACATTACTGGAAACTTCCATCCCTGAGTGGTTCTGATTGTTTCTCTAACATTAAAGTATCATTTCAGAGTTTTGAACTATTTTGTTTCCCATGTTTCTGGGTTTGAATGATTTGATAGGGACAAAGCTTTTGCCATCTGAACTGCTAAACATATGCTGTAAGAGTAGCTTAGAGTAAGTGGAACTGTTAGTATTAAAGTCAATCCACTAAAGTTCTTGTTTTGCCACAGCAAGTTCAGTTTGACCCATTCTAAGTGTCAGCAACGTGTATGGAGTATTTTGACAGAGGGCTTTTTGTTATTCTTTGTTAATATCACTCTGTTCCCACAGAACATAGGAGTTGCTGGGCTACAGCTGCCTCAGTTAGCATCAGATGGTTTGTTTCGCGGTGTTGTGGTAGTTTTGCTTATGGAAGAGTTCGTCGCCTCCACCCATCAAAGTCAAATGCTGAGCAAACTAAGCACTAAATGTATTAAAAATGCAGGTGCCCGTTTGTTACTGCAAATGAACTGGTAGAGACTGAATGCATGGTGAACCTGGGGCCTTCCTAGAGTCCTGGGCACTAGTTTGTAATCCTGTTATTATTTAATCTGTTATTGTTTTGAGAAATAATTTTTTGTTTGAAGATAATATCAAGTGGAATTCCTCTAACAGTCTGAGTATTTAATGGCCAGATCATTCCAAATGTTAAATGATAAAACAGATGAAATAAGAGCCCTCTTGTATGCAGTGTTTGATATGCATGCATGCATCATTTTTCCTGTCACTTCTTCTGCATGCTGGTACTTTTGGCAGGAATGCCAGATGCACCTTCAGTGAAACTCACACATAGAGAAGCATTCACAGGAGTTGAAAGGATGATTACTAGTGAAGTGTGACATTATGTGCCCTTTTCAAGTATTTTTCAAATGCATATTAACTCAGTAATTTATGATCCGATGAAGTCTGAATGTACTTAAATTCCAGTTGCAGTTGCTGTAGATGTAATGTGGATCAAAATTCCTGCTTCCCTAAAACCCATTGTAAATAACTAAGGTCACCCACAGTCTTAAAGCATAACTGAAAATTAAACAAGAAAACCAGGCGCTCAAAGTAGGCCGGGGAAAACTTAATCATAAGTGGCAGATGTATGTATGTGTAGATGCTGGTATGCTCCATGCTCTACATTGTCTATAGCCTTTCACTTTATGTATAATGTTATCCTCTACAAAAATGGATAATAGAGGCCTAGACAGTCATTGGTCATTAGTCCATAAAACCTCTGCTTCTTCAGTAGGTGTTGTTCTATCAGAGCCTCTTTGTCAGAACTGGCCAATGTGTGAAATCTGTGGGATGAAACAACATTCTTCCAAAGATATTTCCTCATTGGTTTTGATGATGATGAACAGAAACCCTGTTGCTCGAAATCTCATAGGTGTTTCAGTTGTGATGGGAAGCTTATGTGTGTGTTTAGCAGCTCTCATACTTTTAACGAGAAACACCTTCACATTCTACACTGTACACTCAGTCAAATGAATGAAATAATCCTTCATGAAAAAGATTATGTAGTTAAAACTTTTTTTGCACATTAGGAGTCTGATAAGTCTAGACACCATGCTTTTCCACATTTCAGCACAATATTCACCCATAAACATTACAGGAAACGTAAAAGACACAAGTTAGTGGTTTTAGTTCTTTTACAGACTCTCTAGTCACAGAACACTATCATGTTGAGATTTGCCTCATTGGTGACATGTGTTGTAGATTTAAATCTAGATGGATAAAATCACACTCGGTAACCCATTATGACAAAGTAAAAACATGTTTTTATAAATGTTTCACAATTCTAAAAAAGAAACTGAATCTCTCATTTACAAAAATATTCAGAGACATTATTCAGGGCTTTCAAAGCCTTAGCATGAAATTACAACTTTGAGTCTGGATAAGTCTCACAACCTGTGTCTACACAGTTTAGGCAGTTTATCTTAATCTTTTGGCTGATCCACTCAAGCTCCATCTGATTGGATGGAACTGTCTCTTCGAACTTCCATCTTCAGGTTTCGCAATATTATAAAGTTGCAAAATGCAGATTGAGCTAGAGTTAAAAACAAAAGAAAATAGTAACCTGAACTAGCTAATCTTTTTTTGACATAGGCACAGTAGGGTAGTTCTTACCATCATCAGCAGAGTTAAAAAAAGTATTATTATTTTGGGCTTTTAGCCTTTATTAGATAGGACAGTAGAGAGAGAGACAGGAAGACAGGGAGAGAGTAGAGAATGACATGCAGCAAAGGTCCAACTGGTTAGAGTCAGCTGCTCGGGGCTGGAGTCCCATGTGATCGTGCCCTCACCATTTGCCATTAGGGTGCCCAGGGTTTCTTCTAGATTCATTCATTTTCATTTCACTCTTTGGCTCCCTTTGGGTTTATTTCTGCACTCATTGTCATTTGCTGAGAGAGAGGAAAGGAGTGTTTGTTTTGCTGGAAGCTGGGTCAGTAAGCATAGAATTGTTATCCATATAGAAATGAGATGGCATGAGGCTCTGAATCAAGATGTTGTGATGTGTAGGGAGAGAGAGTCTGCATTTATGTTTCCTACACTGTTCTCTTTGGATTTTCCCTTCAGTTGCCTAGCTGCTTCTCATAATATCACGGGTATTTTATTGAGTGCATTCCTTATTTCCCAAGGGGATGCCCTTTTTAGTTGGTAGCCCAAATGTTATCAGTCTAGCTCCTGCTGTTATTGAACCTGTAGCTATAAAAAGCAGAGGCAGGATACTGGTGAGAGATGTTTTGTTGCGGGAATGGGAAATGAACACTCAAAATCTGATGCATTTTTTTCAGCACAATGAGTTCCATGTTTTTGCAAACAGCCTTATTCACAATAAAAGACAAACACCACCTGACTGGAAAGTCCATATTTATAGTCTGTATATTTCTCTCTCTCTCATAAAAGCCCCAGCTAGCATTTGTACTGGATGAGTGTTCAAATCAGGGCAATCAACTTGAGTCAGGATCTTGTTTATCTCGTGCCACTCAGCAGTGGTTGTCACCAAAAATATTCACAGATCTAAATAGAGACCATCATTATTCTTTTTGTTTGGGGAGTTGATGGTGTTTGGTTTACATTCCTTAATATTCAGCATAAATGTTTATGACTTTGACTCATTTTGGACTTTTCCTGATAAAACCTAAATCTTAAAAACTTCATTGATTGCATAATTTTTGGTCTTGTGCCTCAAGTAAAGTAGTTTCAATTACAACCTTTCCCTCATGTGAGGACATATTCCTCATAAATGACTTCTCTTAAAACCTTGGGTTTTACCTTGGATTTTTAGGCCACTAGGTCACTTGGCTTAACTGGTGGTCTCTTGTAGTTGTAGGTCTGATGACAATTTTTATTGGGCTCATCAAAAATGATTTAAATCAACTGTAATGGTTTAAAAATGAAGGTCTGTGAGCTTAGGTGTTTCTAGACATAGAGCCTCACACTGTCAGTCTGGAAGAAGAATAGTATGCATCCAGAGTTATATTTATAGTCTGCTATATTTTAACTGTCACTCACTGTGACTGTTCTAACATGTACTTTGACATGATAAGGCACTCTGGATGATGAGAGAAATATTCAATATTAGTTTGGACATAGATGTGGCCTTCAAAATCCATGTTGCTCTTCACATTACCACTACCCTGGTAACCAGACAATAAAATACTCCATTCCTCTAGTCCATGTATAAAACCAGCCTCCCAAATTACAGAATCCTTCTGCAAAGCCGATCCTGTGAGAGAAACTCTTTACAGCAGCAGTGGGTGTGGGTACCGCAAACTGCCAGTCACAACTCTCTATGGCTAATATGGACTCTATAAAGGAGCTTGCACTACAAGGTGGCTGCAGAAACAGACTTAGATACAGTATTTAATGTTTTCTTAATAAAATAACAGATGGGCTCTCAAATTGATTAGGTAAGATTTTGGGCTTGTTAAGTATTTCACAAAGTTTGTAGTTGCAAATTCAACCTTTAGCAAACCTATAGAATAGAAATGAAATTTGCCATATGTAGTTGTATCAGAAAAAGGTGTATAGAAAGTTTTATATTTGAAAAAGAAACCATGTAATAAAATATGACTAAATTATATGAGGGTGAGGTTACATAAAGACACTGCATGAAAGGCTATTATACAGATATAAGTGAAAACTACCAGAATAAAACTCATGACTTAAAGTTTCACTGTGTGTGGCGCTGAAGTTACAACTACTGTACTCTATGAAATCTGAGTGGGACAGCAGTCAATCACAAAGCGGTCAAATTGTCCAATCAGAGGACAGATAGTTCTATTGCCTGAAAGGTGTGGAAGATTTTGGCAGTGAGCAGTGGCAGGGGCTCTCCTGGTCCCAGGTGGAATTATATCTGATGATGCAGAAATAGCAGTAAAACATTAACTTTGGGTCATGGAAGAGCCTGTGCACTGCTATGGTCATCTAAACTCTAAAATCACCAGAGCCTTTTCCAGGACCTACAATAGAGGTAGAAAGTGGCAGGAACGCACCACCTCTGATTTGGACTCTAACTTTATAAGTGGGATTATCACTGTCAGGTTTGAGTTTTACTACAGCTTTCTACTTTTGAATCTTCAGAGCAGATTTTCACAAACATTTCAAGTCTCATTTTTTTCAAATAATTATTCATTTTCAGGCTATTTCACAATCTTTTGGATTATTTGGCTTGTATTCAGTTATCTTCAGTCTCTTGTTTTGGGCCCATAACTTTGGACCTCACTAGTCTTCTTGAAAGTCAACTTTGTTGTCAGCTTGGAATTTATATGTGAGCAGAAATTTCATGGATGGACCGGGCTGTTTGCTGATGGTTAGCCAGTTTTCCCTTAGGACAAGTTGGCAATAAACGGTGCCTTTGGAGGAAAACTCCAACTTCCTGTTTGTGATGTACCTTCCTATGATTGGCCAGATGTAGACAGTGATGCTTGCCCAGATGTTTCCAGCTGCTACCAGCTGAGTCAGTTATAGAAATGTTTCCAGCTGTGTTAAGTTCAACTGGCTAATCTAAATTGTAGGTGTCAAACTGGGTTAGCCTGAACTTCTTAATCAGGCTGAGATTTTGAATAACATAATATGTGAGATAACGTCACATCATTGTGACAGGTACCAGTATCTCGCCCACTGACCTGGAGATATATCTGCAGCTGGCAACAGGAACCGAGGCCTGGCAGTGAGCCCTCTCCATTCTCAGGATCCTTATCCTTGTGAGATCTATAGCAATGTTTTGCAGGGCTTTGAATTTGAGGTGACATTTTTACTCTGAATGTGTCAAATTCAAGTCAGTCAAATTACATATAGCGCCCAGATTCACAACAGAGACATCTCGGGGCACTGTATATAGAAACTGAGTCTAGACATCCTCTTTATCTTATAAAATTTACCGAGAGAACCCAACAGATCCCGCACCATGACATGCTGAGCTGACAGGAAAAACTTCCTTTTAAGAGGCAGAAACCTCGAGAGCAGGGCTGAGGACTCAAGATTCGTGGCCATCTGCCTCGACCCGGTTAGGTTTAGACAGAAAGAGAGGGCGGGGGAATGGGGTGGGAAGGGTGTGCTTGCAAATACACAGAGAACTAAGTCAAAATGTAAATAGTAGTAGTAGTAGTAGTAATAATAATAATAATAGTAATAATTATTATTACAGCTATAAAGGAATAATAATAACAAACAATAGTACATTAATAAGCACTAACATATTACTTGCCTAGTAGTAACACAATTAATACCATCATGGGTTGGAGCTGGATCATGGGGTAGCAGGAGACTCTCCAGCTCTGGAGGCAGAACCCTGCAGTAAAGAGACGTGTAGAGAGAGAGAGAGAGAGAAGCACAGCCTGGGCACTAATGTGGCAGGGAAGAACACACAGTTAAGTGATACAGCGATATTAAGACAGTTAATAAATAATCTAAATGGGACATCATGGACAACATTTACTAACTATTAATCTTAAACTTAGTGCACTGAGACCTGACCCAACCCGCTTGAGGAAAATGGAGACCAGAAGAATAATATGCACTGGTTAAAAAGTTAAGGCATAAAGATGAGTTTTAGTTTGGTTAAAGGCCTCAACTAGGTCAGCCTGTCTAATATCAATAGGGAGGTTGTTCCAGAGGAAAGGGGCCCGATAGGAGAAGCCCTGCAGCCTGCAAACTTCTTTTGACTCTGGGGACAGATGGCAGCCTGCACTCTGAGAGCGCAAACCACGGGAGGAATATAAGGTTAAGAAGATCAGACAGGTATAAGGGGGCTGGCCCATTTAGAATTTATAAGTCATTAGAGAACTTACAAGTCTGATCTAACATGAATAGGAGCCAGTGAGGGAGACTAAAACGGGAGTATATGAGTCAAAATAGCCTACGAATTGGTCAACATTCTAGCTGCAGCATTCTGAACCATTTGCAGACTTTTAGTACTGGCCGTGGTAGTCCTGAAAGCAAAACATTACAATAATCCAGTCTAGAAGAAACAAGGCATGGACTAGAATTTCAGCATCTGCCATGGAAAGAAAAGGGCGAATCCTAGCTATATTACGTAGGTGAAAAAGCGGTCTTTGTAATGTCTTTCAGCCTGCTGGTCGAGAGGAAAGGAAGTTACGATCAAGTGTGACTTTTTAGATTTTTGGCTGTTGTATTTTGAGAGATCTTACAGTTATCCAAGGATATATAGTTACATGGTCAGACTGGTGTCTATGTCGCGCCCGGGCCAATGTAGCATTTTCAGTTTATCTGAATTAAGAAGCAGGAAGTTTTTGAGACATCCAGCTTTTTTAACAGAAGACAAAGCAGATCTAGTTCCCTAATTTGAGGCATTATCAGCCTTTACAAGCACATATAACTAGGTATCATCAGCATAACAGTGAAAATTAATTCCATGGCTCCGAATAATTTGGCCAAGAGGAGAAATATAAAGAGAGAAAAGCGGGGGCCAAGAACAGAACCCTGGGGTACTCCATATTTCCCACATCAGAAAGGCTGATACAGTATTATTACAAGAGACATACCAGAGTTACTATCAGATGGTAGACTCCAACCAACTGAGGGGCCAGGCCAGAGGTTAAATCTATTTTCCAGTCGGTCCACTTTAAGGTATCACGGTCCTATAGTATCAAAGGCTGCACTAAGATCAAATAATAGGAGCAGAGGTGGAACCCTGAATCTAAAGGTATGATCATTTACTACTTTATGAAGTGCTGTTTCAGTAGAGTGAAAGGCCCTAAAAGCAGATGATACAGTAAAATGGAATTATTATCAGCTAAAATGGGCTGAAGCTGCTGATACACCACTTTTCTAGTATTTTTAGAAGGAATGGGAGATTTGAGACAGGCGATAGTTACCTAAAGACCCAGGATCAGGTGTGGTTTCTTAAAGTAGAGGTTTAACCACAGCTGTTTCAAAGCTGGAAGGAACAATTACTTGGTCGTCAGCGATAGATTCACAATATTCAGCACTGCAGGGCCAGACTGGCCAGAGATCTTTGCAGAGTTTACGGTAAAGGTCAAAAGGCAAGAATGTGAGTTTAGAAGCCTAGTACTATCTTAGATAATGAATCAAGACATATAATGTCAAAATTCATCAAACCAGAAACTCTCTGAGACTCAGTATGATGCTGGCCGGACCGCAGCAGATGCTGGAGAAACTGGTTCAATTTTTAATCTAATCTCATCAATTTTACCAAGAAAAAATTCCAAACTCACAGGCAGTAAAGAGCAGCTAGGAGCCTGCTGCTTTTTATTGAGTTTAGCTACACAGTGTCAAAGAAATCTGGGATTATGTTTGTTGCTATTGATTAGAATTTGAAAATATGCAGCTCTGGCGTGGACAGTGCAGCTTATATATTCAGAACACCCTGGTGCCACTGGAGATACAGAGCTACAATGATTTGGATTTGCGCCATTGCGCTCTAATTTCCGACAGGCCTGCTTCCAAGAGCACGTGTAAATCATGAACCAGGGTGGACCTCTTTGGCTGTTTTAATTTTAGTGGTAGGAAGGTGCAACTGAATCAAGGAGACTGAACAAGGTTGTATTTAAATCCCTGGTACAGTTTTCAACAGAACCAATTGCTGCAGTAAAAGGGGCCAGGACCTCTGATGAATTTGCTCACTAAGAACAGTTAAAGTTATGGGACCTATGTGTCTAGTGGAAGATATATTAGGAACAATTTTAGGGGACAGAGCAAAGTTGCATCAAATTTGATAAGAAAATGATCGAGATAACCAATGTGACAGGAGATAGTCAGATTAGACACCTCAATCCCACGGGAAGAATCGGGTCTAGAGTGTTACCCCACAGTGAGTAGGTTCATGTACAGACTGTGAACCCAAAAGTATCAATAAGTGCCAAAAGCTATATTTAAAAGGATCAGAGCCTTATTTAGGTGAATATTAAAAGTCACCCATAATTAGGAATATCATCACTATGTGACAGACACGATAAAAATTTAAATTCATCTAAAAACTGTGGTGGGGGCCAGGTGGTCTGTAAGGCACCACAAGGTGGGTAGTTGCAATCTAACTACCTGGTCATGGGGGATCAGAGCTACTGGAGAGGTTTCAAATACTACAGCCTCAAAGGGAGTTAAAGAAGTGACATTGGGCTGAGGTTGGACAAAGAAAGACTTATAAATTAAGCGGCGCCCCACCTTTTTGTGGCCAGGCAACATGTGCGTTGGCATACTCAGGTAGGTGTGGCAACCCTTCACCATACCCTATTCAAGTTTCAAACTTTCCTACACCTTAATGATGTAGCTCCTTTTGAAACCATCCAGATTCCACACAGATATCAAACACATTGGGAAATGAATTAATTAGATTTGCTTGGTTCTCATTGAGAAACGATTCTCTATATAGCTTCATCATGTCCAGTTGCAGACGTTCCATTTCACCTACTGGGGTTCTGTTATGGTCAGACAAGATCATTCTAGGCGGGATCGTAAGATCTGCTCCAGTAAAATTTCATCTTGTGTACATTGTTGACATTTTTTTCTTGAGGGTAGGCTAGAGGAACTGAGTCTTAGCTGCACTTATCCTCAATCACCACTTCGAGCCAGAGCTAGAAGCAACTGCACATGTTGCAGCAGCAGCCTGATCCAAATCAGAGAAATAAGCCTCATCAACCAACATTTCCCAGGTGAATACTTCTATTTTGTCATATAATCTTTGGCTTGTATAAGTATAAACTCTCCAACTGTCTTACATCTGTAGAAGTGACCCACAGAGCCCAGTGAGCGTTACTTGTGAGGAGAAGCAGAGTGAGTGGGTGCTTAGCAATCGTAGCATTCCCAAACACATTATTGCAATGTAAATGCCACCACAGTAACTATCAATTGGAAAGTATATGTAACATGTCAAGTGATTATCTCTGATTTAAAAACAACAACAAGATTTCAGAGCATCTACCATCATGACGGGAACTTGCATGGGAGACAAGTGCTTATTCTGTACAATTGCAACATAACTGAAGTGAAATTACTCATCTTAAAGTAACACTTATGTGCTTGAAAAACAGCTCAATGTAACTGAAGTATCTGCAGCTACAGTGAGGACTGTACTATGTCCATATTTCACAAATGCTTGGGTTTTTCATGCAGTAGGTTTTTAGCACCATCACGAGCAGTTGCTCAGATTTGTACTTTGAAATGTTTGTATCAAAGATGTATTTATGCATAGTACCTTTCAAAATACTGCTACAATGCAAGCGTTGATGTTATGGCAGATAAAGAAAATGGTCTTTAGTGTGATGATGTTGCTGTTTATTGCAAAATTTCCAAGCAATCCATAACACTGGAGCCAGCTAGTGAGACTTTAGGGGTTTTTGTGTGTGTGCATAATGGGCTGCAGCTCATGAGAACTTCCCAGCTGGAGAAGAAGATGGATTCTGATATATATCTGGACTACATTTGTTTTGCTTTGTTCCCAAAGAGTTAGATATTAACATTGATATCACTCTAAGTGTCTGAGTTAAGTAAGGTGGTAAGCTGGAGTTGGGATGTAGTTAACGTGGCTTAGCATAAAGACTGAACACAGGTGGAAAAGAGCTAGCCTGTCTCTAACCAGAGTTCGAAATACACCTCTAAGGATACTTTAACACCTGCCTTGTTTGTTCAGTCCGACTTTTTAATTTGAACCAAACCAGAAGGCAGGTGTGAAAGGTGCCTTGGACAGTGTAAAGAAGATACTGCAGACTTTCAGACCAATTACAGGAAGTTGATGCAGGCTCACCAGTTATCTTCTGGGACGATGAGTTGAATTCACAGCAGAAACATCAGATGCAGGTGTTGATGATAGGATGAGGGTGTGTGTAGCCTGGGCAGCAAACTCATGTCCACTGCTACATATATACTCTACTAACCAGAGGCCTATGTCAATATACCTTTTTAATCATGGCAGTATGCTTCCAGTGTCTTCAAACTTTGAGCTTATCTGCTCATGAGGCTTCTATGTCTTTAGGGGCTTTGGTGTCACGCTGGAGCTGCTGTATTATTCCAGTATCAATCCAGATCAGATGGCTAAAAACTTGACAGGGGATAGATACAAGTGTTCAAGTACATCACCATCAGGCTCCCAGAAGGTTTAGATTTAAATTCGAATATACACAGTGACAGCTTCTATGCAGAAATGTAAAATAAAAACAGCAATGTAGACAGCTCCACAAGATGTAATTTGGCATTCTCAGTGGCTGCAGTCCCACATAGGTAAATACAAGTCAGAGCCTACCCTTTGTGAAGGAAGATTTGCTAGTAATAACTCTTTTACATCAATATGTCCATCCATCACTGTCGATGTTGGGGCTAGATGGGAGTTCATTTGGGTTTTCAGAGTGAAACTTGCTTCTTTGTTGCCTAATGATGTTTGGTCTTTGATGCTGCTCCTGACTGATGAGGGGCTCTTTTCTCCTCAGGAAGCGGTAAGGAGGCCCTGATGGAATGAGCTTTTAGCATGTGTTCTTTTCTCAGCCTTTTCTGTCCATGTTTCAGCAGCAGCCTCACAAAGGGAGGACTGTCTTTTTGGTGTTAAGGGTTTGGGATTCTTATTAAAACTCCTGCCACTTTCCGTTTTAAGTCTGCACAGAGCCAGAACAGAGACCTTCACAAGATCCTGTGTTATCAAATGCAGTATCAGGAAAGGCCTACGAGCCCTTTGGAATGACCTGATTTTCTGCATTAATTAATCATTTATTCAGGTAAGATGGTGCTATAAAACATTCCTTGTAGCTGTTTACATGAATACATATTTACCGAAATTATCCTTAAGGTTCTTGGATGTTACGATTTACAAATTTCAACCCAATTCAATATAGAAAATAGGAGTTGCTGAAGAACTGGAATGAAATTGCTACGTGCGAAGAATTAAACAAAAATATATAACTAGCAAAATTTGAAGTAGAGCTATATAGGTTTTTGGAGATTTCCACATGGTCTGACATGAACTGGGAAGAGTTCTGAATTCTGGAGTGGAGTTGGCATGGTATGACCCTGGTGGTGAAATTAATGTTTAGCATATAAATCTACCAAGATACCACTACTTTGTGCCTCACAATAATAAATGCATAGAGGCTGAGTCAGAGCACCAGTTTGAATCCCAGCTCTGTGACATCCCTCTCTCTACCCCTGCCTTTCCTGTCTGTCTCACTGTGAGTCATAGCCGGCAGAAATACAAAAAACCCAAGATGCTCCTTATAGTTACTGTACAGTAAGAACTGATGCTTATAGTTCCAGTTTATGTCCAACTTGCTGGGCTGTGATTCCCCACAGAGAAGTTAATGGACTTTTAGGGACAATAGATCCACCCACGACACTGGATGAGCACTCAGTGTCATCAGATACCCTAGGTTTAGCTTTTCAGAATCAATATTGGAGGAGAACAAATTGCATTGGTTCCTCCTTGAAATGTCATCAATGTATGTGCACATGCCACTGCTGCATCAGGCGGTGAGTGTTTACATGTATTCGTAGCCTGACTGCAGTCAATGTGAACAAATACAGAGCCAAATGTGAATAGAAACAAGAAAAGCTGCTGCTTCTTTTCTACATATGTGTGCAGTGATGGTGGGTGTTATCTCACTGAAATTCCCAACTGAAGTTACTTATGTCACTTCATCAGACCTTCCTTTTCCTGGAAGTAGCCCAGTGGCCCAGTGGCCATTGGCCTAGAGTTTCTACAGGCTGCAAATCTGTAAACACCCTGGCAGGTCAGGTCACAGGAAATCCTCAATAGGTTTTAAAACGGGACAACAAAGAAAAGATACATTTATTGGCAAGTGTCAGTGATTGGAAATTTAAATTGTTAAATTCCTGAATAACCAGAAAGTACTAACCACTGGAGTAGTGCAGTGGTCAGCACTGTAGTGTCACAGTAAGAGGTTCAGGTTTTAAATCCCAGTTTGTCTAGGGCTTTTCTTTGTAGAGTTGGCATGTCAAAGATTAAAGAGTTGCATAGTTTTAGTAGGAATTGTAATTTTGATTTCATTTTCACTGAAAAATATGAATAAAAGTGATCTGTCTGTAGAAGGTTCTCAGTCATCAGGTCATGGTAGTTAGGGACTCCCCAACCAGTTTTCAGAACTGAAGAAGCCTTTTCGGATGAGGAGGTAGGTATCTTCAAACCAAAAAGAAGTCCCAGTTGCCTTCAATCTGCCAGCACTTAAGAAATAAAAGTGATGGGATTTTTGCTAAGTCTGTACCAAACAAGAATGTTCCACTTACATCTAAGAATATGATTTATCGGCAAAGGGCATCTCTGTAACACGCAGTACTCTATTCATAATGTTATGTTGTGACACATTTTACTTTATCAAAAATTACGGCTCCTGTGTTTGGATGTTATACTTGGCCATGTAAGTTTCAGTAATATTTCAATTAGAAATCTGGCACCGGCTGAATTGTACTAGGGAAAGACAGGAAAGTCTCATGGTGCTGGGGCATCACTGGCCTGAGTGATTGGGACTCATGTCACATTTCAGTTCCAGGCATGGACCTTTGTTGCTTATCATCCCTCTCTCTCTCCACCCCTATGTTTCCATCCCCCCACTCCTCACATGCTTGTCACCCACTATTTCTATAAATGAGACAAGAAATATCAAAATAAGTATTAAACAGGATGAAAGGAGTTCATCACATGTAGCAACAATCCTGTTTTTTAGGCATAAGTGAACGAGGTGGCTACCGAAGGCACCAGCTGTAGGTGTGCTGACGAGGAACTCTTTTGTACACAACAAATTGCCTCACTAATTTGAATACAGACCTAAAGTGTGCACTAATGGTTGTATAATTAAGGAAAAAAAACTGTCAAAACATCAGCTCAGTATGGATATGACAGAGACTGTTTAATATAAGTCAAAGACAGTAACTTGATAAAGCTAAAATCATACAGAAATATTAATAATTAGGTTGCGTTCTGTGTCATATCCATTTATTTGAATCAAGTTGCTTTTAAATGATGTTTTGTAAGTACTCAAGTGTAGTAAGTAGACATCTGGATCAAATACACTGTCTTTTAGAAAAGGTCAGGGCCTATATTTATATCCATTTAAGATAAAGTAAGAATCAATAGCTGACTTCTTCTACTAACTTAGAGTTAAAAGATAAAATGCTCACCGTTTAAAGAGTTCTAGAGTCTGAGAAATGCTTTGGAATGACTGTTTCTAATACTAACTGGTTTCTGTGTATCCTTGCTGTCTTCATTAGATGCATTCTCCTTATTCCTATGGTTTCTCTGATTAGTAGCAGCAGGACTTCTTTCCTGCTCCAGATAGGTTTTCTGCTTTTCGTTTCAGTACATTTCTTATTTGGCCTTATTTTGTATTTATAACAACAGGACTGACTAGGTAAATCCATATCTCACTTGGCTGAGCATACATGGTGGTGTGAGGAGAAGTGAGGTGCATGACACTGTCACTCCAGCAGTATGGAATGCTCATGTTCGATTGTGTTTCACTCTGCTTAAATCCCATTGTTGTGAAGGATTATGGTGTGACATTTCCTCCTCTGTAAGCTGGATCAGATCCAGGGTTTTGCAATAGCAGTGATGATGAGTAAGCATTCCAGTAGAGCAGTTTACCACTAAAGGGAAAGAGGTCACAGTAGATCATAGTCACAATGAGCCTCCACAGGCCTTTGGCTGCTTGCACATCACTCATTTGGCAAAGACAATGACATCCTGGTGTTGACAGTCACTGGCTGGCTGCAGTCAGACTGTTTGGAATGTGGGCATCTGGATCCAGGCGAGTTCCATTACAAAAATCTGAAGGGAAGTTGGCTTTCTGTTTTATTCACTGAAGCCTTTACAGATATAGTATATAGCTGGTTTACACTGCTGATAAATTATTCAATTTGAAATGAGCGGATGCTGTACCCAGCTCTCAGTTTTAACGGTAATTAGTTAAATTGTTGGCTACGTGGCTACCACAGTGGCCTCAACCATTTAAAATGAAATCTACAACCCCAGAAACAGTATGCAAAAAGTGAAGGGGTATGAATACTTTCTGAAGCCACTGTAGTAGCCACGTGTTGATCTCCTAAACTTTGTTTTACAAGGCCTATAACTCCCACACTTTAAAGTAGTATTCATTGTTTAATGTAGAGTCTGAAAAACAAAACTGTATAACTCATGATCTGGTCTGTATGTAGATAAGGGTTAGGGTTAGGGTTAGTTTTAACACATGATCTAATGTTGTTGTCAGTATTTGTTTTTTTATAGCCCATACACCATTTGTGGGCTAAACATTTCCAGGTCAGAGATTACTAAACGCTGTAGATGTTTTTTACAGCAAAGAGTATATCTGAAAAGAAAAATGACTGAATAAGAGAGTGTTCGCTTCATTGATGCTGATTATCTGCCACTATATTTTCATGGGAGCTGTAGCTACTTTTGACCCAAAGCCAGACTAGTTAAACATTTAATGATTATTTATTTGTTTGATGCTGGATGTTTGTGTAAGTCAAATAAGACAAAGGTATTCAGTAGAGGTGAAATTATTAGCAGTAAATGGCATGTTTTGGTGTCATAAAGAGCCATAAACAAACATTGCACAACATACAGTGTTGTCTGGAGATGTTTGCTTAGCATGCAGGGCTTTTGGCCCTGTTGTTGTTGAAGTCTGGGAGGTGTATTACATTGTTCCTCTGTGAGTGTACAGGATGATGAAATCTTACAACAAGGAGGCTGTGCTCCTGCAAGTCGAGGACTTAGAGGTGACAGGGCAATATGGACTAAATTCTAGTTTTCTGAGCTCAAGGAGACTTGCTGTGAAATCAAACCCTGAACAGAACCACTTGACCGATCTTCCTGTGTATCATTTCTCACATTTCATTTCTGTCATCTCCTTCTACTTTGTGAATTTCCTTCAGTCACTATGGAACTTTTCAAAGAAGAAATAGCACAGTCTTCCCTCCTGACAGTAAAGAAAAAATAATGATAAAACACACCTTTGAATACCTCAGATGTAATAAAAGTCTTGTTGGTGATGGGAAGCTTATAGTAGCTAATGTTGAATGTTATGGAAAACTTTGGTTAGAGTTTACAGCTTGTTGTGCAGCAAGTAAGCAGAGTTTCCCCCAGATGGGCTGTCTAGTTTTAAAAGTAAAGATGCTATAAATTTAGAAATAGAAATTGGTATTTCTAAACCATGGCCTTATTGTACAAATAAAGGCTGGTTGTGAAAAGAACACTGGGTAATAAACATCAAGGGTAGAATTATCAATTACTACAATAATTTAGTAGTACAATAGTTTACATAGTAAATTCAGTATATATACAATTACCACAGCACTAATTCTCAGTACAAGAACAGTCATATTATACTCACACTCACTTTCTTTTTAACACAGTCACTGTTTTCATTCACTGTTTAATCATCCACTTTTCACATCCAGTTTCCTCCAAAGCAGTGTTATATTACTCTCAATCAAACAAATGCTTCCTGCCAGAACTTTCAGATTAAAAACCTATCAGGAATGACAGGTTTATGAAATATCGGTACAGGGAAGTTGTGTTTCACTGATGGAAAGTTAACAGTGACAAAACAACAACAAACCACCACAAGCAACTGGAAGTAATTAGTGACTGAAAACAGTATTTATGATATGAGATAGAGAAAGTAGGGGCACCAAGTGGTGAGTAGCAATAAGACTAAGACAAGATTTGTGTTGTGGAAATGTAAAAAGTCAACATTATACACTATATTAGATGTGTAAAAGTCATCAGAGTAAACACTGAAGAAGTGTTGGTTGTATTAAAGCTAATTACAGAAGGAGCCATTAAGAAAACAGGAGGCTTCTCACTAAAATATAATCAAATATACTTATATAAAACAGGTCAATTAAAATAAATGCCTGTCTCTAATATAATCCTGGCACAAATTAAGTCTGATAGACTCTCTAACTAGGAAATAAAGGCCACTATTTGATCATTTACAGTTGTCTTGTTTGATATAGAAGACAGTGTAACATGTGCTTTACCTGGCAAGATCTTTTTTTTTTCTCCTGCAAATTAAATATTTCAATAAAGAAGGTGGTATTGAGTATTGCACGTGGTGCCAGAAAATTTAGATCTATAGCCAGAGATAGAGCTTTGGACTGCAATTACTGGCACTCGTAATTCCTAGTTGTAGATGTAGCTACCCTTTCCTAGATTGTCTTACCTCTTGACCTCTACCTACTTGTACTGAATGGCCAGCCATTTTCCTCAAATTTTCTACGGTCAATTAGCGGCTGTCTTTGTTTGGATTCACTGCAAAATAACACTTAAAATAGCTGAGTAAGGAATTCAGTGGCTACAGGTAATCGAGACCTTAACACAGCTGAGTGGAGCTGGAGCATGAAAATATCCTCTACAGTCCTGATGCTCGCCATGCTGGCTTTCTTCATCCTGTGACACACCTGAACAGAGGCATTTCCACACACATAAGTACCACCTTTTTGGACCCAAACCAGCTGTCCTACATATGCACTCACACACACAGAACTGTAGCTCTCCTCCACACAATAGGAGTCTTTGAGAAAATGTGAACACTCCTCTGCCTTAGGTAGAATGCTCCTAAACATCTGTAATCCACTCTCAAATGGATAGCTAATGCAGAAAACATATTTGTCTTTCTATACTTGTGAGGGGCGCTCTTTGGTATAATTCATTTTCTAAGCCCCTAACATAGCTTTAACTACTCTCGTGCCAAACCTCAACCCTAACCTACACTAATTCTAACTGAACCTTAAAGGCCAAGTCCTAACTTCTTCCAACTTCAACCTTCACATGGTGAGGACAGAAGCTCAAATGTCCTCACGTGCAGAAATATCCTCATGATACAGAATGCTCACTCACTTTGTTTGTTTTAAAGAGCTAAAGAACATTATTAGCAGCATGTATTCAGGTCTATTTCCATTTTTTATGATCCCTTAAAATATTGTAGTAGAAAATGCAGTCTAATTGTATTTCCCATCATTTGGTTGGCCACAAATTATTTGGCTTACTGAACATCCAAAAAAGAAAGTATGGGTGAAGAATCTCTCAGTTTGAAGGTTAGTATGTATTGGAACAGTTGGTGAGTGTCATTTAGTGCTCCTTCTAATTAGTTGACCAGTGCTTTCTTCCAAAGACAAAACCAAGGACACACATTTGAAATAGTCTCATGGACAACTTATGATTCCCCAACAAGCGCAGTGTTAGAAAAATAACCAGTATTTAATAGCTGTATTGTCTGAGAGATAAAGTAAGGGCAAGTACTATTTTAACTTTTATTTTATTTTCTAGGTGCTTCACAGTGTGCATTAATAGTCAGTTTGCTTTCTTTCTCACTGTCTGTCCTGAGGAGTGTAAAGAAAGCCAGTGCCTCAGCACTGATCTGGCCCAACAGACACAAGTCAAGAATCAAGTTGCAGCACATATCCAATTTATCATAACTTGACATGCATTAGTAGTTATTGCCAATTTCTTGTCAGCATCATTATATACGTGTGTGTGTGTAAAATGTTTCTTCTTCTTCTTGCCTTTTTTATGCCAATATTCATTTTTGCCTTCACATTTTAGTATACAATTTTGTCTTAACATGTCTCTTTTCTGTATTGTGAGTTGATGTGATCTGTGTGATCTGTGAGCCTCACTTATGAAACAGCCTTCTGGTCTCTTTGTAGATGATGTATCAGCTGACAGCAGCGCTGAGTTCCCAGACAGAGCATCCATGATGGAGGTGCGTCTGCAGGCGCAAGAGGATGAGATCACACTGCTGAAATCCTCATTGGCTGACGCCCTGCGCAGAGATCCGCCTCCATGATCAGCTCCTGCCATTACTCAAACAGCAACTCATTGCAGGTAGGTGATCTTCAACATTCTCCATCAACTCTACAGCCTAAAGATTTCCTAATGTTGACATAGTGGTTTTTAGCACATGTGACAATTACATGCACAAAGACTACAAAGTGCTGTCCTTTCCACCTTTTTCAGTTTTAAGAACAAAGAATGGCTGCACATTAAATCATTGCTCCCAAAAAAATTGGACTCATTGAAGTTTCAACTTCACGTCTTCATCAGTTTATACCAACTGACCAAGAGGATCCAGGTCTAGATAGACCTCACCTAAGTGAACTGGCTTGGATCCCAGTCACATCAGCATGCAGACCTCACATCAAATTGTTTACAATATGTACAACATGAAAGTCAGACTTAGTCAAATTCCCCAATAGAAGGACAATCTGAATATAGTGTATTATACAGTGCCTTGTCTAAAGTCCACTGGAGTCTAACTAACCCCCTTACTGGGAGGAATAATTTATATGTGGACCCTCTTGGTCACATGCTGGAATAATATCTGATTAAGGTAGTCAAAATGGTAATTAGTAAAATAAATGATGAATTGTGATAGTTTTAGCCTATAGCACTTTCTCACAATAAATTGAGATGGTATTGCCCCAGTATACTAAGGCACACTGTACACAGTGAGACCATTACGTCGGCTAAAATAAATTATATCTATCACCCCAATACAGGTACCTCCCTATCCCAAAATCTCGATGGAAATAAGCACGTCTATATGACATCCACTGAGTCTCACAGCCTCCTAACCTTATGGTGGTATATGATAATGTATGTTGGGATGCACATACTATCACTTGGTACCATTTTCCAGTTTTATTTCATTTTAGAGGCCTAAAATGATTTTGTTTTTGCTCTTTTTGCCACTGTATATACTTTGTCCTGTTGCCAGGCTGAAGCCATGTTACAGGGCTGTGTGACCGTTGACTCTTGATTGAATGCAGATGATGAATTGAACCTAAGGCCCTGTTTCTGATATTTGGACATGTGCACAGCTCTGTAGATGTCATGTCAAAAACAAACTGTGAGCAAACAAGTAATTCATGGTCCTCCTGGACTTGGATGTTGGAAGTAGTAATTTGTACTCTTGCATTAATATGAGGGTACTGTAGCACCCACACGCAACAGCTAGCAGCTATGTTTTACTAGTAAAAGTACTTATAGATACTCAACAAAATCATTGATTATCATACTCATTACATTTCCACCGCCAATACCTCAAACTCTTTTTTTGTTCAGTTTGATGCTACTTTTGGATATTGTGAGTTGATGTGATCTGTGTGATCTGTGAGCCTCACTTATGAAACAGCCTTCTGGTCTCTTTGTAGATGATGTATCAGCTGACAGCAGCGCTGAGTTCCCAGACAGAGCATCCATGATGGAGGTGCGTCTGCAGGCGCAAGAGGATGAGATCACACTGCTGAAATCCTCATTGGCTGACGCCCTGCGCAGGATCCGCCTCCATGATCAGCTCCTGCCATTACTCAAACAGCAACTCATTGCAGGTAGGTGATCTTCAACATTCTCCATCAACTCTACAGCCTAAAGATTTCCCAATGTTGACATAGTGGTTTTTAGCACATGTGACAATTATATGCACAAAGACTGCAAAGTGCTGTACTTTCCACCTTTTTCAGTTTTAAGAACAAAGAATGGCTGCACATTAAATCAGTGCTCCCAAAAAAATTGGACTCATTGATGTTTCAACTTCACGTCTTCATCAGTTTATACCAACTGACCAAGAGGATCCAGGTCTATATAGACCTCACCTAAGTGAACTCAGGCTTGGATCCCAGTCACATCAGCATGCAGACCTCACATCAAATTGTTTACAATATGTACAACATGAAAGTCAGACTTAGTCAAATTCCAATAGAAGGACAATCTGAATATAGTGTATTATACAGTGCCTTGTCTAAAGTCCACTGGAGTCTAACTAACCCCCTTACTGGGAGGAATAATTTATATGTGGACCCTCTTGGTCACATGCTGGATATTATCTGATTAAGACGCAAAGTCAAAATGTGGTAATTGGTAAATAAATAGTGAATTGTGATAGTTTTTGCTTTTTAGCCTATGTACACTACTCACAATAAGTTAGGGATATTGTTGCCCCAGTATGTAAGGCACACTGTACACAGTGAGACCATTACGTGAAACACAAACAGGTGTCTATCAACTTAACACAACTGCTCCCCTATCCCAAAATCTCTGAAGTGAACAAACACCGTCTGTATGACATCCACTGAGTCTCTCACAATATCCCTAACTTATTGTGAGTAGTGTACTTGATAATGTGTTGGGATGTACATACACTATCATGAGGCACCATTTTCAGTTTTGTTCATTTTTAGAGCCTAAAATGATTTTGTTTTGCTCTTTTGCCACTGTATGTACTTTGTCCTGTTGTATAAGTGAAGCCATGTTAGGAGCTGTGTGACAAATTAGGCTCTTGATTGAATGCAGATGATGAATTGAACCTAAGGCCCTGTTTCTGATATTTGGACATGTGCACAGCTCTGTAGATGTCATGTCAAAAACAAACTGTGAGCAAACAAGTAATTCATGGTCCTCCTGGACTTGGATGTTGGAAGTAGTAATTTGTACTCTTGCATTAATATGAGGGTACTGTAGCACCCACACTGTTAGCTAGCAACTGTGTTTTACTAGTAAAGGTACTTATGAATACTCCATTAAAATCATCGATTATCATACTCATTACATTCACCACTGTTCCCTCAAAACTCTTTTATTCAGTTGTGATGCTACTTTGGATGGTGTCATAACAATATTGGTCAGCCTTTGTTATCAGTTAGGTGTACTGCTTAGCCTAATGTAGTGGAAAACGCAATACAAAATAAACAGTGATGATTGCTAGACCATGGAGAGTATAATGTAAATGCTTGGATTTAATAGTTTATTTTGTATTTTGGACTGAGATGCTGTAAGTGGATATATTTTGAATTTTGTCTGTTGGGAAATGGAAAGGTTAGAATGTGTTGGAACAGTGACTGGAGGTGCTGCGGTATCGTTTCAATGACCAAAGAGTTGATGAGGTGTCAAATAAAATAACATTTTGGCAAAATTGTATTATCTCAGCACTTGTACCAGAGACTGTTAAATAAAAGACCCCGCCTTAGAAGGCGCACAGGTGGATACACAGAGTACTGTATCACTCCCAAATAACTAATAATCAACTGTCATCCCACCCAGTGAACCCTGGTGCTGAACGGGTGCTGAATCATGTGTGCTGCTCAGAGGGTTGCACCAGCAGAAAACTATCCTCCAGCTCGGCCGTCGATGGAATCCGCCATGCTCCTACCAGGTACTGGACCTACACGCTGAGGGCTTAGAAGGACAGGAGCATGAAGGGCCTGAATCATTATATTTTACTTGATGCACAGTCATATCACTTGCTACATTAGAGACCTGATGATATGATGCCTGTGTGTTCTGCTTTTATGACTGTGTGTGTTGATCTCAACCTGTGAACTATCCCTAGCCAACTGTCAGACAGCATTGTGACCAATGCCAATGGCCACATAGGATGCCCAATGTCCACAGAGCCCAGACCCAGACCAGCAACACTGGACAGGTCAATCCAGACAGATCCCATCCCCCCAGAGCAGGATGTTGGGCAGGACAGGGTCCCTCTCCCCACGCGTGCCCAGAGCCTGAACCTGGAGTGACGCCCACCTTGGGCAGCCTGACGAGGGGACGCGGGCCAAGCTCCACCGCGTCTGGTATGGAAGAGGATGAGGAGCGGGATGGAAGATGGCGAAGGAGTGGTGAGCAGGAAAAGGAGCTGAGTTGGACGTCATCAGTGGAGGAGCCCATCAGCCCACCACCATCAGAGGCGCCCAGAGGGAGGACTTCCAGGGAGAAGCTGCTCTCCAGAAGATCCGCCTGCTCGCCTCAGTTAGAATCCTCAGACCATGACCCTGGCTCCCCATCCAGGAGGGACAGAAGGCGCCCAGCGTGATCTCGCCTCACCACCGCTGTCTCTATAATCATCTTCTGTCCTGTACGACTGCATGGTTTTTCTGATGAACTTTTCTGATTCTGACTTGTGTGATTGCAACCCAGTTGCGCTTTGCGACCTCCTCATAAACAGTCACCCTCACAGGTTGCTGCTGGGGTGATTATGCTGTGTTAGAGAAGGAACCCAAGGGGGGATGATATGCTCTGTCATCATGTTTGCTCCAGCTCATGTACTTTTCTTTCCATGTATTTGAGCAAATTAGAAAGATAAAGCCATAGCGGAACATAATGGCGGCACTCGGCCCACACTGAGTGACATATCCAACATTAGCTTCACAGCAAATAGAGGTTTGAGCCCAGTGGAAAATGATGAGGGCAATTGAACACAGCATAATGTGCAGAAAGGGGTAGGTGGTTCATGTATACACATGAGACTGAAGGAGAAAGGTTGGGGAGTTTGTATGAGTGTACAGATGTAACCTCATGACATAAAGCGTTTGAAATGGCATATCTGTCCAAACAGGTATGTCAGAGTTACAACTTCACCACAGCCACACAAAAGTATTAAGGCTGATGTTTCTGTTAGATGATGCAGATGTGCAGAGTTGACACACTGCCACTGAGGATCTGCCACAAGTGGGTTTTGCAGACACACAAAGAAAATCTTTTTTTAATGCAGTTCTTGTTACAACCTTTAATCAGTCCTTACCGTTGTCCTCAAATAAATCATGATCTCTCATATCCAGCCATTTGTTCTCTCAACAAACTGAGGATTTCTAACAGTGATTAGATGCTACAAAGTTGGGGTACTACTGCTTTTGTTTACTTGTATTTGCTTGTGCATGCAGGTGTTCTTCTGGCTTACTTCTTGTTGTGGCTTGTAAAAGGGCTTTTGTTGGTAATGAATCACATATGCTCCAGCCCCTCAGCTCAGCTCTCTCATGCCCCCCTGAGGTACTGGGAAAGTTGAGCGTCATGTTCATCCAACTACACCTCTACATTCAACACTTTGTTTAAAGATTAGTAGTACAGAGATTTGGGGAGAGGGGCTGGTTGCCAGCCATTGTACTGGCAACCAGACACCAAAGCTTTTTTTAGTCTTGTGACACTTTGTCTGGTGATGCTTCTGGTACATGTCACAGGAAACAGGGGGTGTGTCACAAGAAATCCTCAGAGACAATAACAGGTTAATTCTGTTATACTGTTGTGTATTTCTTATCTTAACTCAGAATTAGGACTTGGTTGAGGACCAGTACTGAAACTTGTTCTAGTTTTAGGTACGGGTTAAAAGGTAATTCCATGTTCATTATAACTTGGTTGCAATTTTGTAAATTATTCTTTCAGTACACAGTATTGGACTCACTCAAACTCATCTCTGAGATCTGTGGCATGGTGACATTTACAAAGGCAAGAAACCTGATCAGACAGGTCGTAAACAGGTTCTTAACAAACTTATTTGGAAGAGAAATAAATGAATAGTAAAGTTATGGATCAACTAAATATCCATCACGCTCTTACAGACCCACTTCTGCTTCAATTTTTGATCTAGTGTGTTTACTGTAGGTGTGAGCACACAGTCTGTCTGGTGCAGTGAGGCATTATTAGGTGGAATTTTAGTGCACTTGTAGTTCCAGTTTTACATCTAAATAAAGTGGTTTAGAGTATTTGATTCACTGTTGCTTTCTTCACAATGTGTCTAATCACTTAACCTGCTTATTATTACTTCGCCCTGAGTTGAACTCATTGCAGTAATGTTGCTGTGTTCACAGTTGCAACTAATGCTTCTATTTCAGACCAAGAGGAGCATACCATTAGTTGACTACATTATTGTGTGGGTAAGATTAAGTGAAACAACCATTTAGGACTGGAAATATCCACTGTGGAGTGCAGTAACACTGGTGCTGGGATACTGCTCCAGATAGGTAATGTTAGCAGCCTGTCTGCCTCTTTAATGGATTTGGGACGCTAATGCTCTTTTGGTAGAGTTCTATTACTGACGTACAAAACTATGAAAAGTAAAAACCCAAGTTGTAATAATAAACCAGAAATATCTTTTGGAAAGGGAATTAAACTATAAAAGATCCCAAATATACCAAAATAACAAGCATGTTTCTGCATGTGTCACACTGAAGTTTACAGGTATTTTGCATGCATACATAGTGGGACAATTGCAATCTGTGTGGGGGTCTAGTGTCTGTGGCTGTGGACACACAGTGAGGTTTATTCCTGGAGGCTGATTCTTTCCTGTGGCGCTCTAGGTCCAGAGAACAGCGAGAAACTGGGGAACCCCGAGAGGCAGAGGAAACGCCTGATAAGAAGGCGGCGCCCCGGCCAACCTCCTCACCCGCCTCCCCCAGCCTGGAGAGAAGTGAGCCACTGCCATCACTCACACCTGTCACCACACAGCTCACTTTTTCCTATAGCTGCTGCAGCCTCACACACTGTATCTCATCAAAGAACACTTGCTGGAAGACTGACGAATTTCTATGAATAATAATAAAAATTCCATTCTAAGAAAACCCTCACAGATAAACACCATCTGATTCAGGCGTCAGGACCAGGACGCTTAATTTGTATGAAATGGTTTCATATGTCCACCCCACATGGCTGTTTTCTGTCTCCACAGCCGAGCTAAGGAGCTGATTGCTAGTGCAGGTATGAATGCATCTCCACACTTTCCTGTCTTATCTTACATTAAGCCTGACCTGAGACTGACCTCTTCACAATTTGTCAAAGTATTTAGTATTTATTAGTATTTTTTAAGTATATAGTGTGTATGTATATATGTGTATATATGTGTGTGTGTGTGTGTGTGTACATATATATATATATATGTATGTAAGAATTTTTAATGTGTCAACCTTACCTGAGCAGACCACGTATTTTGGCAATCATAATTTGTAGTTTGCCGTGAGTTTATTATATATTTTGTCCACCCATTTATATCAGTAAGATAGGCTATATAATGGGCATATGGAGACAACGAATAGTACCACTAACTTCAGCTCCAAATGATACAGTTGAACTAACACTCAACATCACAATCGACAAAAGTATAACTGGCACTAGTGCTGATAGCTGCAACTTTTATGAGGGTGGGATTTATTGCAGGAATGTTGTATTAGACTGTAGGCGTTTTAGCAAGGTGTACCTAATAAACTGAGTGTATAACACTTAATAACACAATGATGATTCTGTCATATAAGGTCCATCGTCTTGTACAAGTAGCTGTGGTAGAATGTTGCATGTGTGACTCACATCTTCACCTGATTCCACGATGTTCAGTAAAAAAAAAGCGGGAAACATTGATGTTCTTGTCCTCCGTTATCGGTGACTGGATGGAGAGGCTAAATGGAGCAGAGCCCAGGCCAGTACAAGCTAAACTGTGTTCATATGTAACTGTTGAGGTAACTCAGTACACAAGAGATTTCCACGATACGGAGGGAGACACACCTGTACACAGAAACCCAGATACTATCAGAGTCAAGTAGAGAGCTGAGGAACCAGATTTCTGTCTGGCTGTGCAGGATTAGTCACCTGTAACTAATATTCTTTCGGCATAGATGCCTGTTAAACTTTTGAACAAAGTGATATTGTTTTCATCCATCTGATGAAATTGAAATTGTTGTTGGCAGTTTGTCCTCAGTCAGTACGCCTGCTTGCCTGCAGACAGTATCTACAGTCAGACATCAAACGAGCAGGCTATGGGTTTGAATGAACATGGGGCTTTTTAATTGGCAGGTGACCTTTAATGCAAAAACAGCACAATATGAAATATTTTTCCTCAATGAACATTGTCTCGAGTACAGCAGTACAATCTATAGGAGCAGATATAGACATGCTGCATGGATTCAAAATGGTTTGGGTTTTGAAAGCTATCAGTGATCATTATCACATATCACTGTGTAAATATGGACTTTCCCATGCTTTCATGTCCTGACTGAATTGTTGGCAAGGCCTGTTAAACTGTTCTTCTGTACTGGTGCCCAGGCAGTGGCTCACTGTTTCACATGGTAATTTGTGCAAAATGAGTGTATTTCTCAACCAAATCAATACTTGTGGTTAGTATAGCTTTTATGAGGTTATCATTGCGGTAAGCCCTGTTTTTAGCCCTGTCTGTACAGTACAGCATGCTGGAAGAGAGAAGAAGAATTCACCAGTCAAAGCTAGTGGAAAAGTTCTATCGCTTCTAAATACCATCATTTGCCTACTAATTGGGGTGTTTTGGTTGGACACATGCCATGACAAGTCACAGGGTTTATTTTTAACCTGTAACACAATGTAAGTGCAGCTCAACAAGTTCAAATACAATCAGAATTATATGTTTATTTGCAGCTACTGTAATCTGGTTTGTGAGACCCGTGAAGTGCTGCGTCAATTTCTGGTTTGTTCAGTGATCCTAATAGTTCTGTGTTTCTGCACAACCAACATTGTTTTGACATTAACAGCTCCCAGCAGCAGCTACCTCAGCATCTATATGCTGACAGGACAGCACCTGCCGCTGATTAGCATGGCAAAACAGGACTGTCCCTATTTATTTGAAACTAAAGAACACTTTGCATGAGGGAAAAAATAGAGAGCTGTGTCAAATTTTGACAGGCGGAGGCAAATAAATAATGCCTTGTATTGTTCTTTTGTTAACATAATATGGAGAAACTAGCAAGCTGTGCTGAAGTAGAAATAATCCACCAAATCGCCTAAAGGTAGAAAATTAAACAAATGAGATCCAACATGTTAATTAGTAAAGTAACAGGCATATTTGTTTAACTGTGATGTTGTGGCAGCCATTCTCAAGCTTCAAGTCCTTATGCTAATTTACCAGCAGACATAAACATGGGAGTGGTAGTTATCTCATCTAATTCTCATAGCAAGAAAGCAAAAGTGAATTTACCAAATAACCAGCTAAATAATCAGTCTCAATCCTAAGACAGGAACTGAATCAGTCATGTCAGGTTATGAAACAACATCTAGCTAAAATTAGCCGATATATTAGCCACTGAACCTACCGGTCATACCAGATTTGAGAAAAGCCATAGCAGTAAAAACCTTGGAGGATAGAACGAGGACGGAGTCATTGTGCTCATTGTTTGGTATATATTTATTATAGTGTTAACCAATAGAAAGCCCCGCAAGCGCACAGTGTAAGTACATTTATTCTGAGGAGAATTAAAAATTCAGTACATCTGTGTGTTAGTACAGACATGTTACATGTGAGTGGTGTCTAAAATACAGAGATGACACAAGTGTAGTAGTAACTAATAAGTGTTGACAGGAAAGTGGGAGCCTGAACATTTCTGTATCTTCCCCAGGAAAAAGGTCCATACTCGCTGACATAAAACGCCATGTAAAACTTCAGCTTACACCGGGCCGAAAGCTACCTGCTCAGTCAAAACATCTTATGGCCCACATACCCCTTGACACCAGCCATCACGAATAGGATAAGCTCCCCTCCTTTTCTAAACTTTATCACTTTTAAAAAAATGTGAGCTCAGAAGCCACACAGTGCACAGCCTGTTTGGGCCGTGGTGCTGCCTGGAATCCCATCCACTGTGGTAGGCCGAGCTGTCATCACTCCAACTTGCCTGACGTGATGATGGATGGTCAGCCTCTGTGAGGAGGATGCCAAAAACATTTTCAAATCTTCCTCTGCTCTTTCACTTTGCCTCTCATTCCACTCTGGATCTCTCATAACTGTTGTTTGTTTGAGCCGCGGCTTGCAGTGCTTTGAGTCGAACTTTTTAGTTTCTGACAGTGGAAAGTGATAATAGGAAAAATAATAGGACACGGGTGTCTGGCAAATTATATAAGCATGTATATAGTATAAGTATTACATAAGTATGGCAACTGAAACTGTATAAATATATTTTTACGATATGATATATATGTGTGTGTGTGTGGGTGTTAGTGGTATGTTTAGGAAGGAGGTCACAGTGCCACCAACTGCTGTGGTCTGGTCAATATCACCATCTGAACCCATGAAAGGGAAACAGCTACCTACGCATGCAGCTAGCATGTTCCTCTCCTTTCAGTGATGTGAGCACAGCACTGAGTGTGCATGAGCTGCTGGGAACTCAGCAGGAGTTGAAATAACATGCACAATGGAAAGCACATTAGCAAGGGCACACCTTCCTGCAAACAGAGAACAGACTTAACAGCATAATACTGAATGCCTCTAAAACATACAGAGTTGGAGTCACTGATGGTTGATAGCTTGTTGAAAAGGTGAAGGGCATTGATAAGCTACAGTATGATGTTTTTAGTCAGTAGCACTGCAAATGTTAACAATAGTTGCTGTCCTTACAGTGCTGGCTCTTAGTTTTAAGTCACCTTCAGCTATGGATTTGCCTATCCAGAGACAGCTGTAGTGATAAGAATAAAAATTTCAGTGTGACTTTAAACTGGCTAAATATTTGAGGGCTCTGTGTATTCCTCATAGCAAAGAGAGATTGTTCTGTACCAAACTCAGTATTGTGCGTCAATATTCAGAAACCAGAAAACATGTAATTGGTATCTGCCCCACGGGATGGTCTGACTGTGAAGAAACTAAAATCATTTTGAAAACATGGTAATATCCTTGCTGTCTTATTTTCACGTTCTGTAGTAATATTCCCACATAAGGGACTTGTGTGATGACCAGTGTTCTTATTGTCTTTTTTTTTTTTTTGATAAACCAAATTGGTAACCACAGAGCAGAGCAGCAGGAAGGAGTTTTTCTTCCTGTCCTGCCCAGCTTTATTTCTTCCTGTTTCCTCACCTCCCATGACTTTGCTAAACAGGATTATATCTTGCAAGTTTCTCCTCAAGCTGTCATTGCACCAACCTCCTGGACCTTGGCCCTTTACTGTTATTTTCCTGGTCAGGACAAAAAATTAAAGACCCTGGACCTAAGCATTCATATCACGCCCAGTCTCATAAAGAACTCAACAGTTGCCGAGGTAACAGACCCAGGTTAGAAGTCCCAGAAAGAAATGGAAAAGGAAACAGTCGAAACCAAAAGCTCATAGATCTGACCCAGCGTGAATCAGGCTGTGACGTAGCTCAGATGATCTTGGTGTTTATTTGTTGGCTAACATTGACTTTCATATTCTCACACAGGATCCCCTGGGTCCAGAAGAGAACTCAAGTCAGCAGTAGACCCTATATTGTCACTTGTATCTTTAGCTCTTTTACGCAGGGAAGGTCACCAGAGCAGGCTGTACTCTTCAGCTATATCCCATTCACGTGCACAGTCTCTCACATGGTCTGTTGTTGTCTTTACAGCTGACCAGCATATAACCATACTGAAAGAGAATATTGACCTACCAGGGTGAACAGAAATAATTCCAGTGTGACGTATAACGCTGAGTGATAGATGTCATATGGCCTTTGTTTTCAACTTGTTCTCCCGCTAAGAGCTCAATAAATCCTCTTCATGGCTTTAAGGGAAAAAGGAAAGACAAGATATGATTTCAGTTTTCGTGAGGAAAAAGTCAATTAAATATTTTATGCATCAAATATAGCGTTATAATGACATTGTCGTATGACGAGTTTTAGCCATGCTAGCAGCATGCCTCAGAATATGTGTAAGTCAGTTCACTTGGATGATTTGACATAAATGTGGTGCCCAAATCCAAAATGAGTTTGGTGGATCCCTTGATTCTTCCTCTAGTGCCAACATCAGGGTTGACATGGGTCCAGATTGATGTGTCTTGACAACTACTTGATTGCTTGCCACTGCCACTGGATGCAGTTATCTATGATATTCTGAGGAGGTCTTTTTGTTAACCTAAGTGAATTTTAGGGCAAACAGTTAGGTAAAAAATCTGAGCCAGTGTGCCATGAGCTCTGAGGTTCATGTGTTTTATCCCATTGATAAATCATTGTTAGAGGCTGTTGAAGTCAGAGCACCGCACGCTCTTAAATGAGTTATCTCGCCTTCATTCGGCAAATTGAGTTCAAGTGCTATTCAGGTGGATTGTAAGAAATGTTATAGTGTACATAATAGACACAGTTAAACACATTTAAAAAAATGCCAGTGGATGAACCATTTAAGACTGGTACAAGGCTAGGTAACAAAATATTTTGGGGAGGTACTATGTTGACTTACTTGATAAATGTAGTATGTAGACTGATCAGCCATAACATTAAAACCATTGACACAGCTGACCCAGCATCTGTGGGATGCACTGAACAAGCCAGATCCATGGAGGCCCCACCTGTAAACCCACAGACCCACAAGGATCCACTGCCAACAAGTCTCAGTGCCACACTACAGGACACCCTTCAGAGGTCCTGTGTCCATGCCCTGATGGCCAGAGCTGGCTTTGGCAGCATGAGGGGACCCACGATATTAGGAAGTCACAGATGCTGGATCAGATTGGAATCTGGGGAGTTTGTAGGCCAGGTCAACACCTTGGCCTCTTTGTCATGTTCCTAGGGCCATTTGTGAGCAGTTTTTGCAGTGTGGTTGGAGGATTGTACTGCTAGGGGAGGCCCCTGCCATTGGGGAGTGCTTTTGCCATAGCGGGTGTGTGCTTGGTTCTGTAACAATATTTAGTTGGTGGTACATGTCAAAGTGACATTGAGATAAATGCTAGAACCAAGGTTTCAGAGAATAAATGAATTGTAAATCTAAATAATCAATGTTATTCTCTTCACCTGTCAGTGGTCAAGTACTGCTATGGCTGATCAGTGTAGACTCATGCCATATCCAACACACTGCTCAAAACACTTTTTGTCTATTTATAGCCAAAAACCTTACCCTTGAATTAAAAAAGGGAAGCTTTATGCCATTTTAGCCACTTTTTAATGTGAAACATCTGAGCAGGAAGTATTGTGTTTCACAGTCATCGCAAAACAGAGAAGTTGAAGCAACTGGATGTGATTAGTGAATGAAGGCAGTATTCCCGTCGAAAAGAGAAAGTGAGAACAGCGGAGTGGTGAATATGACATGACTGTTGTTGTAGTGATGGAAACAGTACAATGGTAATGTATTGAGTTTACCAAGGCAGCAATTCAAGTTTGAGGAAATGTTGAGTTTGCATCAACAGCAAATTAAAAGGAGCAGATCAGAACACTGGTGGATGTAAGATATAGACATCAAACAGGGAATACAGATATAGACCATGCCCAATATGAGCCTCTTTCAAATAAAGGACTTTTCTGCAGCTGAGGCAAATAAAGGACTATGTGATACTGGGTGTAAAATGCATGGTAGGTATAGAGAGGAATAACACATAAAGGGAAAATAATATGTTTGTGTGTTTGATGCTACATTACCTCTCTGCTGTGTTTGTCTTTCAGGGCAGTCCATCAAAATGTTCATCCGAGGCCGGCCGATAACCATGTACATCCCCTCTAACATCCAGAACTATGAAGACCTGAAGATGGAGCCAGAGAGACTGGAGCTGGACTGGGTGTATCCTTCCAGAGTGCTGCAGCAGTGTTCAGCCCTTGTTCATATTTCTGAGGGTTATGTTATCTAGACTGTTGACATACCATTTGTGGAGGAGAGTCAACCGCAGATTAAGTTCACGCTAAGGAATTTGTGGGTATATTTAAAGGACAGGTCACAAATCTAAATTACATCATACATTTATTCATGTTCAGATTTATACGCACATAAGGAGGAGATAAACACAGTTCCTATTGTTGTGTGAAGTGCAATGAAATGAATGAAATGGATCAGTGATATGAATGTGGCCTTGACTCCTGTCATGTCAGCTACGGGTTACCGGGACGGACCGCCGGTTAACCTGTACCTTTCTTCCTGCCGGGCGAGGCAGTGTACTTCATCGCCCGCGCTATTGTGCTTTACCACATCAACAAGCGTATATTAACGGGCACTATCGCAAACACACAGACTGTGTCCGCTGGTTAGTACAAGAGAATTTCTATCATGATAAATAGAAAGACATTTGGAGAAACACTTTTACGCTCTGGGAGGAGCTGATGACTTGCTCTATAGCCTGTGATGCCAAACAGTGGGTGGTTGAATTAACTGTGGTTTTTAAGAAATAGATCCAGCATTTTCTGGATTTACTTCTGTGCCTGTTTTCAGTTCACACCGATCAATCCTAGCTGATGCCAACACAGCCATGAATATGAGCAACCTGATCAAATACTGAGACTTGCTTTGTGTGTTAGCTGTACTAGAGATAAATATTACACTAAGAAAACTTTTGTTAAAAACTACAATATACAATAATAAAATAAACAAACATATTCATACACTAATAGTATTTTGGACAAATAAATAAAAGAGCTTGATGGAGCTGATTTTAGAGTGCAGGTAAAATGTGGGAGGTAAGACACCTCTGCAGTGTGTTGTGGAAATTTCAGCTGCATGGTGAAGAATGAAATAGAGACCAACACAAAGTTTTATTTTCCTTGCAAGAAAAGGTCAGTCACCACCCTAGCGGTCAGGAGATGGCAAAGACCCTGAGCATAGGGAATATCTAGACCTTTATACCTGAGGAACACCCCTCAAGGGGAACAAAGGATCCTTGATCTTGTTGCTCTCACCCCTTTGTTCGCCACTGAAGTGGCACCTCACCCCATGGGGTGATCTTTCACACCTGGGGCATCCTACAGAATCCACATCCCGATGGAGAGTGTAAACAAGCAAATGGTCTAGACGCCACAAATGGTTACAGGTAAAGATGAAGAAATTTGCCATTACAAGTGTCATGGTTTTGGCATGACACAATGGGAATTATGTTCGGTTTCAGTATGTCAAACCGCTTTGTGGGTTGTGTAATGTAATAGATGTGTTACTTTACAAAGTCCAAATATGTCCTATTCCTGAAATAATGGTGAACTTACTCTGGATTCCAAATGGCACCTAAAGAGAAGGAAAGAGAAGTGACACAGCTCTAATCAACTTCATTTTCAGTGAAAAAGCTCTGATAAAGCCGCCATCCACCACCTGCTCAGCAGCAAACAGCAGACAGACACAGTTAGAGACTAGCTGATGGAAATAGCGGAGCATTTAACATGACAGCTAATTCCACTGCCCCTAAGTGGTTGCTTAAGGAACATAAAAATGGCTACCACTCATATGGTGTTCAGGTAGCTTTGATTATATGGATCAATGCTGAGAGTCAGCATTTAACCTCATAGTTAATCCAATGTGCTGGAGTACAGTGCCAACACAACTGAAAATGTCGGTCCAACCTCTTATGGACTGCTGTATATGGCTATAATAGCATTTTGGTTATTTTGCCATGATGAATACAATCCTATACAGACATATGTTGTCACTGTAAATGTATTTTTTGCCCTAAAACCCTAAACAGCCCCTTCTTATTAAGTGGAATTATTTTGGTTTTTCCTGCAGTCTTACCCTCCATCCTGACAAAGTGCGAGTGGCATCAGGTCAGACAGCAGGGGTGGATAAAGACGGCAAGGTGAGGACTGCTGTGATACCAGTCTAATGCCGTTTGATCCTCTACAGACATCTGGATGTATATATTGTGTTATCAATTTGCTTTTAAAGTTCGATATCTCCCTGTAAGACTCAAACACTCATGCAGATATACAGTATTTTCATTTTATCAAGATAACAAGTTGTGGTAACCATAACTATATGTTGAGGATAAATGTAAATAAAGTTTGTGTGTGTGTGTGTGGTGTTAGCCCCTGCAGCCTTGTGTTCATATCTGGGACTCCACCTCCCTGGTCACACTGCAGCAGATCGGCCTCGGGACCTTCCAGAGGGGAGTGGGATCAGTTGCCTTTTCTTTTGCTGTGAGTTGATTGCAATATAACATACTGTAAAATTTCAAATACTTATTTACAAATTATTTATGCAGCGAGTACAAGTCATGAACATATTTGTTATGACCCGGTTCATAAGTGATTTTAATTTCTGTTTTATTTTGAAAATTCTCCCTCCTTCCTGTTTCTTGTGGGTTTTCGTCTTCCTGTTTTACTTTGTAGTTACTTGTCCTGGTTTGTCCACTGTGCTTTTACTTCCTGTCATTTTCCCTCCTTTTTTCAGCCCTCACGTGTCACATTTGCAGTTATCCCCAGTGTGTATATAGCCTTATCTCTCCTTTGTTTAGTTGTTGGGTTACTGTATTTTGATCATGTGTTTTTTGTCATCTTGACTTCTCCTCTTTGGACTGTGAGCTTTATGTTCTTTTCTGTTAGTAAATAAATGATCAGAGCTATCCCAGTGGGACTTCCCAGTGTCTGCATTTGAGTCCTTTCTCCTGTGTCCCTTGCCCAAAACATATCAAGGTTAATATTTACCCTGTCCCCCAGCTATGCCATTTTTGGATCTCAGTTAAACCACCAACAGTAAAACTAAACACTTTCTGTACAAGTGTTCGACAGAAAAGCTCCCAGCCTTTCCTTTCTTAAAAGGCTTTGTGAAGACTGTGAAACGTCTCTACAAAAAAATGGCATGGTGTGATCTTGGTAATCATTATTCATAAGAACAGCACTTATGGTACAAAGAGACAGTGAGGGAATGGTGAGTATGACATGATGAAATGTACCTTGCGTTTTTATGTGTTATCTTCAGGACTCGGGAGCGTTCCTGTGTGTGATCGATGATTCTAATGAACACATGCTGTCAGTGTGGGACTGCAACAAGGGGACCAAGCATGCAGAGATCAAGGTAAAGAAAAGTCAGAGTGCAGTCATTATTAAGTCTAAATGAACCTAATGGATTTAGTAATAAAGATATTAAAAAATTTGATACACAATGATACAACTACCTCTTATTATGTGCTCTATTCAAAATGGGACACATTAGGAGGTGTTGTTAAGCTTCATTAATCTTTTCTGACCTCCCTAAACAGTTACAAATTGTTACAGTGGTACAGTATAAAAATAGTTGTTCTCATATGGGCATGAATACTGCCAGAGCAGGGGAGGCACGAAGGGAGAGACCTGAGGACACTGGGTGAGGTAAAATGGAAAGGTGCATGCAGGAGTTCTAAATACGACAGGACATTGCTTTGGCTCACTCACAGACACGGTCAACAGATCCAGCAGTTGTAGTAGATGTGACACTGCTCACCCTGAGCACCGCAATGAAAATAATGTGCAGTAATGTGAACACAGTGACAGATAGGCTGTCCTGCAGCCAGATGCCCAGTGTAGCTGCATGCTGAATGTGTAGATGCTGTTTATAAAGGAGGTCTGTTTGGAGAGATTAAGGGTGGTAGTGTCTCTATGCTTTTATGGGCTTTTATCCCAAAATGCCACAACTTCCCTGAGAGCAATTTCAGCACCGCTGTCATGGCAACAGTGTAAATATTTTATACAGTGAATTTGTCCGGCTGTGTGTATGTGTGTGTTCCTAATGCAGCAGTAGGAATGCATAGGTGGGTGTTTGAACTTGTATATCATCTCAGATCAAGGATTTAATGGGCTTGTGTAAGAACTCATGTTGTGTGGAACATAGTGTCCAGTCCCCTGTGCATGGTTCAGTGTAGGGAGGCAGTTCAGAGCTGGACAGACCAACGCTGATCCATACTGTATAAACATACGAGTTCATCCAACAGGAACAAGATAATTATACCCCACCCCCACCCTCCACAGCAGTCGGATAGTCCATATGCCACTTTATAGCACGGCCATGAATGGAGCTTTTTGTGGAGAAATGATGCTTCTGTACTTTCTGCACATACAGTATATATGATCACTTTAGACCTGCCTGTGGGACTGAGCTGTGTGTCTGCGCCTGGTGGCAATCCTACATTTTGGAACTTTTTGGGAATTTCAGGCAGCAAAACAAGTTAAAAAGACAATATTTAACTTACCACCTTAAAAAGTTCTTAGGGCCGATGTGTCAGCTAACAGTTGACTATTTATACACACAGACACAGAGCAACATTAGCATTCTTTTGGAGCCATGTTTGAGCCTAGCTGCTCCAATGTTCACTCTCCCTTTAGTTTTGGTTTGGTCTCTACCAACTACTGAGGAAAAAATTGTGGGTCTTTTAGCTGTCTGCTAGTCTGTCTGCTGTTTGTCAATGAGCATGTAGTGCACAGTGACTTTTTAGAACCTTTTCTCTGAAAACAGCTGCTGCTGCAAACCAGGCTGATTCTGTGGGATGCAAAACCAAAAGAATGAGTTAAAACATGCTAAAGAAAAGACCTCTGTTTCTGATTTTCTTATAGAGCTCAACAGTTTGTCTAAACATCAACACATTTAAGGCATGTGATCTGTTACACAGACTTGAACTTGAACATAAAAAAACTCATTACTCATACCTCTTCTTTTGACCAACAGCATGAAAAATAACATCACTGATCATGTATTTTATTTGATTAAAAATCACATTTCTTCTTGTTACATTAGCATTTTACCAGCTAATCTCATCTTCTGTTTAATACAGGGTTTCTTCAGTTGTTGTTTCTCATCACATTTGCATCTTTAAACTGGACCAGACTGAACCAGAGGATCCAATTTAGTTTTGTATTTTAGTTTTTCTCTTGGCAGATTCATCTAACAACACAGACTTTGTCTCTTCAGTCCAGTTCAGCTCCAGTTCAGCTCCTTTTTCAGATTTTCACCTCACAAATAAACACTGTAAAAATGCTAACTACAAGAAGTTGTAATCAAGATTTTGTTTGTATATGCTCAGTCTTTATATTGTAATGTGCACCTGGACAGTAGCAGATTAACACCCTCTTTTGGTCTCTCTGCTCTGGATTCAACAAAGAAGTAGTCTAGGATGTTACTCTAAGCTAACGGCCTGCTGTTGTACAATTACTGTTTTTGTGTGTGTTGTTGTGTTTTCAGAGTACCAACGAGGCAGTGTTTGCTGTGGAGTTTAATCCAAGCGACAGCACCAACATCATCACCTGTGGTAAATCCCACGTTTACTTCTGGACACTGAGTGCAGGACAGTTCACCAAGAAACAAGGCATCTTTGGAGTAAGACTCACTTGATTTTATTTGATCTGTTTATCCTGAAGATACTTGGTGTCAATTTTTGTTGCCTTTATCGTCACCTCAGTTCCCTTATTGTGACTGTATAAGTAAGAACTATAAAAGGAAGTTTGCAGCTTCCTCAGTTTGAGGTCAAAAAGGGAAGTAAGGGGCTTAAACAGAGAGCTGAGAATTGAAATTAGCTTCATGGATTCTGAAGATCACAACAAAATACCCAAAACTATAAAAGCAACAGTTGTTGTTACAATCCAATTTTCACCTACACAACATATAACACATACTATTCATACAGTATACAACAAACTATGTTCTGGTCAGTATCACTAAAGTATGCCTAAAGTAAAAATCCTGTCCATGTTGTACATTTTATACAGTTGGATTTGTTTTCAGTCAAAGCCCAGGAAGAATGAAGCCAGTTCATTTGAAAAACAGGAATAGTTTTTATTTAGTTCTAAGCAGCATGTTAATGCGCAAGTATTTCCTGCCCAGCCAGTATTCCAAATCAATCAAGCTTTACATGTAAATGCTCTTTCAGCCTTCACTCACTGGTAGATAAAAGTCTTGTGAGTGTATGTTGGCTGAGCTCACATACACTCACTTAGAGCACATTCACACCTGTTACTAGCCCAGTTCTGTACCACTGACCACTGTGTTTGGTCTGATGGTGTATTACTACTCATAAGTCCTCAGAATTATGTTATAGTATCAGTGCTATCACTTTACTAAAAACTCACAGTCATGTTACCAAAAACTTATAATGCTGCATACTCAAATTGATGTGAACAAGTCTCCATTTTTCTTTTTCAGAAATATAAGAAACCCAAGTTCATCCAGTGCTTTGTGTTCAGTCTGACTGGAGATGTTCTGACTGGAGATTCTGAAGGAAACATTCTGACGTGGGGAAAATCGGCTGCAGATATCAAAACTCTGGGTAAAGGAGCCAAAGGTCAGTGCTCTAATAATCAACTAGACGAAAAGCTACATTTTTAAGCTGAAAGTTGAAGAATTAATGTTACTTTTGCAAACTTTGTGTTTCAGATTTTGTTTGTGTGTTTTGAATGGATAAAATTGTCATTTTGCCCATCAATCTGCACTCAATAACCCTTGATGATAAAGTGAAAACATGTTTTTAGAAATTTTAGCAGTTCATTAAAAATCAAAAACTGAAATCTCTCATTTAAAAAGTATTCAGAGCCTTGATTCAGTGCTTTGTAGAAGCCCCTTGGCAGCAATTCTAGCTTTGAGTCCTCTGGGGTAAGTCTCTACAAGCTTTGCACACCTGGATGTGTGCGGTTTATCCCATTCTTCCTGGCTGATCCTCTCAAGCTCCATTAGATTGGATGGGACACCTCATCTTCAGGTCTCTCCACAGATGGCTATGGGTTAAAGTTTGGGCTTTGGCTGTTCCATCTTATGCTATGGCCGTCACAGTCACCAGATCTCAACCCAACAGATTTTGAAGCTGTTGTGGTGGCTTGTGTATGTATATATCTATATCTATGTATGTAGATATCTAGATATATCTAGATATCTAGATATAGACACATTGGCAAATCAGTTTATTTTGTCTTTCATTTCCCATAGAGACCTTCCAGATAATGCGTCAAACCAGAGCCCATGAAGGCAGTGTGTTCACCCTGTGCACCCTGCAGGGCGGCGCTCTGCTCAGTGGTGGAGGGAAAGACCGCAAGATCATCCGTTGGAGCGCTGACCTGGCACCTGAGAGAGAGTGTGAGGTGAACCACAATTGTATGTGTGTGTGATGCTGTTGATGGAAAGGTCTGTGAATTTACATTGAAATAAGGTGAAGTCTCATTGATTAATACGATCATTTCTCCAGATTCCAGAAAAGTTTGGGGCAGTCCGCACCATTGCTGATGTGGATGGGGAGGAACTATTAGTTGGTACAACCCGTAATGCAATCCTCCGAGGCACCTTCTCAGACGGATTTGTGGCCATAGTGCAGGTATGATAACGTAGTTGTACATTAGCATTTTTAAGTTTTTGGATGCTTGCCAGGTATTTTAGAATTACATATTTTTGGACTAATGCTGCCAGACAATTTTGTGCGTATTTAATGGACTGTACTAATATTAATGGAATGCAGAGTGCAGCCAAACAAACAAACATTTTTTATCAAAGAAATCAGTCAATAATCAGCTTTTTGCCATCTTGTTATTAGCAAATATATTTCCACACAACAGCAGGTCACAGTAAGAGAACTGGTTATGATGGTGAATAGTTGCAGGTGTTCAGCCTGTTGTCTGCATCTCTTCATCCAACAGCTTAATGTGTCTGCTCCTGAGGGTAATATACAGTCCTGATCCAAGTTACTAGTACATATTTCACAATACCTTCAGAAATAAATGCAAATGCACCAATTTTGTATCAGCAGGATATTTAAGAAAATGTTCGAGGTTATTGAACAACAAAAAATGGTTTCATATAGTGAAATAAAAAAAAAACAGACATAAAATGTATTGGGACATAATTATGGGCACCCTTCAGACCCAATTTAAATCAGTTCTTCAAATAAAATAAAGAACAAGACTCGCTTGTGCTCAATTTTTAGAGCTCACATGATGGTTTTGTTACATAATAAAGAGCTGATTGTTTCCAGTTTCTTTTTCACAGTGGTGAAGCCAAGAGAGGTGTCTGAGAGCATCAGAAATGCTATTATCAAAAAACATAACAATTCTAAACACAACAAGGGAATCATCAAAGATCTAGAAATGAAGACATTTCACATAATAAAAGTGTTAAGAAGCTTCCAGGAAGTGGCACTAAGAAGAATCTCAATGAGAGAAGTTTGTGATGGTTGGTGCAGGTTGTGGAAAATACACCACACAAGACATCTGTAGTGATGGTTTCAGCCTATAGATTCAAGGATTCAAGGATTCAAGGAGCTTTATTGTCATTCCAACACGTGAACATGAGGTGAAACGAAATAGGATACTGTGGTCCCGGTGCAAGCCAATTACAGAATAAATAACTAACTAAGTATAAAATAGAATATGCAGTATAAAATAGAATATGCAATATAAGCTAAGAAGTAATAAATATAGAAAATTCACAGTATAGGAAATAAAATGAAATGAAATGACACAACAATTGAGGTAGTGGTGCAAAAAGTTAAAGTGACAAAACAGTATGTGCAGATATGTTTGTCTGTGGGTGTCAGAGGGGGGGGGGTGTTGCAGGGGCTACAGGGGTCCTCCAGAATTCAGCAGTCTCACAGCTTCCGGGAAGAAGCTGTTCCTCAATCTGGTGGTCCTGCTCTTAATGCTCCGTAGCCTCCTGCCTGAGGGGAGAGGGGAGAACAGAGCGTGTGCGGGGTGAGTGGGGTCCTTCAGGATGCAGGCGGCCCGTTTCCTGCATCTGGCGGTGTAGATGTCCGTGGTGGTGGAAAGGCTGCGTCCCACAGTCCTCTGTGCAGCTTTCACCACCCTCTGCAGAGCTTTCTTCTCTGCCGCCGAGCAGCTGCCGTGCCACACGATGATGCAGGAGGACAGGACGCTCTCCACCACACATCTGTAGAAGGAGGTCAGGACTGAGCTCCCCAGTCTGGTCTGATGTGCCTTCCTAATCAGACAGGAAGTGTTGGTGCTCCAGGTGAGGTCGTCAGAGATGTGTACGCCCAGGTACCTGAAGCTGGAGACCACTTCCACCGCAGTCCCTCCGATGTGCAGGGGAGGAGGGAGGTGTCTGCCCCTCCTGAAGTCCACGATCATCTCCTTGGTCTTCTTCACATTGATACAGAGGTTGTTATCTCTGCACCAACCCTCCAGCTGTTCCACCTCCTGCCTGTAGTTGGACTCGTCATTGTTGGTAATGCATCCAACCACAGCTGTGTCATCCGCGAAATTCACAATCAGACAGCTCGGGTGTCTCGCTGAGCAGTCGTGTGTGAGCAGGGTGAACAGGAGGGGGCTCAGCACACAGCCCTGGGGGAGCCGGTGCTGAGGGTGATGGAGGAGGAGGAGACGTCGTGGATCCTCACAGACTGCGGCCTGTCTGTTAGGAAGTCCAAGACCCAGTTGCACAGGGTGGAGCTCAGTCCAAGTGTGTGTAGTTTCTGGATTAGGGTCTGTGGTATGATTGTATTAAAAGCTGAGGTGAAGTCCACAAAGAGCAGGCGAACATAGGAGTCCTTATTCTCTAAGTGGGTGAGGGTTGTGCGGACCACAGAGGAGATGGCGTCCTCTGTGGATCTGTTTTTCCTATAAGCATACTGGTGCGGGTCCACAGTGACGTCGATGGAGTCGTTGATGCGGGTCATGACCATACACCACACCTACCCATGTATGGCTCCATGGGCACAGGCCAGGGAAGACATCATTATTGAAAGACAGACACAAAACCCTTAACTGATCAGCCCCAGTCTTTCTGGGATAATATTCTATGGACAGATGAAACCAAAGTAGAACTCTTTTGGAATGCAGTGCATCAGTTGTTTATAAGCACCGAAATAAAGCCCATGAGGAAAAGACTACCGGAGGCTCTATCATGCTGTGGGGCTGCTTTGCTGCCTCTGGTTCTGCAGGGACTGAATGTGTCAAAGGAATGTGACATCAGAAGATTACCAAGGTGTTTTAGCTAAATGTAGCTAAATGTGTTACCCAGTGTCAGAAGACTAGGTTTTAGTGAGACAACAACCCATCCAGCAACACAAAAGAATGGTTGAGAGGGTTAGGGTTAGGGTTAGGTTAGATTGACCATTGAAAACCTTTGGAGAGAGCTGAAATCAGCTTGAAGGCATAGCAATGGAAGAGTGGCAGAAATTACCAGCAGACAGGCGCAAGAAGCTTCTAGATGGCTACATGAAACATTTAGAGGCTGGTTCATGGTTATGGTTCATCCTGTATAAGGATGCCAATAATTGTGTCCATCGTACATTTTATGTCTGAAAAAGTGCCGTTCATGAATAGTATTCAAATCTGGCTTTGGGGTGGTGAGAGTTTTTGTCCCATGCTCCCCTAACAGGTTCATCTGGCCCCTGACTATCTTGTATCCACATTTGCTCTGGCTGTTTAGATCCAGCAGATTGTAGACAACAGCTTGCAGAGTCCATTTTAGCAATGTCTCCACTGACCACTGGAATTTTGGCTTGCCTGCTCAAGTTAGATTTTTATCTGTGGGAAACTGAAACCACTTCCAGACAGACAACACAGCTAAAGGCTAAAGCCTTGCTAGTGGATCAAAGAGGCTATTATTGAATGTCTCTGGTCCAGTACTGACATGCAGTGTTATAAAAAATTCTGTGTGTGTCTTCCTCAAGCTCTGGTCCTCTTCCAGAGGCCTGGGAGTTTGAGGATTCTGCACAGTATCCTAGCTGTTCCTAGGACTGCGCTCATCTGGACAGAGACCTCAGATGTTGTACCTGGCCCTCCTCTGCTCTTTGTCGACCACCACTATGTCTGGTTGGTTAAGCAGCAACTGTTTGTCAGTCTGGAACTTGAAGGATCCTCACATTTGAGAAACTGGAACCAGAGAGTTACTGGCAACTGTGCTGATAAATTTTCTCAGCAGCACTTAGGGAGAAAACAGTTCAGACAACTATAGAGACAAATCAGGGTCTTTTTTCTTTTTTGGTTAATTTGAAAAAAAAAAAACAAAAAAAAAAAAAACAGCAATATTTTGATAAAGAGCTAAAATTTGAAGCCAAGGGTTTAAGACTTAGTTAAGTAATATATGAATAATAATTTACAATTTGGCCACTTTCTCTTATACTTTATTATTATTATTTTCTTAATTTTTGATTATTCTCATTTCATATATCAGATCATGTTTTGTCCTAATATTGTTCTTTCACTCTGTGTGTGTGTGTGTGTGTGTGTCTCAGGGTCATGTAGATGAGATGTGGGGGCTGGCAACACACCCCTCTCAGAACATCTTCCTCACCTGTGGTCATGACAGGCAGGTGTGTTTGTGGAACACAGAGGAACATAAGCTGGACTGGTGCATCAGCCTGGAGGTAGGACACACTGATCTTCCACTGTGATTTTCCTTTATGCACTGACTGTTCACAATTAAGATACTTTTTCACATGGTAACAATATTTATACATCACCTTGATATTCCAGCCCTGACAGATATATTATTAATAGCCCTGTGTGTCTCTGGCAGGAGTATGGATTGTGTGCTGATTTCTGCCCTAATGGATCAGTGGTTTCAGTTGGCCTCAGCACAGGAAGGTAATGCTACGCTAAGTCCCAGCAATATTAGATTTAAAGACATCTATATGCTGAAAAGAATTAAGTACAACAATAAAAAGAGATTGCTTAGTATTTGAAAATCTTTTACCAGATTTTAAAGGAGCAGAATCAGAATCAGAATCAGAAGTAATGATTGATTGAGTGTTGCAATAGTTGTTAACAATTAAAACATTAAAACATTAAAAGTGCCACAAACGTTGTGTTACAAATGATAAAAGAGAGCTAGAGAAAGAAGTACAATGGTTGGCTCCACTCAAACCCCCTCATACCTGACAAAGCTGTAGCTTTAACACACGGACATAAGGATAGCAATTTCTCAGTCTCAGAAGAAAAGGCAAATAAGCATACTTCCCAAAATGTTAACTATTCATGTAATGCAATAAATGTACACTCACTGAGCTATTTATTAGGAACTCCATACTAATGCTGGGTAGATCCTCCCTTTGCTCTCAAACAGCCCCAGTTCTTTGGGACATGGAACCCACAAGATGGTGGAAATATTCCTTTTGAGATTCTGCTCCATGTTGACTTGACTATATCACATCACTTCTGCAGATTTATCAGCTGCACACTCATGCTGTCAGTCTCCACATCCTAAAGGTGTTTTATTGGATATTGATTTTTGCTATATGACGTGGAGCATTATGCTGGAGGGGCCCATTGTGGCTATAAAGGAATGAACGTGGTCAGCAACAACACTCAGATAGGCTGTGGTATTCAAACCATAACTGATTGGTATTAAGGAGTCCACACCATTACACCACCACCACCTGGACTGCTGAAACAAGACAGGTTGGGTCTCTGCATTCATGCTGTTAATGCCCAACTCTGACCCAGATTCAGCAGACCAGGCTATGTGTTTACAGTCCAGAGAGTCTGTACCCACTGCAGCCTCTGATGTCTGTTCTCAGCTGACAGGAGTGGAACCTGACGTGGTTGGATGTGTTGTACATTCTGAGGAGTTTTTCTGCTCACCACAGTTGTAAAGAGCAGTTAGAATTACCTTAGCCCTTCTGTCAGCTCCGACCAGTCTGACCATTCTCCTCTGACTTCTCTCATGCAGAAAGCTGTGTCCATCCACAGAACTGCTGCTCACTGGATGTTTTTTGTTTTTGCACCATTCTGAGTAGAGACTGTTGTGCATGAAAATCCCAGGAGATCATCAGTTTCAGAAATACTCAAACCAGCTCATCTGACACCAACACATTTTCCCCCATGATGTCTATCTTCCCCATGATCACTAACTAAAGCTCTTAACCTGTATCTGGATGAATTTGTGCACTGCACTGCTGCCACATGATTGGCTGGTTGGATAATTGCATGAATATGCAGGTATACAGGTGTTCCGAGTAAAGTGTACCATGGGTGTATTTGCAGAAGAGAGATAGTCACGTAGCTGTGAGTCAAAGGAAAGTGAACTAAAGTGAATTAAAGAGTGATCCTGCCTTCAATAACCATGTTGTCCAGTCTGTTATAGTCACTGATGGCTCTCTACCTTTCTGTCTCTGTTGAACCTCTTCCACCCCCCTGGGACACTAACAGGTGGATGGTCCTTGACCTGCTGACCAGAGAGGTGGTCTCTGAGTCCACTGATGGGAATGAGCAGCTGTCTGTCATGAGATACTCACCAGGTCAGAGTTCAGTGCCAGCTCCCTGTTATCTAACTGTCTACTATTTATTATTTCTTATTAGTATTTTAATGGATGCATTCTGGCATATTGCAGTTCATGGCTGGTGCTGGTACTTTTTTAAAGTTAGTATTTGGACATTTTTTACTTTATTTTTCAAAGTGGACAGAGAGGATGTGATAAGCAATGAGAAAAAAATGACATGTTGCAAAGGTGTCAGTTACCTTGCATTCACATGGTAGGTTTCTTTAACCACAAGGCTACCTGGACACCCTGGACAAGAAGATGTTTGGATGAAGGGAATTACCAACACCAACGTCTCCTGCAGCCCAGCAGAAAGATTTATCTGGACAGAATTCTGATATGTAATCTGATATCTGATGTATGAATAATATCAATGAGAAAAGCCCATTATGGTTGTCAGGGGTTATTTTCATAAAGAAAGACATGGAGAATACTGATTGATCCATATCTGTAATCCAATAATTATGAAAAATAAATATGAAAATAGGCCAGTTTTTCACAAAAACCAAAACATTAGCCTAAGTTAAATCTGAATGAAAGAAGTATGGACCCTGAGAAAAAGACACTGTGGAATTCCCCTTTAACTGTATGAATGGCCTCTTGTGTTTTCAGATGGCAGCTTTTTAGCTGTTGGATCTCATGACAACTTTATCTACATCTACAATGTGACAGAGAGTGGCCGGCGCTACACTCGCTTTGGGAAATGTAATGTGAGTTATCTATCATTTTTCTGTATGTTTACACACAGTGAGCTTGTGTGTGTGTGTGTGTGTGTGTGTGTGTGTGCGTGTGTCTGTGTGAATGAGTGTATGCAAGGTATGGCTATTAAATAATGAGACTGTGCTTATAAAGCCACGTGGTTCACAGTCACACTGAGTGTTATATTTTAAAGGTTGGGTATTCACACACAACTGCTGTAAGTTTCCAATAGGTGACGTCTTTAGTTCACTCCTAGCTACTGATTGAAGTGCATGTGTTTTTGCTAAGGCGTCAGAAAATTATTAGCTTACAAGTTGAGCAACGATTAACTTGAAGTTTTTGGTGAAACTGAACAAAACAGCAGCTGAATCTTTTCAAACATTGTATGGGGAACACTGCATGTCACGTGCACGTGTGTTTGAATGAAATGAAAGATTTAGTGAAGGCAGAGAGGATGTCCAAGACGATGAACGTTCTGCGCGCCCGTGCACATCAAAAACTTCTGAAAACATTCAACAAACTGAAGAAATCATTGGAAATGGTCGAGGACTCAGTTTAAGAATGAGAGCAGAAATGGTCTCCATTGATTGAACAATTGATAAAGAGACCGTTCAGCAAATTTTGCATGAAAATTTGAACATGATAAAAGTGTGTGCTAAAGTTGTCCCAAAACCTCTGACTCCTGATCAAAAGGAAAAACAGTTTCTGTCCCAAAAACAAATCCCAGTGCTTGATCACCCTCCCTATTCACCTGATCTAGCACCGTGTGACTTTTTCCTTTTTCCTAAGATCAAATCTGTGCTCAAAGGAACACGTTTTGAGTCTGTGTCAGAAGTTAAGAAAAGAACAACAGAGGCTCTGAGACAACAGTCCCAAGAAGACTTACTGCACTGCTTTGATCAGTGGAAGACCCGAATGCAGCAGTGTGAATTCATTACATCTGACATAAACGTCCACTTGGACTCGAGGATGAACTGCTTAGAATTTGATGGTCAGTGGTCGAAGTCAGTGTGATCTCACCAAACTTGTTTTTGGCCACAGCTGAAGAAGTCAGACGCTAATTATGACAAACGACACTTAGTACCTTTTATTAAATTCCTTTAAGTCTTCACTCTTGGTGGCACACGACTAAGAGGTGGTAATTCCAGTAATGCTAGTTTGAGCAGCATTCATATCCAAACAAGAACATGTGTAAATCTCAACATGGGTGAAACCAGGCTTTATAAAACACATAAGTAGAAACCCTCAGAATGAACGACAAAAACTGCATCAGAACCCTTATCCAGTGAATATAGGTGGGTGGCATTTCATCTGTCTACTTTAGAAAGATCAGTCTTCTGATAATCAGAGATACAAAGCCATTAGCGGTTCATTTATTCTGGTGGATAGATCACATTTGGTAAAAATCCAACACTGAACCCATCCTTAACTTAAAGCTTTAAGTGGCAAACCAGAGCAAAGCAGGAACCAGTGGGCTTGGTGCTGAGAGCCACAGACAGGGCAGGGACCTCAGGAACTACTACTGAGAGACAGACTAACAAAACTGACAACTGATAAAGAAAATTGAGAACACCAGCCTGACTTCACTGCTGGGTCATAGGGCACTGTGTGACACTGCATCTGCTCCTCTCTCTAATCAGGGCCACTCCAGCTTCATAACACACCTGGACTGGTCCAAAGATGGGAAGTACATTATGTCTAATTCTGGCGACTATGAGATCCTTTACTGTAAGTGAACATGTAACTTTTAGTATTCAAATCCTCAGACAGCATGACAGTCTACTTCTCTGACTGTGAATGTGTTTTCACAGGGGACATTGCAGCAGGGTGCAAACTGCTGAGGAATCGCTTTGAGAGCAAAGACAGAGAGTGGGCCTCTTATACCTGTGTGCTGGGCTTCCATGTGATGGGTGAGAAACACCAAGTGCAAATGTTTCTACCCCGTCACATGTTCAGTTTTGTATGGTGTTACTTTCACATTAAGTAAAAATGATACTCACTGTGCTGCTGTGGTGTTGCAGGTGTGTGGTTAGAGGGTTCAGACGGCACAGACATCAACGCTCTATGTCGCTCTCACAGTGAGAGGGTGGTGGCTGTGGCTGATGACTTCTGTAAAGTCCACCTCTTCCAGTACCCCTGTCCTAAACCAAAGGTAAAGCTCAGCAAATATTGTTCTTTAACTGTTTCCATAACAACAAAGACAAACCTGTTTTGGATTAACTCTATATGGGAAGTCCCCCGAGATAACTTCTGTTGTGATGTGGTGCTGTATAAATAAAAATGACTTGATTTAAGTCATTGTGTGTAAGCGTAACTGGATTAAACACCTGTCTGTCTTCAGTAGCCATTCACAGGCTGCTGTGGCATGGAAACATTTTGTCACTGCTTCAGTCTTTGTTGATCGCCATCTGAAAAATCAAACATTTTCCATTCTACTCCAACAGTAGTCACTGCCATCTGCCCTGACTGTCAGCTATTCTTTGCCTTCACTATCAGTAAATCACGAGCACTGTGTGATTTCTAGGTGCATAACATATTGGAGTGCTGTAAAGGTGCTTTATGTATTGTGATTTAAACTTACATTTCAATTATCCAGTCATTTTAATCACTACATTTTGAGAGCTAACTGTGTTTAAAGAGGGTCATCACTTAGAGGAGTGGCACCTGCTACATGCTGTGTCTCCAGGTCAGATTTACTGAGTCACATCCATTTGTAGAGAGTAGAGGGTGGATTTATTAGGTGGATTGATTGATTATTCTATTCAAGTGTCTTGCACCTTCTGGTGCCCAGCCCAACTGGATACGCAGTCTTCTGTCTCAGCTGCCAAGCATCTTCTATGAATGTTGCCAAAGCAAAGGTTTGGTAAATGGATGGACTTGTACTTGTATAGCGTCATTTTGACCACTGAAAGCACTTCACATTACGCGTCACATTCACCCATTCACACACACATTCATACAGCGCTTGCTCTATGCACGAAGCGCTCTAACACATCCACACCCATTCACACATCAATGATGATAAATTGGGGGCATCGTGGGGTTCAGTGTCTTGTGTGTGGATACTTCGGCTGGGGATCAAACCGCTGACCTTCAGATTAGTGGGCGACTCACTCTACCTCCTGAGCCACAGCCTCACCACCACCTTAAAAAGCCAATTTAACATAACTGCATCAGCCAGCCAAAACAAGTCAGGGTTCTGCTGTTGAACCTTATCAAACAAACATTTTCTCAGATGAAAATACAGAGGGAAGTAAAATACAAAATGAAATTCACCTTCCACAAGCCCAAGATCACATAAAACACATAAATGTTCTGGTGTTCCTTTGTATCTACCCACCTCAATTTCCAGAGGTAATGTATCAGTTCTTAACTGAGCACACAAAGATCTTTGGGTTCTCTTTAAATGTATTTTTATATATTGTTCTGTAAAATAATCATCTTTAATTTGAATATAATTTCTAAGCTTTGACTTCATATAAATTTCTTGCTTCCAATCTTGTGTATGAGCAGTTTTTGTTTAACTGTATTTATATTACACTGTAGATTATTCCCGAAGACGAAGCTAAAATCAGTAATAGAGGGTACTGTCTCAGACCAAGGATAGCCATTTGCGCGATCCCAGTTAAGATTCCACAGCCTCAACAATTCACCTCTCTGTTTTTTATAGTTAAGCATGGAGCCAGATACAAAAATAGGATTCACATATGAACACATGACATACTCTGAACAGATGTAAGCATTTTCTATATTATATTTGTGCAGGAATATCCCTTTTTTCACTTCAACTTAATTTGTCACCTCATTGATGTAATATGCCTTAAACCCAGTGATAGCAGTATCTGTGATCACTATCTTAGCAGCTCCTGTTGACTTCAGAGCTTGTCTGACTTCAAACAGGTGAGCAGGTGATGAGATCTGTACATCCAACTTAGATAAGTGAGAAAAAAGCTGAGGACTCTGTGACATTACTGTTGGGTGTGGCTACAGGTGGAGCTTCTGAGGTGAAGCAGCTTTCAGTCAGAGAGGGCAGTGAAACAGTGCGTATCAAACTTCTCTTTAATCTTAAATGATGTTTTGACCTATCAGGTTATGCCATCATAAATCTACTGGTCCCTCTGAGAGGCGACAGCATTCTAAATCCCTGACTCACCCAAAGAGAACTTACAATTCCTCAGACGGATCAGCTGTAGCTTCAGAGTTGGTATGAGGAACTTTAACAATTAGCAGATTCCGTGCTCAGGTGTCATGGTTGGTCATGAAAACTGGTCTTCTATATCTCCCTTTCTACTGGTGCCAGATCGATGATGATCACGCTTTTACATATTTTCAGAACTATATCACTGTGGTGGGTAATGCAGTATTGTCAATTTTGATTTTGACTTTTTATTGTTTTTTATTGTTTTATTTTTTTCGTATTTCTTCTGCTGAGATGAATAAATAAATAAATAAAGATAAAGGTCATGATCTGACTGGGATGAATGATCACTTGTTATCATGTGACTAAAGTTCTGTAGATCACAACCTGAAGAATTCTGCAGGAAAGGCTCGAAAGTTTCAGGAAAAAGTAAAACCTTGTTTCTAATCAGGACCCACTTTAAACCAGTACCAAAATGTCAAGGAACCATATTTACAGTGACTCTAGTTGTGGTCCTACCTATGGGCATGGACTGTGTGAGGAAGGTTGGAGATCTTCAGACCGTCGGCCTGCCGGTCACTGACCCTCCAGCTTTCTCCGAATGCGTTCAGGTTCCTGACCACCGTCCCATCCGGCTTCATGTACTCATTTCTGGTGATGCCGTCATAGTTTCCACATAACCCTCTGACAGAGTTCTTATAGGTGCTGGGCAGTACGATCTCTGATGCACGAACAGAGAGACAGAGCAGATAAATCAACTGATTCATTAACGAGCCAAAGATGGGCTCAGTTAGTGAGGACAGAGTTTTCTGCTTTTACCTCCGCGACTGCTGCCGTCAAAACGTACAGTGAATCCGAAGTCAGTGGTAAGCTGGACCTGTCTGGAGTTCATTGTGATGGTCAAACCATCAACTGGACTGAGAGGAGGTGCAACACGCTCCCCATTCACCTAGAGGAGATACAGTGTATTTTTACCATATTAAACTGCAAAAAATAAGCTGTGCTTTTCATCAGATGAAGACAAACCACTGACCAGCACTTTCTTCTTCTGCATGAAACGAACATTGACGCCATAAACATCAATGTACATCTGATCCAGGAACGACACCCTCCTGTTGCCCCCACGTCTGATGTTCTTCCCCCTCACCACAAGGGGCGACTGGGAGGCCAACAGGTTGTGGCCCTGAGTCAGGACATAGGTGTAGGGACCTTGGAAGTGATGGGTGAAACCGTCGAATGTCCTGTAGTGAGGATCCCCAGAAATGCTGCACTTGTCAAACTCTGAGGGTGATAAAGAAATGTGATTAAATGATTAAAATTGGGTTCAGATCAAACAAGGTACTCTGTGGTTAAAACATGTAGCAGTATGACAGATGAAGCCTCTCAGAGTGGTGCACTCACTGGTGGGTTTGCAGTAGAGGTCTCCGTATTTGTCCAGGGCACACACTGAGTTTGAATTACAGCTGTGGTCCTTACATGTGATTTTGCCACCAAGGTTACAGGTACACGAGTCAGCACATTTATCTGTCAGCCACGAGTCTCCAACCTACACACACACACATACGACATTTAGATTATTTGATGTCAGCATCAGGTGGACTTTAAATACAATGCTGTATTGCTTCATTTGACAAACTTTCCTTTCATTCCTCCTTGCCCACAGGTTTTTGTTTTACACCTGATTGTGAGGACCTTCAGTTTTACCCCTTTTCCCCGAAATTAGCTCTGGTTCTTGAACTGGTTCTATTCAGGCTTCTTGGATTCTATCTGGCAAAACCAGCCTGTGTTTCCACCAGTTCTGTGGTCAGTATTAACTAAATCTATTCAGCTCACTTCCTATGATAGGGAGGCATTCAACTGGTCTCTGTGAGCAGTGTCAGGTACCAGAAACTGTAGAATGTGTTATCGCCAGCAGTGATAGATATCCATCAGAAAGGACATGATGGAGGAAATGCAAAGATTAGGGATGAGAGGAAGGAAATTAAAGAACATGCTTGAGTGGGGTGTAAGTAAACAGGACAGAAGATGCTTAATCAACTTCTTGCAGGAAACAGGGAAGAGTTTAGCAGTCAGGATAATGTCAGATCTGACTGACTCCATAAGATGGCGGTAATGCAGCTACTTGGATGCCAGCTGCCATTAAAAATCACTGAGGAAGAGGAAGATGGTGAATGGCGAATTTTTTCAGGTGATTTCTTATATGCCCTCTCCATTGTTGCCTTCTCCATCTTTCCACCCTATTGAATACATGGTGGTAACATGCTCACTGATGTCATCATGATTTACACTAGAAATGTATTTTTAGTAGAAATGCTCAAAATGTTTAAAAATTTGTTTCAAAAACAGGAACAGAACCTGATCCGTATTGGTGGAAAAGGGGCATCAGTGGTGCTGAGACAAATTGCCCATGTTACTTGGCACTATGCTTAAAATAACACTGAAAGTGACAATAATGAGACTGAGCGCAACTGAAGTATACTGCGATCAGTAATTTTGGGTGACATATATATTTTTTAACGTGGTATGTGTCTTCAGGCAAACACATACGCTGATCAACCATAACATTATGAACACTGACAGGTGAAGAGAATAACATTGATCATTTTGTAACAATACATACAATTGCTACAGACCAAGCACACACCCCCATGGCAAAAGCACTCCCCAATGGCAGGGGCCTCCCCCAGAAGGACAGTGCTTCAACCACACTGCAAAAACTGCTCACAAATGGCCCTAGGAACACAACAAAGAGCCCAAGGTGTTGACCTGGCCCACAAACTCCCCAGATTCCAATCTGATCCAGCATTTGTGGGATCTCACTAATATCGTGCAGGTCCCCCTCATGCTGCCAAAACAGCTCTGACCCATCAGGGCATGGACACAAGACCTCGGGGGGTGTCCTGTGGTGTCTGTGTGTTTGGTCTACAGCAATGTTTAGGTGGGTGGTACATGTCAAATTACCATCTAGATGAAATCCAGAACTCAGCAGAACATTCTATTGTAACAAGATGATCAATATTATTCACTTCACCTGTCAATGATTTTAATGTTATTGCTGATCACTGTATATGGAAAATACAATTTCAAACAATAAATAAATGAAGAATAATAATGAACATTTACTGTGAATTTAAAAAATGTTTTTCATTCCAGGAAATTCTTATTTTCTCCATAATTACCTCTGAATGTTGTAGGAATATTATCTAATTGTTTTGTGAAATGAGATTTATTTTTGGACACAGGTACCCTACCCTTTGTCTGGTTCTCTACTAAAATGTGTACCCTAAAAAGCTTCACCTGCACCTTCAACGCTTATAGCCTGCATGTGTTTCTGATTTTGGTATTCAGGATGTTTCTGTTAGACCTATCAGCCAGCAGCAGTATGGACTCGGCTTCACTCACATCGTGGTACTCTCCATCTGAGTCCAGACAGCCACATTTGTTCAGAGCAACACACTTGCTGTCGCTGAGCACATATCCAGCATCACACTGGCAGCCCTCCACGCAGGTGGTTGGGGGGAGGTGGCAGACGATGGGGAAGAGGTCAGAGCAGGTTGGGGGGCAGGGTGCAGTACAGTCTGAGTAGTGGCTGTTGGGAGGGCAGGGAAGGGCTGCGGAAAAGGAAGAGAAGTGAGTATGAAAAGAATAAAACTAGAATTTTTTTACATAAATTGTTGATCAGATTGTTGTAACTTACGACAGAAGGTATTGTTCCTCCAGCTGATGGTGACTCCGGTGCTCTGACAGGCCTGAGTGTACGCCTCCACATTGTCGCAGAGAGTCGCCTGCATGCCGTCATACTCACACATGTCGTAGATGCAGTTACCCAGGAAAGCATTGGGGGGCACCAGAGAGTGACAGGGCTTGAAGAGGTCAGAGAGGATGACCCCGGCGCACTGAGCCTCAAACAGCGTCTCTTCCTCCGAGGTGCAGTTGGGGTGGATGTCTGGACGAGTGTCTGGCTGACAGCTAGAGGAGAATGTTTGGATGAGTGGGTTACTCAGGCTCTGGGATGTTGCAGTGCTGTCACTGAGTGACTTAGTTAATGTATGAACTTATGCTATCCTAAATTTTCTCAAGTCCATCTGCCAATGGCCACACTGGATAAGATCAGTAAGATTACTGGTGTTGTGTCTGATTAATTGCAACTACAGTCCAACATGTTTAGACCCCACTAAATTGTCAGTTTGTTGTGACTTCCATGTAACCATGGACTGATTACCAGAGCCTGTATGAAGAGACTCAAATGACCACAAAGAGATGCAAAACAATTTACCATATTGGTGAACATGGTGTTAACTGTCAAAAGAAGATAGGCTTAAAAACAATAGATTAAAGATATCATGAAGCTCCATTGTCATTCTTGCTGTTAATTAATAATTTTAGATTTCAGTTCAACTCAGTTGAAATCAATCATCAAGTCAAAACAAATTGCATTTACCTGAGCTCATTTCTCTCAATATATTTGCGTGTGTCAAAGCTGTGTGAAATAGTAGTGCACCACATGGAAGCTGCTAGTGAACTATTATTACTATTTCATATGACTTATTTTGTCTGGTACACTCACTTCTCCTGTGTTCTGTCACCCATAAAATCTTTTTTAAAGATTGTTCGGTTTCTGATGATTACCCTTTAATATTTATGTAGTGTAGTTTTTTCTCACACATTTCTACCATCAGAGGTAGATACTGAGTTTTATGGGATATGACCTCAGACTATATTGATCATTAGTGGTGTAATGACTCTGGAACTGATACCATGATACAAACATCCAAAATCTTGTAGCATGATAACAGAGGACAGAACTGTGGATGTGGAGAACGGTTACATGCCTACTAACCCTAACCCTAACCCTAACCCTTGTGTAATGGTTGTAATCCACTGACCCTGGATCACTGTCGCCTTCTGATTTCCAGCTGTTGCCCAGTTCGATCACATCCTTGGCTGGTTTCTTGTTGGGCATCAAGTTGTCATCAGAGGAATTGTGGTTGTAGTTCCCACACATGCCACACAGCTGGAGAGGAGGATGAAAGAGTTACTCTGGACCTCAACAAAGCTCGCATCTTAAAGCATTCGTAATCCAGTAAAACAAAACAACAAGCAACTACGATTACAATGATATGATTGGTTAAACCTTTTGTGTTTGTCTAACTTAACGCTGAGGAACTTGGCTGATCTGACATCTTCATACCTTGTTGAAGTATTCTCCAGGAACAGTTATCTCCAGATGATGGACTCCGTCAAACTTCACCTGCAGACCAAAGTTTGTGTCTAGCAGACTGTAGGATCCACTGGTTATCACCTTGACTCCAGCCAAGTCAATGGAAACTGGGGTTCGCACTCGTCGTCCATTCAGCTAGGACAAGACAGAGACACAGATATCAGTCAGCTACTGATCATTTCAGTATGCTGCTTTATGCAGTTATAACCCTATATCCATTAAACCTTACCAGAACTCTGCGGCTCTTCTGCAGTTCAACCACAGTATTATGAGGCAGGTAGACTTTGACAGAGCGAACGTAGGAGGCCTCTGGCTGACCACGCTCCTCGTTTTTAGCAACTATCTTAAAGGGAGTTACCTTGGTGGTGTTACACACCTACAGGATTAAAAAAAAGGATTTGAAACAATGTGTTTTTATTTTTTATGTGTCTCATAGCAGGCAAACCAGTCAGAGGCAAACACGTATCAAGTGTGTATCAAGCTGAAAAAGAAAAGTAAAGTAAGGGTGAAATTCATCCCATACCTCCACCAGTGTGTAAGTACAGGTGCCCATGAATGTGTGCATCACACCATCAAAGGTGTAGTAGTGAGGATCTCCAGCCACGTGACACACTCCTTTACCTGAGGAGAGAAATTAGGCTCAGTGAAATGTAAAACGTGAATTAGGTGATTTAATCAGTGACAGGCAAGTAGAAACTGATGAACAAAACTATAAAACTAAGAATCAAAATACAATAAACCTGAATTATTCTTCAGTCTGGGTGTATTTTAAGATGGAAAACGATCAGTTTGTGATTATTCTTCAATTACTGACACAGCTTCAGGTGTAGTGAATGTTTGATCATTCAATGTGTTGTTAAGTTTACCTGTAGAGTGGCAGTCCAGTACTCCTTCCACAACTTTACACTCCTGTGCAGGGCTGCACTGCCACGGCTCGCAGGTGACATTGTTGTTGCTGTTACACTTACAGCGCTCTGAGCAATCCATCTCTGTGAACCAGGTGTCTCCCATCTACGCCCACACGCACCGAGAGAGTAGTGCAGGTAAATAAGTATAACACGTGTTCAAACATATATACGCCGATCAGCCATAACATTATGACCACTGGTAGATGAAGTCGATTATCTCGTTACAAGACACCACCACAAAAACTGCTCAGAAATGTCTTTAGGAACAGGACAAAGAGTCAAAGCTGTTGACCTGGGCTCCAAACTCCCCAGATGACGACATGATCGATGTTATTCACTTGATCCACTAGTGGTCATAATGTTATGGCTGATCAGCGCGTATATAAGAAACAGAAAATAAATCCTATTGAGTGTTCCACCCACGCAAACCCACCGGTCTGTACTTTCCGTCTTCATCAGTACATCCGCACTCACTGAGTGGGACACATTTGTCTCCACTGAGGACTAGCCCGGGGTTACAGATGCATCCCTCCACACAGGGCTGGTTGCAGGAGCCACCGGGGCCTGAAGGGTCCTGACAGCTTGGCTGGGGACAGGCGGGGCCACATGGGGTGTAGTGACTGCCTGGGGGGCACTTCAGAGCTGGAGGAAGGAGGACATTTGAAAAAAAGGGATGTTTGCAGGGTAATTTGTAAATTACACAGCTTTATAGCTTTCATCAGTCTCTTAAGAAAAAGGATAGATGCGTATATATACATATATATATATATATGTATATATATCTTCAAAGGTAATGCTGCATATTTTATATATATATATTTTCACATATTCCAACTCCAGTGGCAAGAATTTCGTTACTGATATATCGTGTGTCAGTCTGTCCAAATAGTAATATTATGTATATTATTGGGGTCAAAATTTGAACATTTCCAGTTTTGCTGCCGCCCAGTGAAATTATCTAAAGACAGGCAGATGTGACCCTGGGACACATACTGCCTGTAAGCCTCCACGGAATCTTCCTGCCTTTGAGTCTGTATTTGGTCCTCTCTGCCTATAAATATTGTATTGTATATTAGTGATAAACATGACATGACACATTGCTATATATCTTTATTTTACACACACACAGACTTACGACAGAAAGTATTGTTTCTCCATGCGATGGGGACTCCTGCAGCAGCGCACATGTCAGCGTAGCTCTCTATGGCTTGGCACAGAGCCACGGTCTGACCTCCAGTGGCACACATGTCGTACACACAGTTTCCAAAGTATGGCTCGGGCGGTACAACAGCGTGGCAGGGCTTAAAGATACCTGAGGTTGAGATAAACGACACATAGAGGAGGTGAATGCCAGGCAAACTGATTTTACTTGATGATCATTTTCAGTATGTATCAGGTACTCTATTAATAGTATTAGTATATTAGTAGTATTAGGGGCCAACCCATGACTTTTTGGGCTCCCACATAAACAATATTTCTTAAATATGTGACAGCAATAGTAGCCATAGTTAGTATCAAACCAATATCGTTATTTTTTTAATGGTACTTCTTGTTGAGAATGATGAGATCTGAGTCTAGACACCAAATATATGTAAACCCTCTACATTGCGTATATGTGTATGTTTGTCTGTGTGTGTGTGTGTGATACCATTGGGATCAGTGATCATGCCGCAGCTGGTGGGTTTCTTGGCCTCCTCCTCTACTTTTTTATCACAGTCTTCCTGTCCTCCACCATTGGTGCAGCTTGAGAAGAGGTGGATGATTTATTAGAACAGAATAAAGTGAATGGAGAACATTTACCCCAATGTTTTCCAATGGGGTAAATTGAGCCACTATTCCATATTATGTGCACTGTCTACGATTGATACTGGAGAGTGCAGTTCTGTATTTTTGTATTCTGTGATGTGACTCACTCAGGCCGTGGGTCAGGAACTTGCCAGCTGTCTCCCAGTTCATTGGTATTAGCAGCTGGTGTATTGTCTGGTTTCAAGTTGTCATCTTTTGCGTTTCCATTGAAATTTCCTTTTGAGGCAACAAATATAGAGACACACTACAGAGTTATCAGTCAGCATAGTAATTTGGTTGGACCTGGTAGTTTTAGGTTTGACATCTAAATTTAGGCAAGCTTTAGACTGGAACCAGCAGTTAAATAAATAATGAATATGTCTAGAGTAATGCCTGAAATGGGACACAGTCAATAAGTAACTAACAAACACTGGTTCTTACCGCACAAGCCACAGAGCAGGTCATTGTAGGAGTTTGGCACGGTGACATCAGCGTGGTGGTTCCCATCAAAACGCACCCTAAGACCGAAGGAGGTCTCTAGGACAACAAACTTCCCACTCAAGTAGATCTTAACTCCAGTGATTGAGGTGACAGGTGGGACAACCACTGTCCCATTGACCTAAAGAACAGAGAGATGATGATGATGGACGAAGAGTGGATGTGCAGGCATTTATTTAAACCAAACCTTTTCTGTCAAGATTATTCTCTGTCAGGTGACCTACTTGGACTGTACGGCCTTTGCCGAGGATGACAGTCACACCGTTCACGTTGATCACCACAGCCCTGACGTAGGAAACCTTCTTATTACTTCCTCTGTGCTCATTCTGGGTGTCCACGGTGAAGTACGGCAAGTCGGAAGAAACGTTGCAGGGTTTGGTCAAGGTGTAGGAGCAGGCTCCCATGTAATGGTGGGTGCGTTTGTCGAAGGTGGTGTAGTGAGGGTCACCGGATACTGTGCAGATACCAGTTCCTGGATAAGAGAGGTGAGATTTTAGCTAAGTGTGAGGAGTCTGTACTCCTTTTTCACACTGTTGGGCTTTATCTCCCACAAATCAACCAGGACCTCAGCACAGTTCAAGCAGGTCCCACTGAACATTCTTGTCAGTTGATATTGTACATTAGTAGAGAATATTCAGGTAATAGTATCACCTGAATCCAGCCGCCACACAGGAAACCTGGCCTGTGAGCTGTGTGTGTGAGTGTGTGTGAGTGTTACCTGCAGGGCTGCAGTTATCTCCATCATGCAGCTGGCAGATCTCAGTAACTGGTTTACAGCTGGTGTTGTGACACTGAATGAAACCTCCACTGTCACACTCACACTTCTGTTCACAGCCCTCCAAGTACCAGTCATCACCCACCTGACAAACACAACACACGATGCAAATTACACATCAAGCCTCCACAAAAACATTATTCACACATTCACAGCCCATTGGTCTGAACAGCAGGCTTTAGGAAAGATGATGAAATCTACATAAACATGTGTCTGAAGTCACCTTCACTTCAACAGCATCATCACATATTCCTACACCTGTGCAGACCAACACTCGTTCTGAACATGTTATGTAATAATGAATGTAATATATTCTCCATCAGAGTCTGTCATTTTATATCCTGACTTAAACCCCATGATGCAGTAAGTGTTAGTATGGATCTTAGCTCAGGATAAACAGATCTGTGATTAAAGTAACTTGGAGGTTGTTCCCACTTACAGGGTGATAGGTTCCACTGGTGTCCACACAGCCACAGTCTTTCAGTCACACACACTTGTCATTGCTGAGGATGAAGCCTGGGTTACACTCACAACCCTCCACACACACATCCTCACAGCCGGGCGGTCCGACCACACCCAGGCACGTCTCTGGACATGAACTCACACACAGAGAGTAGGAGCTGTTGGGAGGACAGGCCAGGGTCTGCGTGGAACAGAGGGATGACATGGTCAAAATCAGGGGGCGGAGAGTAGGATGAGTTTAAGGAGGGGCAGGAGGATGAATCAAAGGAGGGTAGGATAGAGACAGGGATAGGTGAAAGGAGGGGTGTAGGCTGGTACTAGGCTGGTTTAAGTCATAGTCACTCGATAGAGTCCAGATTGGAGTTCCAAAGAGTTCTCTGTATATGTTTCTGCCAGGTAATATTGTCAGCAGTTTCTAATGTCACTAAAAATTACAGCTAGTAGTTTTTTCTTTAAACATTTTACCAGAGATATTGCTAAATATATACATTCTCTAAGTCTAGAAAAAACAATAAATACATTTGGAACCACAGGAACACACTGTGAGCTTCCCCAAAGCATGAGCTTGATGCTGCCTTCACACAGGATGTCTTGTTCCCCCATCAGAATCCAGATCCTCTTTGGAAAAAAAAGAAAGTTTGTTATATTAAGTTACTGAAGACTTACGGCAGAAGTCTGAAGTCCTCCACTGGTGGACTTTGACTCCAGCGCTCTGGCATGCATCAGTGTAGGCCTGGAGCTGGTCACACAGTACATGTTGCTGGCCGTTGAACTGACATATGTCATACACACAGCTCTGAAAGAATGGAGTAGGATTGACCACACTGATGCACTCCCTGGAACAGAGAAGAACACTTTGTCTGGGGAGAAGGCAGATGGTCCAACACTAAAAAGCTTAGGGAAGGACAGAAAGAAGCTGCAGAGTGACGACTGACTGCTGATTTCACTTGTACCATCCTCTTATTAGTCTCCAACTCTTTCTTTGTAAATATTACAACTATTAACATTTATATATAAAATACACTTAACCACATCCTAAATAACCTAACCAGAGAGAGAGCTTATGGACTCTGAGAATGAAGTATTCTAAGTATTTTCATAAACTGAGGTGAATCAAAGTCAGTCAGGTGTCTGAAACCCTAAAACACTAAGTGACCCAAACACACTGCTGGGATTTATTGATGGCAAGAAAAATATAGAATCCTTGTAACGCTCAGGTGTGTGTATGTCTCTGTAGTCTTTAGTGTGGTTCAGAGTCCACTGCTGTTCATGTAATATACTTAGAAAAAGCTATAATTGTAATCTGAAATAAGATAAGATAATCTTTGTAAAGATATCACAGTATATAATGTATAACAGAATGGTTTAGAGACACTTGTGATTTCTGTGTAAAACACCAACTGTCTGTGAAGTTGTAAAGCAGGTTCAAAACTGAACTGATAAACCATCACTTGAAAATATTCAGACTGATGTTAGTATCCACAGTCACACCCTTTAACTGCCTCTGTAATCTGATACACCCCTACCAGATAAATACACGCTGACACTGCTCAGAATAGGGAGTTGTCTTTCATCTGATATCCATTAAAGATGAAAGGCTTAAGGTTAATATAGTCAAATAAAAATATTTAATCATGAAAAATAAAACACATGTAAATAGATGAGTCTAGATTTTAGATTTACAAGTGATGCTAATAACAAGAGACACTACTGGGTTGCATCATGGGAAATGTAGGATCTGGAGTTTTTTTGACCCATGTTTGGGACTAGAAGTCCCTAAATTTAATATAGACTTAATAATATTGACTATTAAAGTACACTTACACATTAAAGTACAAGTATTGTTAAAGGACAACAACATAATATGACTTACACAGGGTGCTCCCCTATGTCATACCGTAGCTATCTATAGATGTTTTGATACAACAGTTCTGATTCTGATTCTGTATCTCAGCATGGATTTGCAGTTCCAACCTTAACAGCAGAACTCAGGAATTTTCTCACCTGAATGGTCCAGCAGGGTCTTTAATTTTGCCACATTTGTCTGGTTTCACCACCTCAGCCTCAAGTTTGGGGTCACAGTCTGGGTCAGGCTTGGTGCCTGGGGTACACCTGATTGATACAAGAATAATAGGGTCATGTTGCATTTCTTGAATCAACAGCACATTTCATTTATCCTCAAGAAGTATGACAATTTAGACAGTTAATGGAAAGGTAATTGAGAAAATCTATGACATTCTATTTGTATCTCAGTTCTGTGTGCAGTAACATTTATTATGTTGGTTTTCACAATATTCTCATGCTCAAACTGTCCCATTGTGCTGTCAGAACTGGCACACAAGCATAAATCCATACATTGCCCACATGGTTTAAAAAATATATTTCTGTATGTTGTTTATTATTCATTCGTGAGCTTAGTCATGTGTAGCTTGGTCACATGACTGAATTTCGAAGGAAGTTTTAAGGAAATCCATAAATATTCTCAGATAACAGCAGAAAGCTGAATGTGTGTAACTCACGAATCATCCTCATCCTCTTCTGTCTGCCAGCTGTTCCCGAAGTCATTGACATTTCCTACCAGAGCACCATCTGGTTTGGTGAAGTCATTGTTTGGGTTCCCATCATAGTCACCACAGAGACCACACATCTGGTCATAGTAGGAGCTGAAGAGACGAAGACACAGAGAAGAAGGGATTAAGAGATGAAGAGGAATGTCTTAAGAAGATTTACAAGGCCAAATACGGTTTGGCTCTTTGGAATTCTATAAACAAAGAGACAGAACGTAGAAATCTCATCATCTGATACTATTAGTCAGGGCATTATCAATGGAATATGCAGTATAGAACCAGAGTATTAGGAATGTTGGGAGGATTTATCAGAAACAGAAGAACAGAAGATCTGTATGACTTTTAAACTACAGCTTGCACAGATGCCCAGCAGATTTCTTTAGCAGTTTTCATGAAATATACCTCTTTAGTTGTGTCAACCTACACTGAGATTAAACTATGACTTTCATCAGTTAGAATCAGATTCCGATTTTCTTTAGACTTTTACATCTTGGCTGCATTTGAAGAAATTCTTACTAATTAAAAATATTTGCTGGGAAACCAGTTCATGTCAGTCTGTCTTCAAAGGTGTGGTCAGTCAATTCAAAGACACAATGGATGTATATTCACTCTGCGTAGCATGAGCTGCGGTGCAGACGTATCGCCTGACTTGATTCCATTATACCAAAATAAACATGTACTGCAGAGATACTGCAAGTGAAACAAGAGCAAAATTTGCTTCATCTAAGAACAATTTTAGCATTCATCATTGCAGCAAGAAACATGGATTGAAAACTATCCACTCTTATGTAAAATGATACATGTATCTCATCAGATTCACAACAGTTTTCATACATTTTGTATGTTTGTCTTGAAATATCAGAACAATTCAGAGAGTTCATTTTATTTAGACAGCAGCCATATTTGATAAACATCATCAAAACACCTGGAGAGGAAGGTCACTATCTGACATGTTAAATTTGGATAAACCTCTATAACAACCTGGGAACTGAGATCTGGGCGTAATGGTTTCCATCCCAACGCACCCTGAGGCCAAAGGGTGTCTGCAGGGTGATGTACTGACCAGCAAGACTGAGAGACATGAGAGGAGAGGGGGAGTGAGGGAGGGCCACCCGCCGTCCGTTCACCTGCCCGGGGAGATAAGGGAATGATGACAAAGAGATGATGTTAACAGGTACAGTTAAAATTTGTTGTAAATTTACAGTTTACAGTCAACTTTTCAATTTTGATTCATCACAGGCCATAAAATACATGGACTAAAAGCCATCACAGGGATTTGGATCTCTGGCTGCCTAGTTTTGTGTGATATTATGACAGAGCACTGACACTGAGAAAACATGTTTGATCTGTGGACACATCAAACAGGAGAGGATACAGAGTGAGGGTGTGGATGGATTTCTGGGATTACGGAATACAGGGAATAAGGGATAAAAGTCAAAGAGTGGAGGATAAGATCAAATAAAAAGGTGACAAGAACAAGGGACGGGCTTTAAGCTGTAATTTCACTAAACCAGAGGATTAAGACTGATATAGAGAGAGTGCTACATCTGGTGTGTGTGTGTGTGTGTGTGTGTACTGTATATGCACATGTTTTGCCCGGTCATCCTCTTGTGATAAGTTATCTACATTTATAGAGATAGACTGCATTGTGTAGTGGTGTAAATGTTGTCCATACTGACCAGTGTCCTTCTGGCCTTCATCATGGTCACAGTGATTCCATTCACAGTGACGTAGAGTTTTCTCAGGTAGGACACACCCAACACTCCTCTCTCCTCATTCTTCCCCTCCACTGAAAACCAAGGACCTGCAAAGAGATCACAACACCATACTTTTTAAAAACTGAGTGAGTAAATTCACATCAGCCTCAAAATCCACAATTTAATTCACAATTAAATTAATACCACAATTCTTCATGTAGTTGTGGTATCACTTTCATTTCTGAGGACATCAGATTTTTCAGAGTCACTTGTCTTATGATATGCATGTGGTTGCAACTGGACAATGTGTTTATGTTTGTGGCAGGTTGAGAAGTTTGCAGCAACTGCAGGTGGTGACAGTCAAAAAGGTAACTAGATGAATTATTAGGATGAACAGTGTTGAGGTGCAATGAAGGACACGTATAAAGACATAAATGTGTAAACCTGTTCCTACCTGTGTTGTTCTTGCAGGTCCTGGCCAGTGTGTAGGTACATGTTCCCATGAAACTGTAGAATTTCTTGTCAAAAGTATTGTAATGAGGATCTCCAGAGACCACACAGTCCTGAGAGCCTGAGAGAAAGACACAAGGAGTGTGAGCAACCCCAGGACATCAGAGTACAACTCAGCTGACAGCTCAGCTGTGATGTAGTAATTCATGTCCGGTTCAGTTCCCACTCGACTGGCAGTGCAGCTATAAACTTACCAGTGGGATAGCAGCCCAACTCTCCATCCTGGAGTTTACACTCATGCATTGGGGGGCATTCAGAGGCCACACAGGTAATGAAGGGAACATCACACCTACACTTCAGCTTACAGTCCTCGACATAAAACTCCTCTCCAGGCTGAGACATACACACACATTTGAACTGTGTGAATAACTAGGCTACACAGGCACAGTTGTCATACAATAGAGTGGTACACAAACATACACACTCCCCTCCCCGTGTACCTCATAATATTGGCCATTGGTGTGTTTGCAGCCGCATGAACTCTTCTTGACGCACTTGCCGGCACTCAGGACGTAGCCAGGGTCACACACACAGGCTTCAGAACAGGGCCCGCCACAGGAGGGAGGTTTCCCAAAGCAGGTTTCCTGACAAGGGTCTGCACAGGGCTCATAGTGGCTGTTGGGGGGACAGCTCAAGGCTAGGGAGAGGATGACAGGCTGAAGTCAGTGATAGGCATATGCTGGCTGCATTCACAGCAGTCTTATCTCACCATTTAGGAGACTTCCTAAATAGCGCTACAACTTCTTGATCCATTCATTCACCCAACACTCACGGCAAAAGGTTTCATTCCTCCAGGGTCCAATGTTGACCCCACGGTCCTGGCATTCATTCACATAGGCTTCAATGGCTTCACACAGAATAGGCTTGGCTCCATCCAGCTCACACAAGTCAAAGAGACAGTCCCTGAAGTAATTCTGAAGACACACATATAGTATTGAGTATTGAACTACAATGTGAAATTCTGTCTCTTCATCTTATACTACAAATTTGTCAAATTTGTGTCTCTGTCTTTTTTGGTCTCTTTTCAGCTTAAGACTCTTATCTGGTGGAACTTTGAGTCAAAGCTAACCATCTTACCTATCACGGAGCATTATCAAATTTTTTACAATTGGAAATTAAGGTCAGCACTTTCAGTAACTTATCCATTCTGTATACACTCAATAATCTCCATTTTGAGTTTTGTAGCAGGGTATCTTTAATACAATATTACAAAAGCCCACTTTGCAAATACTCAGTTATGGCTCTCTACAAGGATGGAATAAAAAGAAACTGAATTACTGCACCACAAAATGGAACAGCTATTTCAATAATATACTGCTTGTTTTTATTATGTATGGCTACACTAGAATTCTCACAACATCAAAACCTCTTTTGATGTGAGAACAGCTTCATATTTGTGTGTAGTGTATACATTTGTATGGGTGTGTGGTGTGAATGTGTGTGCAATTACATTGGGGTTGACTCTGGGGTGGCATACAGCGAAAGGACCCTTTTTGTCCAACAGGATGCCACAGTATCCAGAGCTCTCATACAGTTCCTGGTCTCCTCCATCACACCCAGGGATGGTGGTGTTGGGTTTCTTATTACACCTGTTAACACAGTCAGTAAGAGAAGCTCTGTGTCTGTTAGTGTTGTTGTCAAAAGCCAACAGCATCTGCACTGTGAATCCATGGTCCTTCCCAAAAAAATGAATTGAGTACAGTTATAATGCTTATCTTCATCAGGTAATATTCAGCATGTGACCATGAAGGTCCATATCTGCATCTAATTCAGCCTGGGTGTGGATCCCAGGTCAAGACAACATATTGATATAATCAATCATATCAATATGCATGCCTCATATCAAATTATTTGTGCTATTCACAACATGCAACTCAGAGTTATAAAGTCCACACCCATCACTGGTGGCACAATCAAAATCCCTAAAAGAAAAAAATCTAAATATAGTAATGTAGCTGGTGTTGTATAAAGAGAGTTTGAAATATTTAAAAGGATTAAAATTTTGGGTTTTTGTTGGCTCAAACTAGACTAAAATGTTTAGGTTTTTTTTTTTGACCAAGACAAGACAAGAATGTAAAGAGTTTCAGCTAACTAAAAATGGACTAAAAACAAAAAGGATTAAATAAGACTGAAACTATCGTGGGCTTTAGATGGCAGTACTATAAGTAAGACTAAATCTCAAAATAGCTACCAAAAATTTACAGTAGTTGAAGAAAATGTATGAATGTTTGTATCCCTGCAGTACTGACTCTGGATCAGTGTTCCAGCTGTGTCCAAAGTCATTGGCACTGTTGGTCAATGATCCATCTGGCTTACGGAAGTCATCTTTGGCATCCCCATCATAATCTCCACACAGTCCACACAGCTGGCCCTTATAGCTGCACATTACAAGAAAAAAATTTGCAAGTTAGTAATTTGTGGAAGTGAGAGCAAGAATTCAGCTGCATCTTTCTACCTCTCCACGATGTCCAACAATCTCCAAATGTTTGTGACTTGTCATTCCAACCAAACACTAGCATGTGCATTGCTTATCAATCGATTCTCAGCATCATTCCAAAACTTCCTTTAAAAATATGATTCTGTGTGGGGTTGGGAAGAATGCATGTAAAGAGACAGTCTCCAGTGACAGGATCTGTTCAGTCTTCACTCACTCTTTGATCACTTTGATGTCCATGAAGTGGTTTCCATCATAGCGAACAGTCACACCAAAGTCCATAGACACAGTGTAGTGCTTTCCTGACTTGAACACAGAAACACTAGGAGGCAAAGTCACTGGCAGGTTTACATTGGTCCCATTGACCTGTATGGGAAAAGCAGATGTGAATAACATGAGTGATTACAGCAGTATTGAATTTTCAGTTACTAATTCCACTACAATAGTATTAGTAACTGGAGAGATGCATTTTCACCAGTATGCAAGTGATTTCTAAACAACAGCCCTTGCCAATATACCATAGATATGACAATAGTGTGATTGTTTTCACGCTATTGTTTTAACTGTACCACCCTGTTTTAACTGTGTTAGTGCTGCAGTTCCTCCTCTCATTTCTTACCTGCACATTGCCACCTTTGAGAATGGAGATCTTCACCATCTGTACATATACATGTACAGCCTTCACATAGGAGATAGTGGGCCTGTTAAAGCGATTTTCATTGTCAGCATGGACCTCAAAGTATGGCAGAGCTGTTTCATTGCAGGGTCCAGACATCAGATAGCTGCAGTTGCCCATGAAGTTGTACTTGCGTTTGTCAAATGTGGTGTAGTGGGGGTCACCAGATGCTATGCATGTGGATGTATCTGAGGGAATAACACACAAGAAACTGTATGTTAAAAGCTATTTTGTTACAAATATGTTTTTCATTTTGTTGAGGAGCAGCCACTTTGGTTACAATTGACAGTTAAAGGACAATGATAAATACTAAAATGTAGTTCAACACTAGCACAAGTCATAAAGTCAAAGTTAAACTCTTTTTTTCTGATTATTGTATTGCACCACTGGAACCTGACTATCAAGTCAGCAAATTTACTTGTAAGCTCACATTTAGGAGTCACTCCAACGCCTTTATGATCAACAACAGACCACACCACAGGACCTTTACACTGCATTTTTTATTTTGCCTAAGGGACATGATTTATGAAATGGCATAGGCCAAAATGATAGGTCTTTCATTTTGGACTCTGCACGCCGTCAGAGACCAGCACTGTTAAAACAGTTTCAGAAAGGTAAAAAACAGCACTTCTTAATGTGGCTGTTAGGAACAGTTCTAAACACACATGTGGTTGGGTGGCATATTGTTCAAACTAAATCATTTCAAGTTGCTGCACCAGTTCCTGCACCGATTCCTTGACAAGGTACCAGGCATTGTTACCTTTAGGATAGCAGCCTGCAACACCATTAACTGTGTGACACTCTTCAGTGGGGTCACAGGAGTTATCAACACATTCCAAAGTGTAGTTCCCAGCACAGCGACACAGTTTTGAGCAGCCATCTCCAAATACAATCTCTCCAGGCTGAAACAAAATTGAACAAAGGATTAATGCTGGCAGTGTGTACTGTGTGTCACTGCTTCTAGTGACATACATAATACAACCTTCCTTTTTTTTTTTAACTAAATAATCTATACACATGGTAATATTAACTAGGACATCTAACCTCATAATAGTTATTGTGGTCATCCAGACAGCCACATTTCTCCAGTGGCACACAGCGCCGTCCCTTGAAAACAAACCCTGGTTTGCAGAAGCAGCCACTGATACAGGACCCAGAGCAGTTGGTGGAGGGTTCCATACAGGTTGGGATACAAGCTGGACCACAGTCTATATATTCTGCATCAGGAGGGCATGGTTCTGTACAGGGAAAATAAGTACAAGAAAGAAGAGATGGAAGAAGGAAAGGACAAAAGGATGAAAGGACAAAAGAAAGAAAGAGAAAGAAGGGAAGATTTATTAGAAGCCTCTGTGGGCACCTCATACTTGGTGGCTTAGATGTCCAGAGGTAGTCTGTTTAGGCATACTTGGTCCTGGAGTTGTTGGCTTAGGTGTAGTCAGTCCTGGAGTTGTTGGCTTAGGTGTAGTCGGTCCTGGAGTTGTTGGCTTAGGTGTAGTCTGTCCTGGAGTTGTTGGTTTTGGTGTAGTTGGTCCTGGAGTTGTTGGCTTAGGTGTACTCTGTCCTGGAGTTGTTGGTTTTGGTGTAGTCGGTCCTAGAGTTGTTGGCTTAGGTGTACTCTGTCCTGGATTTGTTGGTTTTGGTGTAGTCGGTCCTAGAGTTGTTGGCTTAGGTGTACTCTGTCCTGGAGTTGTTGGTTTTGGTGTAGTCGGTCCTGGAGTTGTTGGTTTAGGTGTAGTTGGTCCTGGAGTTGTTGGCTTTGGTGTTGTTGTCCCAGGGGTTGTTGGCTTAGGTGTAATTGGTCCTGGAGTTGTTGGTTTTGGTGTTGTTGGTCCCGGAGTTGTTGGTTTAGGTGTTGTTGGTCCAGGAGTTGTTGGTTTAGGTGTTGTTGGTCCAGGAGTTGTTGGTTTCGGTGTAGTTGGTCCTGGAGTTGTTGGTTTAGGTGTAGTTGGTCCTGGAGTTGTTGGTTTAGGTGTGGTTGGTCCAGGAGTTGTTGGTTTAGGTGTTGTTGGTCCAGGAGTTGTTGGTTTAGGTGTTGTTGGTCCAGGAGTTGTTGGTTTCAGTGTAGTTAGTCCAGGAGTTGTTGGTTTAGGTGTTGTTGGTCCAGGAGTTGTTGGTTTCAGTGTAGTTGGTCCAGGAGTTGTTGGTTTAGGTGTGGTTGGTCCAGGAGTTGTTACTGGTGGTAGAGGAGTTGTTGGCTGAGCTATAAATAGATAGATAAAGATAAATAATTTCTCATAAAAACATCTATCACTGGCACAACAAATATGTATTTCTGATGGTGCAGAGAGTAACTTGAATTTCTTTTGGTCAGTTTCTCACCTTTACAGGCCATGATACACACAGCATCAACAGCAATATCTGTCTGAGGAGTTTCGCCGTAGGTACCCACAATAACAAACTGAAATATATATAAATGTATTTAAGTAAGTTAATATAAAACTGTGTGCACACACAGAGACATAAAAAGTTGTAGTATTTACCTTAACAGCAGCAGTTCCAACGTAATGAACCTCTGCAGACTTCCAGCCTTGACCCTGGTTCCCCCTAAGAGTGAAAAGAGAAGGTCCAAGGCTTCCACCTGGTAAATGGAAAAACAAATTCAAACCAAATAAATATGTTTATGCTGTCTGTTATTTCTGTCTATCTATACACATTACAATAAATGTTTACCTGTGGTCATGGTGTGGACGCTGAGCTCCATGGAGGTGCTGGTGCCATACAGGTAGTAGTGGAAGATGAGGTCCAGACATCCAGAGGAGGGGGTTAATAGAGGACTTCTGATCTGAGATCTGACTCCAGGGACAGCTCCATAGGAATCCATCAACATGTAGGCACCCACTACGTATAGAAGGGTCAAAATAAACAACTTCCATTTAGGTAGGGATAAAATAAAACAAATAAAATAAAGACTTTGTCATGTTGCTGATTTATTCCCTATACCACAATAATAGTTTTTCACAACTGCTAACACATTTCTCTATACTGAGCTCACTTTTTCAAAACTCAACACAATTATTAATCTCACATCCAAATGTGCTAATACAACTGACACACTTGATCTACAACTCAGAGGCAACTCTGGTACCAGAACATTGACAACATTTGTCTCTCAGTAAGAAAACATTTTTCCTCTGAACCTAAAAAAACACAAACAACAGGTAGTATCACAATATATGTCATTATCATCTTTTAAGTATCTTTTATTTGTTTTTTATCACATGAATTTGTTATGAACCAGGATTTAATTACAAGAATGCCATTTCTTCATTGCATGGACTGTGCTACCTGTGGCAAACCAAGCACGACGAGGGCACAAAGGGGAACTACACAATATTTGGCAGGTTGTTTTAATGTTGTGGTTGATTAGTGTATTTCCAGTATTTCCAGCAATGCAATACAAAACTATATGTATTCACTATTCACTGAATAGGTGCACTCTATTCACTGTTGTCCATATACAATAGGGAATACAACACATATATAGCTACAGATATAGAAATACGAAAGTGCAGGTCAACTGTCATTCACATCACTCCTCATGTCCTCTCTTGCAATACACCTGGGAAAGATCTTACTGCAGCCTGATCCACCGTAACAAGGTTCTGGAGACATATCCAGAAATCTAGAATTCACTGTGTGCAAGAGAGACATCTGATCATGTGGCTGGTGGTCAGTGAGGAAAGATTTATTCTAATAGGTTAAAGAAATGTAAGGTGAGGAGAGTAAGGGGAAGAAAAAGTGATACCATCCTGGGATGGGTTGTGCCACTCTGTGACTAGGATAGAATGGTGAGACTTCACAGTGTACCATCCATTAAAACACCCTGTTAGGTTTACAACATAGTTGTTGTAGTGGTGGTTGAGAAAACTGTTCATGGATTTTGAAAAATGTGGTGATTAAATGCATTTTCTATCAAAGTAATGAAAAGTGATCAACAGCTTCTCATCGACTGCTGTTGTTCTGACTGAAGTGTTTTGAAAAAGTGAACGTGGTGCTAAGAAATGTGATTGAGCAATTGAAAAAGACTGTAAGAGGCTAAAAAGGAGGTGTTCCGACTGAATGCAATGCAAACACTAGAGGTCAATGGAAAGATGTGAGTAGAATAAAAAAAGATTTATCATGCAGCGTCTATGACACTTAAATCATGAACACAAAGAAAGGGTCAGGGGGGAAATAATGTTACCCTTAATCTGCACATCATATCATATCTTCAGAAAGCATTTTGTGCCCTTTATCATCAGATTTTATCTGACTTTTGAAAAGAGGATCCACTTACATCCAGGTTTGGAGAAGTCATCATCAGGTCCAGTGCCTTCAGTGTCTGTTGCCCCAACCCACTGTTCAAAGCCAAATGCATCAGGATCCTCATTGTGAGTCATCCACCCACACAGGTCACCAAGAGTGTCAAAATCACAGCCAGAGACACAAGCTGTGCACAAAAAAACAAAAACATTCAATCAGTCATACAGTAATATTTGTGTTTGTGTGTGTGTGTGTGTGTGTGTGTGTGTATGTGTGTATGTGTTAACTCACATGGACAGGCTCCCTCAGTAATGACAATGTTGTCTAGAGCTGTATCACAGGAGGCAGTGAAGCCTCTCTGTGCCTCAAACACAATCTAGAGACACAAAGAGAAAACATTATCACCCTACAAAGCCCTTGTTCAGCTTTGCCCTGTTGGATTAGATTAATTAATTCAGATGGCAATTATCTCAGGTTACAGTGCGCCACAGCTGATTTAGATTAACTTTATATTTTTTTATTTAGAAGACAATAGGTGCATTTCCAGCTAAACATTTTTATATGTAAATTAGGATTACAAATCTGCATGGAACTGCATCTGTGCAGAATGATGAGGAGACTGTAACCTCCCATTATTGCATGGCACAAACATAAACAAATGTCACACCTCCTGCTCCTACAATCCTACTCAACGCCTGCTGTTACATTTAAAATTATTAGTCTTACTTTTAGTCTTATCACTCTTATCCTTGTTCTTATTATTGTCATCTCTCTCTCTCTCTTTCAACCCAAATGGTCGAGGCAGATGATCATCCACCCTGTGTCCAGTTCTGCTTGAGGTGTCTGTTTTTTCTTGCCAGTATGACTAGTGCTAGCTCATGGTGGGAAGTGTTGAACCCTCTGTTAGAATTTGTGCCTTATAAATAAAATTCAGAGCTGACTTTATGACTTAAAATGACTATGACTCTAAAGTTGTTCTGTTCTATTCTATAATGACTTGATTTGACATTATCATTATTATTACTATCAATACTACGTCACATCTCTATATAGGATCTCCATTATGCTATGTTTTCTTTCCCTAAATAAATCCCAGTTGCCCTATTATCGCTCTCAACCATAAGTTCCCATTTTTGATTATTAAAGCAACATCTACAGTGATCAGCCACTCACAGTGATGCTCTGACTGCTGGGTTTGGACACGGTGATGGAGCCCTTCAGCCAGGATGGACTCTGGATTCCTGTCTTCTTCCAGACCTCTTCATCTCCACTGGGCCTCTTGGCCAGAACCCTCAAGGTATTCATATTATCTGAGCCGTACATGTAGTACCGAAATTGGACACAGATCTGAGAGGCCGGTGATGAGAGGGCAGGGCTCAGCAGACGAGCTGTCTGCCCATTAGGCACATTGTCACACTCATGGTAGATGTAGAATCCCTCTGCAGACAGAATTAGACAGACAGGTGATGTGACTTTATCTTATGACTCACAACTCAGTGTTTCCATCATAGAACTCTAAATTAATGGTGGCCTAAATATTTTAAATAAACTATGCATTCAGGACTGACTTCCATCAGGGTAGTCTCCACTAGGGCCAGTGCCAGGTGTTGGGGTTGGACCTTTATGTCGAGTCCAGTCACTGTTGTCTGTGGTGTCCTGGCTGAACCTACAGAACGGGTCACTGTCCTGGTTAAAGTCACAAGAGGCCAGCACTCCTGCTGGAAAAACACAAACACAACTCAAGCCCACAGACAATTGGATACTGTAGAGGTAAATCAAGAATCGCAATGTAATGTCATTTACCACCAAAACAGGTTGTTTTTTTCTTGTTTCTTTGTCTTTTATTATCATTCAGCTTGCTGTGGACATTCATGGTGTTTTAGTAGTTAGCAGTGCTGCCTCACAGCAAAATGGCCATAGGTTTAACGGTAGGTAGTTTCTGGTAAAGTGGGGACTAAATAACTGTGAATGTGAAAGTGACTGTATGTGTATGTGTGTTTAGTTCAGAATAATTGGTTCTAAAAATACACGGATGGATGGCCTGCCATCCAAGTTATACTTACATTCAAATATAGACTAGTTTGCCATTTAATTTATGTGTTTTTGTGTAAATATGTGCTAAAAATGCAAACGATTAATTGGATTATTAAAACCAACCTACCATCTTCTCGTTGTGTTGTCTGCAGTCTGTAAATATAAAAAGACAGACAGGAACATATTCCAGTTAAAGTTAGGTTAAAAGTCTATCAACTTGTTTCCCTTTACAGTAAAATACAGCGGCCTAAAAAGGTCATGAGAAAAGACACTGATATCTAAATATTACCAAGGGTGAATTCTTTATTTTAGATACTTTAAAGAACACTTCTGTGGTTGTACAAGGTAAGTGTAGATTTATTCTGCAGTTGCCATCATTATGTAATTACAGATGAAGGAAATAAGTGCAACAGTTGTGCTGCAGTTACATAACAATCCAACATAAAAGGTCAGTCAACAACACCAAAGGCCTGCGTCACCAAATTTGCGACATGCAAGCTGCGATTAACAAATTCTGTAGGATTCATTAATTTATCAGCAATTTTTATGAGTGACATAAGTGAGTTATCAAATTAGGTTTCATCCTATGTCATATTACCCTTTAACCTGTGTGTCTGTAAATTTGGACTAAACTACTGACAGTAAAATCCAAAGTACATAACTATAAGAATCCCAATTAAAATGATATTATAAACAGCACTAGAAGTGTAAAAGCAGCAATAATAGCAGTACGTCAATAGAATAAAGTCCCCATAAACTCACTATTACTCAAGGCAATCTATACATTTTTATAGGGATATAATAAGAATTTTCCCAGATACCACAGAGCTGCAGGCCATTGATGAGGATTTTAGAAATGCTGAGGTGATGAGTCCCTCCCATCCTCATGCCCCCAGAACATTTTGACATCAAGAAAGTTTGTAAAATTTTCTAAGTAATTCAACTTTTTACGTTATGTATTCATTTAATTATTCATTATATCAGATTTGATCATTTTTGGGGAATGACTCACCCATGCTGTGCCTGTCCTGCTCTACAGCCACACATCCATAAGAGTAAAATTAGAAACTGTAATGTATCCATGGCTAACTGTTAGTTAGCAGGAGTAGAAGACAGAAGGGACAAGGACAGAGCAGAGGACTTTATATAGAGAGCCAGGATGGGTGAGGGGAGTGCTGTGTGGAAACCAAGGGTGATGTGTTGGGTGGGTGGTGCAGATGCTGAATTGCTTACTTGATGTTGCAAAATGTGTAAATGAGTAACAGTGAGTGATATGAACAGGGCGTATTCTGTCTGTGTTTGTAGGTGTGTATCTGTGTATGTATGCTTTTTGACCTCTCAGCAGTTGGGTGGGGATGCCCATCAAACACTATATTACAAACAAGAACTTGTACTGTGACACATTATGAAGCTTATTGTGTAATAAACAGAATACTTTGATCACACTGAAGCACCTTTTCAGCATTTACTATATGTTGACATGTTTGAGGAAAGGGATTGCCTTTATATATTCCAAAATAGAAACCAAAACCCTTCACACTTGACTGTCATCCTTAAAACTGTAATGGGCGCTGATACCTAGCTGCTGCCTGGCAGCAGTAGTTTGAATGTTTCAAAATCACAGAATTCAAATCATCTTGACTTGAGAAAAATAACATTGGTTGATATTATGTTTATAGTTGTTGGCAAATTTGTGATCATTGGGTTAGGGTTAGGGGGTCATTTTATTACATGATTTTACTGCCATGGGTAAAAATACCTCCCAAACAAATTGAGATCAGGTCCTTTTTAAAGTAGAACTGAAGTGTAGTTAATGGCTGATGAAAATGTTATGTAATCAATTCAGATATTTATCTTCATTGAAACAAGTGGGGGAAATATCCATCCATCCATCCATTATCTATATCCATATCTCTTATCCGGTAAGGGTTGTGGGGGGCTGGAGCCTATCCCAGCTGTCAATGGGCGAGAGGCAGGGTACACCCTGTATGGATTACCAGTCCATCACAGGGCCAACATATACACACACCTATGTGCAATTTAGAGTCACCAGTTAACCTGCATGTCTTTGGACTGTGGGAAGAAGCCCCACAGATACAGGGAGAACATGTAAACTCCACACAGAAAAGCCCTGGGCTCGAACTGGAGCTCGAAGCCAGAACCTTCATGATGTGAGGCATCAGTGCTAACTGTACCACGTGCCACTCAAAAACAACCTCATACTGAGAGAGAGAGAGAGAGAGAAAGCTATTATATAAAATATATATGGTTAAATCCATCTTCTGACAAGGTTTTGTCCTGTCTTGATCTTCTTATGGGTTTATATTTTCATCATCATCATCACCTTTGTTATAGTGTGTTAGACGAATGGTAGGTTGTTGCTAAACTTTGTTTTCCATAGCAACCAGACTCAATCTTCACTGCACTTTGACCTCTGGCTTACCCCAATCACAGTTGACTTATATTGCTGAACTTTATCTATGAAATGGAAACAAATGCACCATAGTATTTGGTTTAAGATGACATCAAGTGTAACTTTATATGAACTGATTTACACTATTTTTTCTAGCTAGTCTCAGGTCACGCGCACACACACACATACATACCACACACACACACACACACACACACACACACACACACACACAAGACAGATAGAAAGATAGATAGAGTCGTAGTCTAACTAACATTACACAAATACAAAACAGGACAAAACAATACTGCCCTACTAGCTCTATCATCACAAGTACAAAAGTGATTGGCTGGAATGTATTGTGCCGATCCACTTCATTTCATTTACATATATCATAATTCTAGAGCCAGGGCTGTGAGAAACACTTTTTTTTAGCAGATACATAAAGGGGCAGCTAGAGGACCATGTGGAGATATTCCCTGAATTTGAATAAAAGTACATTGATTGTAACTAAGCCTACCCTTTAAGTGGTGATCTTTGTCATATTTTATGTGTCATCAAATTAGAGATGTGTCAGAGGGTAGGGGACAAACATTACAGTTATGAAATCATTTTCCCTCACCTACACCTGTCACACCTAGTCATACTGGCCTCAGCAGTGGTTTTATCTCAGCTCTTAAAACACCTTAGTCATGCAATTCAGTTTCAGATGAGAGGTGGAGGAGGAAGATAGCAGATTTTACAGTAAAGACAAAATGTGATGGATGGGAAGGAGGTCACATACTTGACCCCTGACATCTGAGACTATTGTGGTGAAGAATCACACTCTCAGACAGATTGCTACTTTTATGTTGCTGCGTTCATAAAGACATGTGCTCTGTGTCTAAAATGTATATGCAGAGTGGGTGATCTGCCTAGGACACTTCCTCAGTAGGGCCAAATTTGAATTTTGATTGCTGATTTTAAACAAATGTTTTGACTGTTTTTATTTTATTTTGTATTTTTTATTTAATTTTTGTAATAAGGAGAATGGTGCCTCTGCGATTCCCACTCCACAATCCAAAGGCCTACTCTTGCACTAGGTAACTTTGGTGAGCAAGTATGATCTCAGTCAGCAGCTTAAACTGTTGGAATCAGGCCCAGCAAGTTCAGGAGTGATACTGAACTGTATATCAGTTAAAAGGAGGTAATTATAAACAATACTCATCTCCTATATCCAGTGAGGAAACTTTAAAAACATCAGAGTTTGGTGAGTTTATTACAGCAACTGCACTTCTGGTCTTACAATCAAAGGATCATGGGCAATATACAGTTGTACTTCAGGTCAGTTAGTGGGGCCACACTTAACCGCTTGGACTTGGAGCCCAAGAGAATTAATTACCACTTGTGGCTGCAGAAGCCGCTGTTGCCCAGCAAAACACTGTGTTGCTTTAAATTAGTGTGAACAGACAGACAAATAAGGCTTTAGCTTTAGAACATTAAAATTTATCCTCTATCATACCCATACCATGAAAAACCATAACAAATTTCAATGGAACTTGTTCAGTATTATTTAATATATGTCATGAATTAGTTTTGCCCAGATGGTGAACTGCCAAAAAGGTCAAGGGTGACCTTGCCTTGGCTTTCCTCAACCAGCGTAACAATTTAAACACCTAGTTTAAACATCTTAACATAGTTTAAAGTGAATCTAGTGTAGACAGGGAGTTAGGGTGAAGGACAGTGGCACAATAATTTTTCAGACCTGTAAGGGGGGTTTGGGAGGGTGTTGCTTATCCTCCAACCAAATAGCTTGTCAGATTGTCTGAAATCTCCCTCATTGTTACCTTATTGGTTGGAAAACGCCGTGTCTGTCCTCTTTAGAGGAAAGACTGTCTGAAAGTGTGTTGGGTCTCTCTTTGTAAATTTTAAATGCTAAAGAGTACAGTCTAGACCTGCTCTATATGTACAGTGCCTTGAGATAACTTCTGTTGTGAATTGGCGCTATATAAATAAAATTGACTTGTTGTTACTGTGAAATTCATCACATTGGGACAACAAAAACACACAGATGACACAGAGAAAGAGATGGCCAGAGATGTCCAGCTTTTCAGCTGGCCTTCAAGTCTGGACATTTAGAAGAACAAAAATACTTGACATTGTTTGTTTGAAGCAGCTAAGGCTTTAACGTTATTCCTTCTCTGTTGGGCATGAATGTTATGTGATCGTACTGAATTAAGATTAATCTAATTACCACAGAACTGCCATTAAACCTAAGGGTGAGTTGGCCTGAGGCACTTTTCTGCTTTGAACAGTTTGTAATCCAGATTGGAAACTTGTTAAAGTGCAGCCAGTATTTGAACATAGGGTGTGTACAAGGCACTTTCTCTGTCTGTCCCATTGGTCTGATCTTTAGACCTTTTCTGATGGTTTGACTTTCTTTGAGTCATATGGGTGTAACAGTAACAGTGTGTCCTTTCTTGAACAAGTATGAGTGCGAAGAAACACATATTTGTCCACACTGAGTCCAGTTTTTCAAAACTCTTCACACAGTTCTCTTAACCAACACACCGCTCTGCACAAAATTTTGAAATGCAACAAACAAAACAAACACTTGAACCATATCTCAGGGTCAACTCTGGTACTGACAACATTTGTCTCTTGGCAAGAAAACTTTGTCAGTCAGTAAGCATTGATCTGCATGAATTATGAATCAAAATTACTGCAATTTGCTTTGATTAGTTATTTTTCCCCATTACACAGAGTAATTTAAACAATAAGAATAAAACTATACTTATTCACATTCACTATACAAACGTGTATAGGATAGAAATGAATGTAGAAATACAAAAGTGCTAGTCAGTCCTGTGTTCTGCATTTAGCCACAAGTTCTCATCCACATTACACCTCATGTCCTCTTGTCAATAAAAATAATATTTTTGCAGCCTGATCCTTCCCCTCACAATCCTCTACAGACATGTCTAGACATCCAGCATTCATTGAATCTAAGAGGGAAATCTAATCATAAACGTTTCACCTTCTTCTACTGTACAGACCAACTCAAAATGATAAAGAAAATTGTGCATAATTTTAAAATGACTGAAATCACTTGAATAATTCAGTTTTTACTTGTGAGAGCAAAGTATACCCATAAAAAAGTGACCTTTAAACTCAGCTGATCTGTACAGGGTGACTATACTCAAATCATAAAAAGATAACATCAACAAATCAGTTATGTACATGTGTGTTTGGAAGTCCTGCTCCCATAAAGATACTGAGACAAGAGGGAACTCTGTGGGAAAACTGTGGGATGTTGTTTAGTTGCAATGTAGAATAAATTTTATTCAATTCAATTCAATTCAATTTTATTTATATAGTGCCAAATCACAACAAAACTTATCACAAGGCACTTTTCATAAAGAGCAGGTCTAGACCATACTCTTTAAAAGCCAACCTGAGCCTGAGCCAACCCTAACTATAAGCTTTATCAAAAAGGAAAGTTTTAAGCCTGCTCTTAAAGGTACACACAGGATAACTGAAGGCTCTGCCTCCCATTCGACTCTTGGAAACTCTGGGAACCACCAGTAAACTGGCATTCTGGGAGCACAGTGTCCTAGTGGGATTGTAGGGGACTGTGAGATCTTTGAAGTATGATGGTGCCTGACCATTAAGGGCTTTGTAAGTGAGGAGGAGGATTTTGAATTCTACTCTGGATTTGACTGGGAGCCAATGTAGAGATGCTAGCACAGGAGAAATATGGTCTCTTTTCCTAGTTCCTGTCAGTAATCGTGCTGCAGCATTTTGAATCAGCTGCAGAGTCTTTAGAGACTTGTTGGGGCAGCCTGATAATAGTGAACTGTAGTAGTCCAGCCTAGAAGTAACAAATGCGTGGACTAGTTTTTCTGCATCCTTTTGAGACAGAAAGTGTCTGATTTTGGCGATATTACGCAGGTGAAAGAAGACAGTCCTAGAAGTTTGTTTTATGTGTGAATTATGGGCCAGTGTTTATTTCAATATGGTTTATTGTATTGAGTATTGTGCTAAGGAAAGTAGAAGTTGTCTGCAAAATATATTTTCAAGTTCTACAATGGTAGTAAAGCATCATGCTGAGCAGGTTTTAACATGGTTAGAACAGTTGGTTCTCATAAATTCAAAGGGCTGTTTGAGGGTAAAGACTTATGGATATATATATTGGAAAAGAAGACAAGAAGAAAGAGATGGAGTCTTTCATAGTGGATGACGGGCCCATTAACTTTAACTGCATAGCTGTTCTGGGAAGATGGTTGATGTTAGGTGCTCAAGTTGACCAGTTAGGGATGGGATAATCCATTGGTCCAGGGAGGAGAGTCCAGAAGTGTTCCAACAGAGGGAAGTTAAAAGAACAGGTGAATGGTTCCTGATTCCACTCCACCATGTAGAGAAGAGAAAGCAACCCCAGATGAGATATGGATCCAGAACAGTCTCAGATTGGGTGATAGCTAGATATAAATTGAGGAAATGGTCACTGGTGACTAGGATAAAAATGAAGAGCTACAGTTGTCTTGAAATGTACGTGGCCTATATCACAAGATTATATTATATATATATATATATATATATATATATATTATATTGCGTGGATATAAGGTTTTTGAATGTGCGATGTATGGTGTGGGAGTTACTGGCCAAAACGCACTTACATTAATCATAGCACTGCCTGGTGGTGGACATGTATCATTTTTTTGTTTCTGACATGTGCACCACTCTATACATCCACTGACTCTCTCCATCCTGGAGAGAGACGTCAACAGACTCTTAAAGAGACAGAACCCCCGCAATGCAGCCGGGCCAGACTCTGTCTCTCCATCCACCCTGAAGCACTGTGCTGATCAGCTGTCTCCAGTGTTCACGGACATCTTTAACACCTCACTGGAGACATGCCATGTGCCAGCCTGCTTCAAGGCCTCCACCATCATCCCTGTCCCCAAAAAATCAAGGATCACAGGACTTAATGACTACAGACCCGCCACCCTGACCTCTGTGGTAATGAAGTCATTTGAGCGCCTTGTGCTGTCCCACCTCAAATCCACCACCGACCCACTCCTGGACCCCCTGCAGTTCGCCTACAGAGCCAACAGGTCTGTAGACGATGCAGTCAACATGGCCCTCCACTTCATCCTGCAGCACCTGGACTCCTCAGGAACCTACGCCAGGATCCTGTTTGTGGACTTCAGCTCCGCCTTTAACACCATGATTCCAGCTCTGCTACAGGACAAGCTCTCCCAGCTGAGCGTGCCTGACTCCATCTGCAGGTGGATCACAGACTTCCTGTCGGACAGGAGGCAGCATGTGAAGCTGGGAAAACACATCTCTGACTCTTGGACCATCAGCACCGGCTCCCCTCAAGGCTGTGTTCTCTCCCCTCTACTCTTCTCCCTGTACACCAACAGCTGCACCTCCAGTCACCAGTCTGTCAAACTCCTGAAGTTTGCTGATGACACCACCCTCATTGGGCTCATCTCTGGTGGGGATGAGTCTGCCTACAGGAGGGAGATTGATCAGCTGGTCATCAGCTCATCCGGTCTGCTGAGAAGGTGATCGGCTATAACCTACCTTCGGCTGTAACCAGGACGTGTGCACCTCCAGGACCCTGAGGTGGGCAGGAAAGACCATGGCTGATCCCTCCCACCCTGGTCACAAACTCTTCAGAACACTCCCTTCTGGCAGGAGGTTGCGGTCCATCAAAACCAAGACCTCATGCCACAAGAACAGTTTCTTCCCCTCTACAACTAGGCTCCTCAAGATGATCTAGCCCCCCCCCCCCAACACACACACATTAACGTACATCTATGCGCACATCTCTCCGGACAATCACTGCCACCTTCAAACATTTGCACTCTACACTTTACATTTGAATTATGTATATTTATGCTCCTTGTAAATATAGTTTTTGCTTTTGAACCAATATACCAAGACAAATTCCTTGTATGTGCAAACTTACTTGGCAATAAAGTCTGCTTCTGCTCACTTGCTAGGAGTGCAGCTTTTATCTACAGGAAAAAAAAAATCTGACTGATTACAATAGGGTTCCCAGCACCACAGGTACTGGGAACCACGCTGCTTAGCACGTGTGGCTCCCCTGCCCTGCCAGGCTTCGATCCCTCATAATTTAAGATCTGGCACTCTCACTCCTCTTTGCTCGTTAAATGTAATATTATATTATATTATAATATATTATAATGACACTATTGCCACCCTATTACCACAATAATGTTAATATTATCTAAACGCCATGTCTTTTTCTATTGCCCCCCACACATATGTATTCCTTTCTCCACACAATGACCAGCTCAGGATTACCAAGCACAGATATATATCACAGCCTCTCAAGCATCCAAACATACACATACAGCTCCACACATATAACAACTCAACAAACATTGTAACTGTTTTATGTTACTGTCTGTAGGCATATCCAGTCAGTCATCATTTGCCTTTTGTGTCATCTTCTCTGTTTTGTTTAGTTTCATGGTTTCATATCCAGCCTTTGGTTTCATGTTCTGCTTCTATCTGTGTGGATTCTCTCTAATAAACAATAGTCTACATTAATTTTGAGATTTACACAGTGCAACAACTTCAGTTTGAAAAGCACAATCTCTCTCTCTCTCTCTCTCTCTCTCTCTCTATCTTAGGAAGGATTACCCCAACATATGAACATTTAATTGTATCTATGCTGAATCCATAATGTCAAGAATTCAATGATTTTGTGTGCAGGTGCTGAGACAGAGCTTGGATCTCATTTATCCAGCCTCTGTGCTGTAATGCTGCCATCTGCTGGTCACTCCAAACTAGATTACACTGGGGAACAATTTGAAAAAAAATTTCTGTTGAGTTAGATTTTTATGCTGATTAAAACTAAAATTGGCATGCTGATTCCAAAATTGCAGTCAGTTTTTTTCTAGCACGTCAAGTTTTTTCTCCACAGCTTACCCTCCAGACAAGCAAAATTCCACTGATTAGCTGTAGTAAGACTTGCCAGCTGATTACACTGGGGAACACAGTTTTTGTTGAGTTAGGTCTGACAGCTGTTTTTAACTAATTTTTGTGGCAGAACCAAAACTGATCCTGTTTTATTATTGTATATGGCTACTGTAATTATAATTACAGTAGCCATATCCTTTGTAAAACATAAATAAGGCTAAATAAACATTGCAGTCATGCCTTGTTTCTTTCATATTTCATTGTATGTCAATATTTGAAAATTTTATAAACAAGCAATATCTGTTAAGTACAGTATTTTTCATATTTTTTAAGAAAATGGGATCCTATAGTTCAAAAACTTGACGATAGAGAAAACTGAGATCAGTTTTGGATTCCGCACTCCAAAAAATTAGTTAAAACAGCTGTCAGACTCAAATTCAACAAAATTGTGTCTTGTTATGAACCTGAAATCAGATCATTGTGAAAATGGTAAATGGACTGCATTCATGTAGCTCTTTTCTAGTCATATTGACCACTCAAAGCACTTTACACAACAGGCCACATTCACCCATTGACACACATCCATACAGTGCTGTGTGCTATACATACTTCACTAACACTCTCTCTCTCTCTCTCTCTCGCTCTCACACACACAGTCACACATCACTGGGACAATTTTAAGGATAACAATAAGAAGCAATAAAAGCAATTCTAAGAATAAGAGCACTATTGCAATAGCCCTGGTGTGAATTACCTCACACCTGCAGTTTTTATAGCATGAATATTGTCTTGGATAGGCTGCACCCTGATGCAGAGCTTCGCACTGGGCTTTTCTGTGTGGAGTTTGCATGTTCTCCCTGTGCCTCTGTGGGTTCCCTCTCTGAACTCCAGCTTCCTCCCACAGTCTTAGGACATGCAGGTTAGGTTAACTGGCAACTCTAAATTGCCCTTAGGTGTGAATGGTTGTTTGTATCTTTATGTCAGCCCTGCGATAGACTGATGACCTGTCCAGGATGTACCCTGCCTCTTGCCTGATGTCAACTAGGATTGGCTCCAGCCCCCTGCGACCCTCAAAGGATAAGCTGATAAGGATGTTGTCTTGGATTGTGTTTTATACATGCCCAAAAGGCCCAACCCTAGTGGGGCCATTGCCACAAGTCTCTCTGAGAAAGAATTTCACAAATCAGACACACACAGGGCTCAAATGCATGACTCAGACATCAATGAAAATTTGTCAGTTGTCCGTTTGACTGCTTAAAGGGCGTGATCATTACTGTTACTTGTTTTAGTCCATATCTAATTCAATCAATATTTTTTGAATAGATGGTGCTGTATCAATGAGCATATACTGTGTAGATTTAGAGTTCAACTATGGGAAATTACTGCATAGTACACAATAATTATTGTAATTATATACCTTAATTATTTATTAATTTGATAGATTTATTACAATGTAAGAGTAGCAGGGCAATGAGACAGGATGTTGTGGATTCAGCTGTGATGGTTATTGTCTATCCATGTGTTTCTTCATTCTCTACAGTGTCAGTTTTAGCATGTTGTTTAGCTTTACATGTATCTAGACCAAATAACTTCTTTAATTTATTTATATTTTATCTTCAAATAAAAAAAAAAATCCTTCCTCTTTCTAGAAACTGTATAATCACAGTTATATCACAGTTTAAAATATTATTTCACATCTAGCCCGTCAGTTTGTGTAAGTACCTGCTTACAACTAAGAAATAACTAGGAAGTGTTTGGATTAACATACAATAAATACAGGATTGATTTTATGACAGCAATGAGGTTTTTCCTTATAATTAAGTCATTTACTTTCTCTTAGTATCCTGGGAAGGTGGACAGGGGACCAGATGCGTGACGGTACAAGACATCTGTCACAAGCTCGTCCCAGAAATGAAGAAAAAATGGAGGTTCTGGAGCCTCAGAGAGAAGGTTAAGTCAGATAGTCACAGCAGGGACAGTGATGCTACTGTTTGACTGGCTCCAACAGGAAAGTAGGAAATCCTAATTCTTTATATTTTAATATATTTTTTATATTATATTTTTTCCTTCATCTCCCTCCTTCTCCCATCCACCCTTCCTCTCCTTCATCTTCCTCCTGTGACCCAACCTCACTTTCACCTCACCTCACCCACCCATTCTTTCCATCTTTTATTGCCCTTGACCTTTCTATTTATTCTTTACCGCTCCAAATTTTTTCTCATTCTTTCTGTCCTTCATCTCTGCTCCAGTTTTTTCCACAGCACACCTGTCTTTCGTCTTCTTTCCTGTACCACCACCAATTCCTTTTCTTTTCTTTTCTTCTTCCTTTACCTACTCCATCTCCTTACCTCCTCCCACTTTCAACTTTCTACCCTCTGCCATCCACTGGTCACCTTTTCTTTTTTGCTTCCTTCCTTTACCTAACCATACTTCCTCCTACCTCTTCGCCTACTCTATCCTTCTTCACATTTCCACCCTTCATTTTCTCTTCCTCTTACTGATTCTCCTCCCTCTTCCATCCACCTTTCTGTTTTTCTCTACTTTACCTCTCCATATTTTCTATCCTGCATCTTCCTTTCTTCACCTCTCACATTTCCTATCTTTCACCATCTCTCCATCCACTCTCCTCCTCCATTTCCTTAAAGTTCCTTCCAATACTCTCTACACTTCCCCTCCTGTCCTCCCCATCCTTCTTCATCTTCCTTCCTCAACTTCATGTTTCTTTCACACCCACTTGTTCTGGATGGAGATTAGGTCTTCCATCCTCCCTGCGCTCATCTCCTATCCTTTACTTCCAGTATATTCCTATCCTTAACTTTCTTTTGTTTTGTCTCCACCCTCCATTTCACTCTGCTCTGACTGCTACTTCTATCTGTCTTATTTCTGTCTCTCAGCTTTCTCACTCATCCTTTTATTTTATTTCCCAGCCTCTACTCCTTCCATCCTCCGCCTCCTTAATAATACTTTCTCCTCTCCTTTTTTCTTTGAGGAGGAAGACTTCTCTATCCAATCTTCCCACCCACTTTGTATCTACTAGGCTGGACACGATTAGCTTCCATTATAATTGAAACATTGATTATAAAAATGTCACGCAGAATTTTAGTGTCGACACCCATATAAAACCATAAAACCAGAGACTTTGTAAGAAGAACCATATTCATTTGTTACCAATGCACTACAGGGGCAGTTAAAGGTATCGCCCATTGAATGTAATGACTGCATTAATAGTGCAATGTGAGAAAAGAAAGAAAAGAAAAAAAAAATCAAAAGATCGCTACGTGATTCTTCCCTGCTTCCTTGTTTCCTTAAGGCTATTCTGTGTGTGTGTCCACACACAAGAGCTGCAGAATATACAGGTTGACAACTCGGGACATCGCTAAGAGCAAGAAAAGTGTAACATTATTACTATAATCACTGTTCCTGAAGGAGGAACAACACATTACATGGGATATCACGCACCTGCATGGCCTGGACACACTATTCAATGCTATCACGGCAGATGACCCAGACAGTGTATGAGGCCTCACTGCACATATAAACACCTGTAAGCACGGGTCAACTCCTCAGTTCAGCCACTGTGGCCTGTGGAGGTAGAGTGGTTGCCCACCAATTGGAAGGTCGTGGTTCGATCCCTGACTACTTAAGTCTTGCATGCCAAAGTATCCTTGGGTGCATACTAAACTCTAAACTGCCTTCAATGTGTCATCAGTGTAATGAATGTGAGTTTTCAAAGAAAGCACTTAAATGTACTCGTATATGTATATGTATGAATGCATGTGTGAATGTGACCTGTAGTGTGAAGCCGCTGATTGGTCGAGCATGATGATGATATGAGACAGGAAAGCTCTATATAAGTACAGTCCATTTACCATTTTCACCAAGCCCAACTGTTGGCAGCAAAGGCAAATCCAAGTGTTGTACCTTGACCTCTCCTCCTTCAGGGAACAGGTCTATAGGCATTACATTACATCTCTTCAGTCAATTCACTGGCCTGATTCACAGGCAATGTGCCAAAGCCCAAGAGGAAGCTGGACATAAATACAAATTTCAGCCCCTTTTAAAAAAATGGCCAGATGAGAGGGGTGACACCCAGCATCACCCCCGTCAAAGCCAACATGACAAGCAGAAATAGCCAAACAAACCTTTAATTAGAAGAGACCTTATCCAGCAGCTCCTAAATAAAACATTAAAAATGAGAGCACTGAAATGGGAGTATTTTGTTTCGACACCACTGAATATTAGCTCAAATGCCTGCCATTTATAAGCATCAAGACTAGGGATGCAACAATACCACTTTTATTCAAACCGATGCGATACCGGAGCATTTGGATCTGAGTACTTACATTTAGTACTGATATTTAGTACTTATTAATGCCATTACACTGTATATTTACTTGTGTTTTATTTTTATCAGATATTACTTCATTTCACAAAGAATTGACTGACATTTGAACATTCCATTATATATGGCACTGCCAACATTTTACTCAAATAGAAGTACTTAAAGTACTGCTGATATTTTAGCATTCAACCGTATCTTTTTTAACAAACAGAATATCTTTCATGGTGGAGTAGCTAAGGCGAATGTTTAAAATGTCCAACTATTTTTCCGCCTGACTGCCAGCATCAGGCCACGCCTCCCCAGCAAAGTCTGCCATTAACAGCCAGCTGAGGTGTGCTACACACTGCAGGCTCGGAGTCCAGCTTCACCATGGCTTTGATCATGTGCCGCATATCATCACGTGAGCACAACATGAACAGAACTTCAGGGACCCCCCATGTCTGAAGTATGTCATCAAACACAATTTCATTACGGCTTGGCTGGTGTGTGTGAACCCCTAAATTGTTTTATGTGCAAGACGACTTTCATGGAGTAAACTTTCGCTAATCTGCTTTGTGTTAAATTGATGAGGGACACCGGCTACTGCCGTCCAACAGTAGAAGCTGAGGGCTGAAATGTCTTGCAACAGGCCGTTGATGTGCCTTCAAAAGTCGTGCAGGCTTTGCAACACTGTGTCAGTGATGTGGTGTCGCTAGGATCTTTGCCACCTCGGCCCAGTATCATTGAGAAGATGTTCAATCCTATATAACAACAACCGATAATGGCTGGTCATCAAGAGCAATGTACTGGGTAAGAGCCGTTATTTTCACTGTGCGCGGTTGTCTCAACATCTTCTGCCTTCTCCAGAGTTTGCCGTAAAGTTATTGTTGCTGTTTGCCATTAGCAAACGCTGGAACTCGCCGTTGTGTTGGTTTTTAGATGTTTTATCAGATTGCTTGTGTTGAAAGTAACGCTGGCCCCTTTCTTGACAGCTTTTGCAGAGCATAATTTGTGGTCTGCTTTACTTTGTCACCATCATCCACTTGAAATACCACAATCGGGCCACATTGTTCTCCTTGTTCTCAATTAGCAATTGATCGCCCAAGTGAACGCCACGCCTGCCGTAGTGGTATCGGGGTGCTGTGGTATCGAACACTTTTACCAGTACGAGTAATGAGTACAGGTAGGTATCGGACCCGATACCCGGGGACGGTATTGGTGCATCCCTAATCAAGACCTCTAGTGGACAACGCCTTGCACTCTGGATCGCTGCCACCACACTCGGGCAGACCTCAGCAACTGGGTTAGACCTCTACAACAGGTAAGCATGCAGCCACCACAGTTCCAGGCTTGGATGACCACTTCCTCTGCCGAGAGAGGAGGTCCCTGTGAGGGAAGCTGCTGTAGGCCTTGCCGCCAGTTAACCCGATTATCTTAAAGTGATACCGCGACTTCACCAGCCACTGAAAGAGCCAATCAAAGGCAATCACAGCACCTCTCCAGAATTGTCAGTATCATTTTTTTCTGGAGGAAATGCATACAGAAGCTTGTTGGGCAATGGGTGCGAGTGCATCCATTCCCAGGTGCGCTTGTGGTCTATTGGTGGAAAAAGAACAGAGGGCAGGTATTTGCACTGAGGCAAACAGATCTACCTCCGCCTGCCAAAACGATCCCATATTTGGAGCCACACAGTGATGCCTGCCAGCCTCCACTCCCTCACAAGAGGACACCCCTGAGAGAAGAGTTGCCCCAGGTTCAGGTGGCCCAGAACATGGTGGTCTGATAGACAGAAAATGAATGTTGCACCACAGTAATGGAGAGTGAGACAGTTTCAACAGGGGGAGTAGAGGTCCTCCTCGCCTGGAAAATGCTGGCCCATTAGAACCAAATGAAAGTGCTCCAGCTAAGAAAACTGCTAGCAGCTCCAGGTGGCTGATGTGATGTTGGTGCTGTGCAAGCACCATCAAGTCCAGCTGAAAGGCCTTTATCTGCAAAGCCAGAGCAGTACTACAGCAATCAAGGCAGAAGCCACTGTGCCCAGTAGCTGTAAAGTCGCTTGGAAACGAGTCTGCCTCTCAACCTGGGGTTTGAGCGAGGGCAGCCATTAAACGCTGCCACCCTGTGCTCTGACCGACGATTCGCCGAAACAGAGCTATTTCTGCCCGACTAAAGAAAAAACCGGTCGCTCTTAGATTATGGGAGCTCTTCTAATAATTCACTGAAAACCCCAAACCACAGAATCATTTCCAGTTAGCTGCTCTGCCACACTTGCTCCTCAGAACTCACACAGAGCTCAGAATGGATGCCTCTTCTCCTGAGGGGAGCCAACGTCGCCGGCACATTTGGTGAAGGTGCGTTGGGGTGGCGATGGGGTTTAACGGAAGCACCAGGTAATCATACAGGTCTTGAATGCAAACTGGAAATTACTCCAGGTGTATCACTACATGAAAATAAGCATCTGTGAGATCGATTGTTGCAAATCAGTCCCCTCAATGACCGCTGCCAGTGGTCTGAGTTAGTATTTTGAACTTATAAGACCTAGGTGCTTGTCAACACTGAGGCCCTCATACTGTAGCGCGGCTCGCCTTGTGCACCCAAAGTTCACCACAGGCGGTCTGACATGGAATGCATCTGGTAACCCATAGCAACAGTTCTTCTACCCATCAAGAAGGTGAGTGCAACACTGTGGGAGATAAACCAACCGACTGACCTGGGCAGCACACAGTAGGGGGGAAAGATGTTGCCCTCTGCACACCTGCTGTCTCTGAATCACAAGCTTTTGAAGTGTACTTTTGAGAACAGCATGAAGCTTTTTATTGTTTTCAACTTGTGAACTTTCGCGACATGTGACATTCAGAGAGTGGTCACCTGATAAATACTAAAGCACACAAGCATACCACCCAGGCAACAAAATGCTTTGTGTGTATGGAGGTATTATGCTTGAGACTGTGTTAGATGAAAGTAATGCCATTTGGGGATCGTCCTGAACAGAACTTGGCAGCCCGATGGCGCTGCCGATAAGCACAGCTGCTATCTCCTGCCCGGAACGGGCCAGAGGGTCAGCCACAAATCAAAATATTATCCATAGTTGGGCACTGTGACGCAGGTGGAAGAAAACCCCATGAACTGTGATGTTTCTGGGTTGCGTTATGTCACTCCAGCTTTCGTAGCAGCATGGGCACTGTGAAAAAGATGATGTTGTCCAGGCTAACTGACGTGGCAGCAGCCGCACACTGGCCCAATGACAAAGCTTAATCAACAAACCATGAATGTCTTATCCGATGTCCAGCATGTCATCGCCATCATGGTGAGCAGCTAGGCTCAGCTGTGGTTGGCCACAGTGCCTCAAGAGCTTGAATTCGGGCCAACTCCTGACCGCACTCCATGGGTCAGTCCAGTCACCAGCGGGACTTCACTGCTGACCATTGACGCGGGAGAGTAGACTGCGTCCAGAAGTTAGCTAACATTCCCAGCACTTTCTAAAACAAACGGTAGGGGAAACGGCTCAGCGATCTTTTCACAAGAGGGAGAAGCCACACCCCTGAGAGCAGGGCGAGCAGAGACTCATCTTTTGCCTAAGGTTTGGCATGCTCATACCAAACCACAAACTCCAGCAAAACCAGACAACTCAAATTAGTGCTTCACAGGCAGCCATAACCACCATAGTAGCCAGCTGTGACTCAACACCAACAAGTGGCAGTTAAACTAACTTCGCAGCCAGCAGTAGCCTGAGAAAACTGAGCTAACTAGCAGCAGCTAGCTAGCCTACCACGTAGGGGAGGTGTTCTAGCGCAGGGTGAAGAGTTAATAAACTGAGAGATGACCGCTGACAGGTTTATATGCAGGTGGCCTCACATACACTGTCAAAGGTCATCTGCCATTCAGCCTGAATAGAGGTGTTCTTCAGTGAGGCCATGGAAGCGTGATTTCATACTCATGTGTTGTACTGAGGAATTGACTGAAAGGAAACTCATAAGTGTTATATAAGTCTCTGCAAAATCATAGATGGACAGATGTCGATCGTAGATGTCGGAAATGTCAGATCAAAATTCATATGCCATCTGGCTCACACAATATCTCACCTCTGTGGTTGAAGTGACTACCAGTATAATCTTTTAGTTGCAGCCCTAGTATCTAAATATATTCTTTTCTACTTCTCTCTTCCTTCTTTTTGCTCCAATTCTTCCTTTAACCATCCATCTCTCCCAAGCCACCATTCTCCTCCTTTCTCCTCCTTTTCATTCTCATTCTTTACATCCCCACTCTTCCTATCCTTCCTTTTCCTTTCAGCTGCACACCACACACACACACACACACACACACACACACACACACTGACGGGCAGCATGGTGGTTTGGTGATTACACTGTGGCTCCCACAGAAAGAAGATGCTGATATCTTCCTCAATATCTCGGCCCTTTCTGTGTGAGTTTTACATAAAGGTCTCATGATGCTTGTGTGAGTTTTCCAAGCACCCAGTTTCCTACCACACTGAAAGAATAAACAACAAAAAAAAAAACCAAAACAACAAAAACAAACAAACATGAAACTTAGGTGAAATGATTTCAATAAAATTTATTAATGTCTTTGTGTCTGAATATAAGCCAATTATACCATGCTCTTGGTTTGAGGCTTTGTTGGTTCGCAGTAGATATTCTGTGTTTTAATCTGTCAATTTCACATCACACCAATATGATTGTCATTGTTCTTTTAAGCATAAGTAGATAAAATCAGCCTCTGTCAACCAGATCATCATTTTACAATCTAGTAATGTGATGTAATGTATTGAATATACACAGCTAGAAAATACACACAATCACTTATTGTCTTTGATGCAAACTGAATTTGTTTTTGGTTCAGTTTGGTGTGCAAGGGGTGAGAAATTTCAGAGATAGTGTGATAGGTGATGATGTATGCAGACAAAACAACATGAGCTGAGTGAATGCACACTGCAGAAGAAACAACTGAAGATTATCCAGATATTTGATATCTCAACACCTGCATAAGCAGTATTTTTGTTAATTTTTCCCAATGAGAAGATTGTTAACACTGTATGTACACTTGGAAACTGAAAAAAGTAAAATGATAAAACTATCGACACTGGATCTTTGCCAGTTTCTTGGTGGAAGGTGACACGTAATGGCTTAGATTTTTGAAAAGGCAAAACAGTGTTGGGCTGTTTCTCTAAAAAACATTAAGGTTGGTTGACGCTTGGGTCCATGAGCTAAGGTCTATTCACAGCTGAACTGTTGGTTGGGTTATTTTCAACCAAGTTTATTCATTTTCCGCCATCCAGTGTCAGAACTTTTCGCATCCATCTCTCTTCCAGGATTTGGTGGTTAATGTGAATCCATGGTAACATTTTATATTGATTACACTCTCTATTCACTGTTAACTAGTTGTTTAGCATCCATACCGGCCTTTTATTAGTCCTTATAAAGCACCTGAAACCCTTACTCTTTTATGAGGGGTCCACTGAGCAAAGCATAATAAGACCTACAGTATGACCAGTAGCCGAGAATATGATCACAGAATTAGGGATTAATAAGTGCTTAATAATGACTAAGGGTGGAAGAGTAATCAATTCAATTCAATTCAATTCCTTTATTGTCATTGTCAGTAACAACGTAGATTCTGTTGAGTCTCAAAAGGACATAGCAAAATTAATCTCCAAAAAGTGCAAAAAAGGCTGAATTATTGCAGTGGTGGAATGTGATGATTTGGGGGTGGGGTGGGGGGGGCAGAGAGAGTGGGACTGTTCATTTAGGAGCCTCATCTCGTGGGCCAGTCTGGTTCTGCATGGATGGATTCCGACCTTCTTCCCAGAGGGCAGCAGGGAGAAAATAGGTGGTGAGCAGGTGGTGTTCATCCTTGGTAGATGTTGTGCACACGGCGAGACAGCTGGCAGTATAGATGGTGTTTAAGTCTGGCAGACTGGGTCCTGATGATTTTCCCCACCTGTCTTGACTACCCTGTGGAGGCCTGCTGCTCAGCTTTAGTGCAGCTGGAGAACCTCGCTAAAAAGCCATAGGTCGGGATGCTGCCACAGCACAATGGTAGAAATTGACCATAGTCTGCTGAGGAATTTTTGTACCTCAGTTTTCTAGTAGAAAAGTGCTGTCATCTTCCCCACAGCCGGTGTTTTGTATGTTCCTGCCCCAGACAGTCCTCTCAACAGACACACCAGGAACTTAAAGCCCTAATTTTCCACCTCCTCCCTCCCAGTGAAGAGGGAGGTAGAGGATTTTGTACGGCGTAAGTCCACAATCATTTCTTTGGTCTTTTTTTTGATGTTCAGGACCAGGTTGTGGTCTCACACCATGAGATGCCAGATGTTGCACTTCGCTCCTGGGGCTGACTCATCGCTGTTTTTGATGAGCCCACAACCGCGGTAACAATAGCAAACTTTACGATGAGATTGGATGGGAAGAGTACACAGTGCTGTATGTAGCGTATAAAGCTATGGACTACACACATCCTGTGGGGCCCCAGTGTTGATAGTAACCTCAAACCAGTTGCATAATGTGGTGTTTAGTCGGAGGTTGTGTAGTTTGACCGGAGTTCGTTTGGCCGACCAGTTAAAGCCGAACTGAAGTCAACGAAGAGTAGCTCGCATAGGTGTTTTTTGTGCTCCAAATGTTCTAATAGAGTGCGGTAAATGGCGCCCTCTGTTGACCTGTTCTCCTTGTATGCAAACTGGTATAACAAGTGTTCATGGTAATGCATGCTTAATGCTTGACTGTCCAGACATTTGGCTCAGAGTGGGGTGGAGGCTAATAGGCCCATAATCATCCAGACTCTGTGACATTTGGATGTCTGGGTACAGGGACCATTGTGCATGGGACCTGTGATGTGATACTATGTGTTGTGATGGCGGTGAAGACCTTCACAGCCTCGGCCCAAGATAGTTCTCAGCACCTGTCCCAGCACCCGCCTGGTCCAGCTGCTTTTCTGGGGTTGATGCCAGCAGACAGAGGCGTACTCATGTGTGCTCAGGACTGTGTGATGCTGCAGAGGTAGAGGGTTGGGGTACCGTCTATTCTTGTCAAAATGGTACAAGAGATTAAGCTCATTTTTAGTGTCCGCTTGGCAGATTTGATGCCTTTCTCAACCAGTCCTGGGCTTGTGCTGTAGGCACTGTGCCTTGCTCATGCAAGATCCCTAGCTCATCAGTTGCACCACCGCAGCATCATCCAAGGCTTCCCGATTCGAAACACACATACTCAAGCTTCCAGGATGTTACACAGTCTACACAAAAGTTACGAAGTCCAATACTGTTGTAGTGTATTCATCCAGGGACTCGCTGCGGTTCGCATGACTTGGCCCCTAGTTTTATATCCGTAGCTTGTGTGTTGAAAGCAGTCTTGGAGTTTAGGGATAGCATCCTCAGGCCATGTTCTTACTGTTTTAACCTTGGGCTCAGCAGTCCTTATTTTTGGTGTATAACATGATGTAGCAGCCTGTTTTATCAAGAGAACTTCCTGTGTGGAGATAACCGAAGACGGATAATATATTTCAAGCATCATGTCTGGTTTCCTCCAGACATGGACTCATGTTCAATCAATTGAATTTATTACAGTGATTCCAAATATGTGCAGAAACAGCTATACTTGTTTCTACCGTAGATGCTGCTTTTTAAATCACCACACAGCATGATTTGTAAATTTGTATGGAATGTTAGTGCCCCAGGCTAAAGCTAGAAATTGCAGTTACATGGAGAAAGGGAGGAAAGACATTTCAAATACTGTGCCATCACTGGGCTTCACAAATTCTGTATGTTACAAATGAATTTTAAAATGACCTTAACTCTACATTTCTTGATTTGGTCTGTTGATGTGAGCTTGTTCTGGACATGCCATTTATAAATAATGCAGTTTCACCACAGGGATTAAGGAAAGTTTCAAAAATACAAGTTCTCTTTAGACGGGACTACTTCCAGTGGACTGAACTGGACCTTCCAAACACAGTTTTTCTACATTTACAATTTACAGTTACATCCAATCCATACCAACATATAAGAATGGGGAGGAGGCAGGAAGACTTCTGGTCCGATCGGGATGACAAGATGGGTAAAACATTTTATTATATACATGAAAATTTCATGTTTAAACAAATCCTAGAAACCTTAATATAATGAATTAATCACACAAATTGCAATTTTTGTTGTCAGTCCAAGGCAAGATTAAAATATTTGGAATAGAACAATTTAAATCCACATTATTTTGTACTGGATTAGACTCCAGCTATGAATGCAGAGCACAGGTACAACTCATTTTGTATGATGCACACCTAATAATAATATAAATGGAAGATAAGTGGCTATTATGAAGAGCAACAATGAGACTGTGCTAGAGGAAAAGCCACGCGGTTCATAGTCATCATACTGAGTGTTATATTTGAAGGTTGTATTCACACAACTGCTGTAAGTTTCAATAGGTGATGTCTTTAATTCACTCCTAGCTACTGATTGAAGTGCATGTGTTTTTGCAACAGAAAAATGATTAGCCATGTTGAGCAATGATTAACTTGAAGTTTTGTGAGACTGAACAAAACAGCAGCTGAATCTTTCAACATTGTATGGGGAACGCATGTCACGCGGCACGTGTGTTTGAAATGAAATGGTACTAGTGAATAAGAGAGGATGTCCAAGATTTATGAATTTTGGGCACCCAGAAGGGGAATATATTGAAGGAGAAAGACATTGAAAACGTTAATGTTCAACAAATTGTATTACAGCATTAGTCTTGTTATTTAACAGCCATACCTTGTATTTTGCTGGAGCCAGTCCCAGCTGACATTGGGTCAGAGGCTGGGTATACCCGACAGACTGCCTGTCCACCATAGGCCTGTATTAATTTTTAAAAAAAAAAAAAAAAAAAAAAAAGGAAAAGCATGGGGGTGAAACTATTTGCTTGAGTGGCAGCATGTGGCACATGCATTAGAGATTGTAACAGACAGTAGAGATGGTAAGCTCTTCAATGATGCATATGCACCAGCACAAGTTCACAAATGTGATTGCCCCCAAGTAAAAGTGTGAGTTTGGGATGAACTTATTCTGGCATCAGTTCTAACATCTCACATCAGTAAATTCGATTTAGCGATTTCAGCGGTTCGATCCCCCAACTTCTCCAGTTTGTGCTGAAGTATCTTAAGATACTGGAACCCCACATTGCCTCGATGTGTGTATCATTGCCAGGTGAATGAGTGTGGATGTGTTAGAGCAAGCCAGCATAGAGCAAGTTACCATGAATGTGTGTGTGAATGGATGAATGTGCTTTGATGGGTCGACACGACTAGAAAAAGCGCTATACAAGCATGTTCATTTACCATCTCTTGAATTGCATTATATGAACTGGAAATTGTGTCGAATCACACCGTGGCTACAGCACAGGGGCAATTGTATCATATTGCATCAGTAGTTACCATACTGTACGAGGCTTTATTGGTTCATTGACAATGAATTGAGATGTATTGCATCAGCCCTTAGTGATGGACACACATCTCAACAGAGAGATTCTCCCTCCCTTCTGTGTCTTTTTTGTATGTGTGTGTGTGTATGTGTGTGTGGAGTGCCTTTGCAGGCATGGCCTGGCACTGGTTACCTGACACACCTGTCTCCCATCAAGTCATTCCATGCCAGCTCATCTTAACCTGGCTCTTTACCCATTCTTTGTCAGACTGTCTCAGAGTATTGTAGATAACTTTCCTGGCTGCTCTGAGTCTAGTATAGCTTTTGGAGAATTTGCCCGAGGCTGACTGAGCTAATCTTTGTTTCTCCCTCAGTTTAGAGTGTGTGTCATCTCGCCGGTGCCAGTGTCTGCTGGAGCAGTTGGCTATCCATTGCTCTGCTGGTCAGTTTACGCGAGCACCATCTCTTGGTCGCTGGAAACCCTCTCTAGTCCCTCCAGCCCCCTCTTCCTCTGCCTGCACTCCAGTGCATTCTATTGCCTTGCTAGTGTTCAGTAAAGTCTGCTTTACCAAGCTTTACCTCCTTCCTGTCTGTGTGTTGTGTTTGCTGGGGGTCCAGTTCTGGTACATGTTGAACGTGACTTAAGACAGCCTAAACATACTTGGGAACGCAGTCAGGAATAAAGACTTAAACTGATGCTGCAAATGGTGATTCGCCAAAGGGGCTTTTAAGGAGTAGATAGATATGATGACTTTATTCATCCTCAAGGGAAAATTTGGAGAAAGTACTGAGTAGGGTGCCCAAACCTTTGCACATGCCACAACATTGTCTTATATTATTTTTCTTACCAATTTTTAAGTTCATGAAGTAAAGGTTACAGTAATAATACTGAAAAGGATCCTTCTTAATGTTGGTTTGTTGTGTTGTATTTACATTCATTTATTTTTTATTTTATCCCAGATGCTAATTGGTTTGCAGAATAGGCACAGGGGGCACAATAAAGACTAAAAGAGATAATATGGAATTCATTCAGGTGCCCAAACTTTTGTATCTGAACTGTATGTTATGAATGTTTAATCATTTCATGGTTTTGTTTGAATGATCACACATATCTCTCTCTCTGTGTGTGTGTGTGTGTGTGCTTGGGTGCTCTGCAGTGGCTGCATGATGATGTTGGTGATGAGTCGCCCAGTCTTCACCACGACATCATGAATCACAGCACCTCTCCGTAAGTGAGCTGCAAACCATCAACCACTCCACTCCTTCCCATCTCATCCTCACTCTCTCTCCTACCTCCTCCTACTTGCCCAGCCCTGTGTTACATTTTCCTCACCCTGTCATCTGCGTGCTCTCTGTCTTCTTTGTTCTTCCACTTTTCTTTTGCCTCTTTTGCTTTTTATACAGTTTTTTGATTTTATTTCAGTCCAGTCTTACTAATTCTAACCTTATGTCTCAGCCTCTCACCTCCAGTCCTGCTTTTGACTGTCTCATTTTGGTTAATGCATGTGTATTTCATCATTCCGTCTTTTATCTCTGTGCATTCTGTCACACTGCACCTATGCAACTTACATGCTGTCTGTTCTCAGGTTGTATTATTGAACATAATGCACAGCCTGTGGTGTCCCTTTTCAGTAGACATGAAAAAGGCTCACCTCTAACACCTCAGTACCAAACCTTGACACAAACATGCATTTGTGGTTGCTGGTCAGGGCACATCTCGCAACACTCAGCATCTCCTCTGTTGACTGCTCTAACTCCTCAATCACCCTGCTGAACACTCCCACCTCTTGGAGCAGCATGAAGTATCAAAGCAAGCCAAAGCCTGTCCCACCCTCCCCCACCTTAGGTATTGTCTGTGTTGTAATCAGCCTGAGGCTCACAGGGATCACAGAGGATTACCATTCTTAACTATAGAATTGATTTAGGATTGACTAGATTGTTTGGAAACAAGTTGAGTTAAGTGAGTTATTTTAATTGATGGTGGCCATATCTTTGACCAATCATACCATTTATTATAGAATTGTGTATCCTAGTCCTCATAGCTATGCACCAAATTGGTGTTGATAGAGTTGGAATCCAAAAAATTGTATTACTGTTTCTCACTTTTATAAATTGCAAAAATATGTCACAATGTTGTTGTTTATTGTCGAGAGGCTTTTTTGTAGAAGACTGTCCTCGCTACTAATGCATGTTCATTTCATCATTATCGTCTTTATCTCTCAGCATCTCTTTACACACATGCATTGTATCTTTGACATATCTATGCTAAATTTTAAGTTGCAGAGTTGTTCCCTTTTATTGTTAATTATAAGCTCATCAGGCTGACTGTCGATGTTTCTTGGTAGCATCCGCCACCACGGGGCTCACAGCAAGAGGAAAGCTTAAGACAGGAGATACACACAATACATTAACATCGATCAGCCATAACATTATGACCACTGACAGGTGAAGAAAATAACATTGATTATTTCTGTTACAATATAATATTCTCCTGAGAAACCTTGGGTTCTAGCGTTTATCTCAATGTTACTTTGACATGTACCACCAACTAAATATTGTTGCAGACCGAGCACTCCCCCATGGCAAAGCACTTCTAACGACAGGGCCTCCCCAGCAGACAATGCTCCAACCACACTGCAAAAAACTGGCTCACAGTTGTGGGACTTCACATCGCAGAAAGGTCCCTCCTCATGCTGTATGCAGCTTTGGTCTACAGCAATGTTTAGGGGTGGGTGGTACGTGGTCCTCGTGACGTATCCTCACCACATTCTACAGAAGCACCATAGAGAGCATCCTGACCATGTAGGCCCCAGGTGTGGAGGCTGTAGTGCCTCTGACTGGAAGGATGTGGAGGAGAGTGGTGAGGACAGCAGAGAGAATCATCGACTCTCTCCTCCATCCAGGATTTTGCACAGAACCGCTGTGTGTGTCTCAGGGCCAGGAAGATCTGCAGTGACCTCTCACCCCCATCATGGATCATGTTTACCTCATGGCCCTGAAAGAGGTTCTGCAGCATTCGTGTAGACCACCAGGTTCTATAACAGCTTTGTCTCCCAAGCCATCAATTTTAGACACTTAAACTACTTCGTCTGTATATACTAGTGTTGTTGGATCTACACTGACTGCTGACTTATTATTTAAATATTTAATATTTAATCTATACTGCTGCTGTTCCAATCGCCATACACCCCAAAACTCTTAAGGTGTACATATTTAATATTTATGTATATATATCTCATTCTATTGCAGAAATTTTTTGCACATACATTTGCACTGCACTTTGAAACTGAAAAACTGAGGCCCATGCAAACAAAATTTCGTTCTGTATACACTTGCTGCATACTGAATGACAATAAAAGTCTGCCTAAGTCTAAGTCTAAGTGTCACATTACCATCTAGATGAAAACCAGAACTCAGCAATTCGCAGGTTCTAACCTTTTCGCACTCAACAGAAGGAAGCAGCGCAATCACCCAAAAGCATCAGCCAGTGGGTTTCAGACCTGCCAGTGCAGAGCAAAGTCACATCAGCTATTTTAATTCTGTTTAAAGGAGTGAGACCAATCACACACTTGTTTCGCCATCACACAGCCTGCAGTAGTTGAGCACTCAAAGTTCCACCATTTGTGTCTTCCCCTCATTAGATTTGAACAAATTCTGTGTGTGTGTTCAGGAGATAGTGAAGGATGTCACCAGTGAGTTGAATCAGGATTGCTAAAAGGCATTTTGAGTTATGAGAAAATATGTGATAGGCCATATCCACTTGCACCAATCAATATGGCACTTTAGATTTTGGTTAATACTTGCCTCCAGAGCATGCAATCAACCAATTTTGCCCAGCAGGTTTTCAGATACATGTTTGTGGCATTTGTGGCACCCCCTGTGGGTCAGGCTCAAAATGTTTTGGTAGACCTTTTCCCAATCGTGGGCTGAAGACATGAACTGAGATGTATGATGATTATAGATTTATGATGATTAATATTTGTTAAACACAGCTGTAGGCATCACCAGGCCTGGGCATGTGGGACTGTAGCCCCAGAGAGTTTTTCTTTAGTCCCAAATCTCCACTTTGAGTGGTTTGTCATTTTGACTGCAGTGTTGTAATTTATCTTCAGTGAACAGAGGCAAGTCCAATCAGTGAGAGTTTACAGGAAAATACAGTGAGATACGCATGTCTTGTCTTGATTGACTGACATGTCACTGATGGGGTTACCATAAATCCACTAAAGAAAGGACATATGCAGATTTCTTTACCAGTAAAGAAGCTTATGGAATGCAGTTTGAAGCATAAACACCCTCTCTTGCTGAGTCACGAAAAATGAGATGTGTAAATGTTGATATGTGCTCTAAGTTATATGAACATGACATGAGCAAAACAGAAGTTATATAAAGCTAATGTAGTTTGAATTGTAGAATAACCAGCTAAAGTGTTAACAATGATAGCTTAGTTGTGACACTAAACTAGCCTAGTGTGACAAAAGATAACAACTGAGGCACATTTTATGACCGATCCAATGACCAATGACTAAAACAATACTTTTACTTAAATACTTTCACCACATTTTGTTGCTAGTAGGAGTTTTCAACCATATTGTTACCTGTGGGAAAATGAAGCCAATGATTCAGTTGTGTCATTTTAAAATTATATTATCTGTTTAACTTCAGCCTGCTTCAGTGTTGTTATGAGCCAACTTGTCCACGCCCCAATATAAGAAGGGAAACAGACATAAAGATAACATCAAAGGAAAAATAAATAAATAAATGTGTGTTCTCTCAGTGGTTCTCGCAATTATTCCTCATGTCTGTAGTGAGTAGTGAGTGCTTTGAAAACCATTCATTCATCCATCATCCATCTGGTTTATCAATCGATACCAACTGCCTTGTGTGTATAACTATCTCATGGTGGCTGGACATTTCAGTCACACAAGTGTTCAGTACAGGATGATTGCTGAAAATATGCTCAATGGTCCCACTGAAACATTTTAATAAAAATTATTACTGCATTACATTCCCGTCCATGAGTGGAAGCAAGTGCTGTAGTAGCACTGTTTGTCACCATTAATGAAACCATACCTACGTCTGCCACTTGGTGAGTTTTCAACATTTTTCCTGCAACAAATTGCTTGAACACCTGAGGGACTGAAATGTTTAGATTTAATAAGATGGCTGTCCAGGACCGATGCTGTCTCTTCTCAGACTCACATAAAAATTATCTGTGTCCACAATGAAAGATTTTTGTAATAAAAATAGTAGACTTTATTTGTTTCTTTATGTGTAGCAAAAGTAGTCATTGATATGCGCATAATAACATCCAGCAAACACATGTTTATTACGATGGTTTCAACAAGGTACATCTAGAAAGACCATGGACAATACTCGCCGCATACATGACTCAAGCAATGATTTTAAGGTACAACGATGTCATTGTTTCTGTCAGCTTTAAGATTTTTTTAAGCTTTTTTAATTGATGCTTGTACAAAAAAGAAGCAATTTTAAATGCAAGTATACCGAAACGTGCACACACTGTACCCTCATCTCAGCCCCCGTTTTTCTGCCCTTCTCTTTCTTAAAATGTAACTTCCTTCTCAACCTTATAAAAAACTACAAATGAAAAAAATTACAAAAAGTTTTGTTCTTACTCCAATTTCCTCAATTTCATTTACCTCTCTCTCTCTCTTTTGACTAAAGGCCTTGACTAATATTTTTCATTGCAAGATTGTCAATGCCATCATTCTGTCCTGGCTTAGCAACACAGATGCTGAGGTCTGCTCATCCCTTAGCAACAGACGGCCACAAAGGTCAAGAGCACCTACAAACCAGAGAGTAACATTTGCTCCTGTTCCCCAATGATAAGATCAAAAAGAAAAAGAGATTTAATGATCACTGATTATCAGTAGCCATTTATGTAGAGAAGGAAAATCTCAGCAGAACAGTCCTTTTTTTCATAACTGTTTGTCATTCAATCCAAGCAGTGAAAAATCTCAATGTTATGTTTTTAATTTATAAATTGTGGCTTAAATAAATTAATATGACCAAACGGTTCCCATCTCCAGTGGAATCAGTCAAAGAGATTAATTTCCATTATCCCATCTGCTTCCATTACAGAGGAGATTGCAGCCTTATGGATAATATCAAGTGGTACAAAAGGAAAAAAAGCACAATGGGTGGAATGTCACAGTGATATGTAAGGCAACATATTCCTGCTCAGAGTTTGGAAACAACTTCCTACCTACTAATGTATAAAATGCATTATTGATGATTATGCAGCATTTAGCTCACAAGAAAAAGAATCAAAATAGATTTTGAGCAAATGATGACGACGAATGAAAGACATATGATGAAAATTAAGATCACATAAGTCGTCTTCCTTGAGCTAAAGGAAGTTTGGGGATTCAGTGATGCTATAACAAAACCTTTAAAAGACAAGGATAAGGTATCACAGCTATACAAATCACATGTGAAGAGGCAGGCAGAAACCAACAACGAATTCATCCTACTAATAAGTATGTATAAGTATGTGCGTATCCAAAGCCTGATGTAGCTTATACCTTTAGATGTGGTTGGACAACATGTCATACAGACTAGTTTGAAGCAGACTGTTTTGGGGATTTTTAAAAAAATAAAAAATGACTATGCAGTTGTAGGAAATTTTAAAAAATATATGTCTCCATAGGAACCAGTGGCTTTAGCAGCAGACAGGGTAAGGAAGTCATTGAGAGACTGATTAACACATTGTTGGTTTGGTCCTTTCCTGGGATTTTTTTGATAGTAAGAAAAATATAGAATCACACCAGTCTTGTCCTTTAAAATGCATTTGTTTAGTTATAGAGCAGTGTGCCTGCACCACTGCATCCTCCTCTGTAGGTGTAAACTGTAAAATATGCCATATAGAGTTGGGCCAGGGTATGGCACCATAGCAACAAGGTAATTGAAGTTATGCAAAAGGATGAGTCATCCACGCCATTATAGTGGCGTTAGTGTGGTTTCACAGACCTTTGTATGAAATATGCTTTTAGTTGCATTATATTTCATTACAAAGAGCTTTGGTGAGTATGTGTTAGGATTTCTTTTTTGCTGCATTTTAACACAAATAACACAAAATGATACATTTGCATAAAATGTATTCATTCTGATAAGTATTAGGAATGGATTTGGCATGAGGCCATTCCCAGGTAATGTATGATCTTGATTTCATTTTTAAGAGGTGATTCATGTGTCAGCTGATACGCTATGTGGCCAAAACTATTTGGACATCCTCTGATGAGGGGAAATCTTAATGTCCTGGCATACAATAATATTTTAGATATTAGTGAGACTTTGCATGTGCTAATTGGATGTGTCCCTTTCCTGTTTCAGCCTGTGTCATGACAACGTCCCCATGCACAAAAAATGTCCATAAAGAAATGGTTTTTCCAGTGTGGAAAAACCTGACTGGCCTATAGAAATCCCTGACCTCAACCCCTTCCAACACCTTAGGGATGAGCTGTAACACACACTGTGAGCAAGACCTTATTACCTACCATCAGTTCTAGAGCTCTCTTAGGCTTTTGCATCTGAATTTCAATATCTGATAGAGTGTCTGAAATCAGAGGAGTGGAGTCTGTTATAGCAGCACATTAATGCCACAGTGTCAGAATCTGTTTCACTACCATTCGTTCAATTGACAAATATGGCTGGAATGTTTGGTGTCCATATACTTTTGGCCATCATTTCTGAGAAATTATACTCATGAAATATTTGTTCAGTTTTCCCAACCCAAGACAATACCACAAATGTTCCTTTTGTGTCTATATAGTAACACTCCACCACCCACAATGTGTTTTTCCAGAATCCGTCACTACCTATGATTCATCTGACTGTCACTCTTCAGGTTACAGGTATTAACATATTTAAGCATCCTCCTTTGCTGGCATTGCAAAATGTCCAAATAGAGAATGTTGTCATGCCGGGAGTTTGGATGAGTTTTAGCATGACACAAATCTGCTTTCCAACAGACCATGTTCATCGTGGTTCCCCTCCTTCACAGAGGAGGAGTGTAGATGTGTATCTTGCCTTCAGTTTAATTTTTTCCAGATTACTTCTGGGAAAAAAGTCCTCTGTAATGTCCTTGTCCATATATCAAACAATCAAAATATTAGAAAGAAACTTGGTACATATGTAAAACAAAAGCAAATACCAGCAAAACAAAATCATAAAGAAATACACTCTTTTCTGGTCATTTCTCGTTACTTCCATTTTCCCTATACTCTCTCTCCTCTCATCCCTCCTTCAGCCCAGCACTTGCGGTCTCTTCATGAGTATCTGCTGTATGTATTTCTCCAGATCATCACGGTTGCCGCTGTCTGACTGTTTTCCAGCCATATAATAATCTTCGTTTCTTGTCACTGCAGGTGCCAGGGCTGAGTAATAAATCTGCTTCTGCTGAGGAGAGATTACAGGCATTCGGGGAGGTGAACGTGGTTTGGGAATAGGGAGTGGCTGAAATGTCCGTGTGTATGGTGGTAGGGGGTAGCTGGTGTAGTAAGGCTTCTGCTGGAGGCCTGCGGGGGGTTTTCTCAGCTGGGGTTGGACCCAGCTGTGGTAACGGCGTTTGGGAGGGAAAGTGTGGACATCATCTACAGACGTTCCCAGAAAATTGTTGAGGGTGAGAGCAGGTTTGGGAATATAGTAACGGGGTTTTGGCCTGGGGGGAGGTGAAAAATAGATGTGGAAGTTGTCTCGGTAGGGCTTCCTCTGGTAGTAAAATGGGTGAATGTACGAGTAAGAAGGGTAGCTAGTCCAAACAGGCTTGGGTGATTTGAGCCAGAGGTCCTGTTTGATTGAGAGAGGCTTCTGAGGTTTGGGCCAAGCATTTTGATTGGCTAACAAAGGGTTTGCAGGTTTGCTCCAGTGATCCTGCGGTTTTGTTGACGTTTTGTCCTGGAACCAAGTTTTAAGACGATTGACAGCTGGAGAGGACTGCTTAGAGACAGGGAAGTTATTTTGATTGGCTAAAATCTGTGATGCTGAGTATCCATTGGCAGATGAGAATGAAGAAGACAGGGGTGATAGAGGTTGTTGCCAATGCGACGTTAGCTCAGGTGGCACATCTTTCTTTTTCTTCTTCTCCACATCGCTGATGATGTCCACCACGTCATCGGCAGGGAGGTGGAGCTTGCTGGAGATCTCAATCAGCTTGTCAATGGTCTGAGGATCGATATCGTCCTCCTCCATCACTTCCTGTTCCTCATCAGACCTCTTGTCCTCTGCGGCATTGGGGAGAGGGGAGCTGTACTTTTTGTTCCCGTTATTCTGTTTTATCATGTAGCGCAGCAGCATGTCTGAGGCAATGTCAGCCAGCTTCTCCTCCTCCATCTTGGCTCTCTGTGCCTCAGCTGCCTGCCTCCTCATTTCCTCCTGTTCTGCTTTGGCCTGAGCCTCCTCCTCCTCTGGACTCAATACCTCCTCATCTTCCCTCTCCTCCTCGTCCTCTGGTTCATCTTCTTCCATCATCTCCTGCTCTGCTGGAGGTTGGGACTGTGCTGCATTATTACCATAATTACTGTCCTCAAAGTCATTCATAAAATTGTCTTCCCTGAATACTGGAAAGTTTAGGGCTTTCTGTGTCTCTTCTTGCCATTTCAGTTTTTTCTTAGACATGGCAAGGTTGCTACCTTTATTCGTTGGTATGATGTCATTGTGGCTGCTGTAACCTCTGCTTTCTCTCTGGTTTTGCACGGGCTCTCCCTTCCTCTTTGTGGCTGTGCCCAAACGAGGAAACTCCTTCATCATGGTCTCGAGGCTCTTCAGCTCCTCTGGGCTGAGCTGCTCCTCCTCCTCATTGTTGGCTTGTTCAGATGTGGCTGGTCCCTGCTGAGGGGCAGCACCCTTCCCATTCTCCCCTCTCCCGTCTAGACTAGCAGGCTGCTGCTCTGTCTGGAGCTGGACTGTCTGGCTTGTGGTACGACTGGTCACCTTCTCGGTCATCTTCTCCTCTTCTTCCTGAGCTTTCTTCCTCTCTTCTTCCTCCTCTCTTTCCTGCTCCTTCCCCTGCGAGGCCATTAGCAGCTCTAACTCTTGTCTTCCATCTCTATCACGGTCTGCTCCCCCCATCGTTCTCACTTGTCTGTATTCCTCCTTTTTATTAACCTCCCCTGTCTTGGTCTCGATATCTTCTTCCATCTCACTGTGCTGTTCTCCCTCCCTCCTTCTCTCTACTTGTGAGCGATTCAGTGCCTCCAGTAAAACCGCTGCCAGTGTTTTGGGATCAACATCTTTAAAGAGCTCCTCTTCTGTCTCTGCCTCTTCTTTCTGTAACGATTGTCTCTCTTCATTCCTTCTTTCGTCCTCTCCTGACACTGTCAGCCCAGAAGGAGTATTTCTGTGTGGGATATTGACATCTTCAGATGTGTAGATAGGGTTGGGGCTGGACAGATGGATGATGGAAGCCCCTGTCAGGAGGACCAGAAGGGTAAGGACACTTGAGGCATCGTGGTACCCAATCATGGCCACTCAGAACAGGACTGGCTGTAAGAAGCAAGGAGGATCAGAAATGTCTGGAAGATAGAGAGAGAAAAAAACATCTTCAGTTTCATTATCTTTCTTGCTCTGTAGCACAGAATCTCTGCATGGTATCAGAGGAATTTCATCCTTCTTACTGAAGACAATTCTGCACCACCAAGTGCAGGAGGTAGCCCGTCTGACATATGAGCGTATGTTTTAGATGACCCATTCCCTATGTCTTACCCTTAACTCGACCATACTGTAGCTGAAAGCAGAAATTTTAAAACTGTAATCTGTTGGATTTTCTTGACATTCACCGCTCTGTACATCAGTTGGATACTTTGGTAAATAAGTAATTTGATTCTGAAATGGCAAATGGATATCATGTAATGGCAGATTGGAAATAGAAGCCAATGAAAGTGCTTCAAAAGAAGATGCTCATATTCAATTAGCTTCAAAGCAGAAGCTTTAAATGGCAATGGAAAATGGAAGATCACTGTCATCTAAGGGAGCTTTCAGAACATCTCTGATATTTGTGGTTGAGAAATTTGTTTTTAGGTCTTTACAAAACAGGGTTTATTTTAATAATGAGATCAAATTTATGGAGAAATTGATTCATGTAATTTAATTGACATATTTATTGACATTCAAGTATCAATCCATTAAAAACATTTAACAAAAAAGGTTAGACTAAAATGGGAGAAAGAATCTGGACTTTGAGAGGAGGACTGGTTGAATATGTGCTCTGTACAGTCTACATCCACCAGCCCAGGTCTCTGGAGAGAATTCCTGTTGGTGGAAATTGATTAGATATTTTGTAACCCCCAAGTTAAAGTATGTATAGATAGGTGCGTTAGGAACGGATCTATGCTGGAGGAAATGTGGAGGACAGCTGGCAGATCATTTTCCATATATTTTGGATCTGCCCAGTCATTTGGTCAAACTGGCAGGAGGTAATATGAGTAGTACATAACATTTTTGGTGATGAGTTGACTGCTCTTTCACTACAATCTATTTGGGCGACATAGCAGTGTGAGACAAACAGCTATTATTAAAGATATTGTCAGCAGCCAGAAAGAAAGCTGTAACACAAAAATGGTTACAGACCAAACCTCCGACAAAGACTGATTGAATAGAGATTGTGACAAATATTCAAAGCATGGACAGAATTCTTGCTATATCTATGGGTACAACATTTGTATGGATGCCTAGGTGACCAACTATTTGTTCCACGAGGGATCACACAGCAGCCAGAGATGCTGTTGTAAACAGAGTCACAGTAGTTCTAGTGCTATAGTGCTGTCCACAAATATACATACCTGTATACCAGGTATGTAATTGTAAGTCATAAACTTGTGTGCAAGTTTAACTTGTGCCATAAGTTTGCATATAATATTACATGTGAAAAAAAATTACATTCCACTTGTCAAATGCCATATTACACACGAAAACATGGATTTCACATGTGCTATTTGGAATTCCCACCCTGATTACTGCATGCTCAGCCAATGAAAATCAGGAAGGCAACAGCTCTTGATTGACTGACAAGCCCTGCTGCAGCGAATCAGGTGTGGGCAGAGCGAGGAGAGATGAAAATATGCCATGTTGTGGCTCTCCAGGACCAGAAGGCAGCACCACTGCGACATAGGAACGCCATTTTGCTGACAGTAATATTACTGATTTCAGCTCAGCATCAAGGACAGCTCCTGATGCTGCTGCTGCTGCTGCTGGAGGGGGGAGGGGCCTGGCTCTGTCCTTGGTACTGAAAATGTCAATACTGAGCGGTCTGAAGTGCAACAAGTGCAGTGATGTTGACTGTTTAGTTAGTTTAAAATCTCACAACAGCCAAACATAACTGCACATGTATTGGAATTCCTTCTTTTGAACAGTCTAGGATTTGTATAAAGTGCACACATGGGTCAAAAAGATCACTCTATGGCCAAGATAAACTGCTCTTTTTTATGGATGACCACTGTGCTACATGACAACATGCCACAGTTTTTGCTGCCATTAGTCTTAGGACACTGAAAAAAAAAGAAATATAGAAATAATCATCATCATTTTGATACAAGTGCTGGATGTTTTGTGATGAAAAATGTGTTGGAATTTCCAAACTGTTGTTGTTCCTCTATTAGTAATAATGATGACAGACCAAAGGACTGGTTGAGTCAGGCATATTTTTCAGTGGAGGCAGTGGAGGTGGCTGGATTGCAGGGGATGTGTGATGCGTGATGTGCAAACTCGCAGTGAATGATTAAGACACACAGGATCTAATATGACTGATCTCATGCTCCGTATACAAACCAAACAAATCAGCTTGGTTGCATCTGTTTTATTTTCTCCTGCAGAAGGTTAGATCCTGACCTGAGCAGATCATGCTACACTTTATATCAGCACGGCAGATTAATAATCTGCATCTGAGTGGCCAGAATCAAGAAAAATCTGTCAGCATTGAACCACCTCCAGATTTTTGTCAACATAAGTAACCTCCCAGCAGCCTCCACACTGAGTGTAAACCTCATAACCCCCCAACAAACATGGATATCAGTATTATGCAGACATTTCTGACATGTCAAAGGACTGGCAGTGTCTCTGTGGTGTCGTAACCTTTTTACTGTGAACGTCACTGCACCTTAATGCACACACAGGGAACACTTTCAAAACAGCTTCATCCTCCTTCCTTTTTCAATCTGGTTATTTTTGGCCAAGCCAGTCCAGGCAATGATGGCTGGAGACAACGGTAATTGTAATGATGATGATGATGATGATGATGATGATGATGATGATGATGATTTGGAGGAGGAGGAGGAAGAGGAGGAGAACAATATGGCCACCTCTGTGTTGACCATAAACAAAGAAGTATGGCAATTCAATAGGAAATATGAATGTTTCTGATTCAACTATTAAACCTTCTGCAGCGCAGCAGACACAAGAAATCACTCTCCTCTTTTGTACATCTGATGTGAACCGTACTTTACTGCAGAGTGGTCGTTTTTACTGTTTTAGAAATTCCTCAGTATTAACGATCAGATTTCCCTTTTCAGAACAGAAGGTAAAGTAATGCCAAGTTGACACTTACTTGCAGTTCAGTTTGAGCAGCGGGAGGATTCCAGCTTCCCCTCTCCTCGTCAAGTCAAACTCCCTGCCAGGACCGGGTCGAAGTCCCGCTGTCATGCACAGAGCTCGCTGCCTGCTCCGTGCGCTTGTTGTTGTTGAGTTGTTGTTGTTGTCTTCTGTTAAGTGTAGTCACCGTAGATGTTGTTTGTTGCTGAGCTGCGGTCTCTTCCTGCGCCTCTCTCTCCCGGGATTCCGCCTGTGGCTCGTCTGTTTTCAGGACCACGGACAGCGGCTGCGGCTCTCTTATACCTCCGCCCTCGTGGCCCATGTGATTCATGCGTCAAACGGTCCCAATTGACGTCACCAGACAGGGTTTCATTCATAAGATTTTCTGCACCAATTAGCTGCAGTGCTGGAGCTGCTGAATGAACAGAAGGTGAATGAATTCGCAGTTTATCCTGCGATCTCTCAGGGGCGGACCAAGACTTTCTGGGGCCCACATGAGAGGTGGAGGTACATGTCCTTGTTTATATGAGAACCCCGTGGATTTTGTCATGGACTCATTCCTTTACGCCTTAACACAGTGAGGCTGTTAAATATGCAAAACATTGGTTAAATCTAATCTCAGAATAATGTATAGTCTTCATGTTTGGCTGGTGGGCTGAATATGAAATAACCTGATTGTGCTGTGTTGTAAGACATGTATTAGCACAAAGTATTATTAGAGGTGGAGCATCTAATGTGTCATAAATTGTTCACGCAATCACATATAATAATGCCAGTGGCAGTCCTCTTGGTTGTGCTGCTTCCAAAAACAGTTTTACAGTTTTTATCCAATCAGATTTCAGCCCTGTGCTGCCAAGTTAATAGAAATCTGCCTTGGAGCCTTCAGAATCAACAGTGCAGGCTCCTGTAATTTAAAGAGAATGGCAATGAAACTGTTGCCTCGCGGATCAGATTTTGAGTTGGTGAGATCAGGGCCTTCTAGCAGGCCTTCGCTAACGTCAACATTTTCATGTCATTTGATTGGATGGTCAGAGAGCGTACTGGTCAGAACTAGCTTACTGCATCTATAGCTACTAGCGCAAGCTAAAACATGTTAGTATAGATTTAATAGCTTTTTTCAACCCACAATGGCTGAAGGAGGAGGAAGAGTTCAGTGACTCTGTTGTAGGGGTTTTCTGTGTGTCTCAGTTCCAACAATAAGTCCTTTTCTATCGCTGGGGAGGCTAACGCTGAAAGTCAAGTCTGCCCAGTTTTAATTGGCTTTAGGGCTGAGAATGTTTGCTCAACAGAAGCATTTTTTATTTATCTACAAATAATCATCAGTTTCAGTGAATAAAATGCATTTTACCTACAGTATATTTTACTGTTTACGTCTTTGTCATTTTCTGAGTTAATATTGATGCTTCTGCTGGAGATGATGTGTGTGGAGCAGCTGTGGCTGCAGTGTTTGGAGACCTATTGAATTGTGTTAATTGGGTTTTTATAGCATTGCTTCAGTAATGGCATTTATTCTGGCTACATGTCTGTCTGTCTGTTCAAAGTTCTACTGTGTTTCTGTATGTTGTTGATGGTTTCTATAGCTGTGACATCATAATGATGGTATTAAGAGGAGGGTTAATTCAGGTAGGATACCAGTGAAGGCCTAGGTGTGAAATGCATGTCCTGCCATGCAAAATTTTGATTTCTGAATTCTAATACTTGTTCTCTGTGAGTTGACCCCATCTAATGGCTGGGGCTGGGATGGAGACTGATAAAGGCCATGGATGCTGCCTGGAAGGTGTGGTTAGAAGAAGGATAGTCTTTTAACCTCACCTCCTGTCCTGGCAGCCACAGACAATGTCCATCCCTTTTCATTATTTTATTAGAAAATCTTCGGTTTATCTTTGGAATCCTTATTTTTAGTCACTTTGTCATTTTGAGTATTGTGTTCACTTACAATTTTTAATAAATAGCTCCTCATATTTGGACATCCTTTTGTTGACCTTGGATTATTTTTCAAAAACTTATCAAATAGATTAGCAGACCAGGAATAACCACTGCATAGTATTTTATCAGGATGAAACTTTTCAAAAGGGAGTTTAAAAAGTAAAACAATGATGTCAATGTAACCTGATTCTTGCATAATTAAATAAAATCACATTTTTAAAAAAGCAATATTTTCCACGTTTCCTACTATGAAATTAGTAAAATGGAAGTTTTAATCCTTTGAAAACATATATGAAAAAAAGCTCTATTTAGGCTTGTAATAGTAGCAGGAGAATTATTTGGAGAGTGTTGGTGTTGTAGAAGATTTTAGTTATCATAACTTTTTTATTTTTTTCTGTAATACCTGCTGATTTCAGAGGTAGTATGAAAACACCAGGAATAAACAGTTTAGTTGAGCTTAAAATGTTTTATTTCTTTATAAAATTACATTCACACATCCAGTCCCTTTAGCTTTCCTACAGTAGGGCCCCTTTACTGCTCTTGCCCATGCACTGTCTCATCTATTTGTCCTTGAAGGAACTGAACAACTTTTAACAAGACATGATTTAAAATCTAATTATTCATTCTCTTTTAAATGAATCAATTTATGAACAAGACAATCACCACATTCATTACAAGTCATTGCATAAGAGGAGCTTACTTGACCAAAGAGATTAATGATACAACCTTAGGTAGCAATAGCTTTAGCTGCAAGAGTCAACTAAAGGCTCAAATGAACAGAAGAGGTGTGCCAAGGGTTCAGTATGCTTCAAACACAGTGCCTGTCAGAATGTCCAACAGCATTTTCTTGGGGCAATATCAGAAGGCTATGTCCAACAACTTTCTAACTTTGTGAAACAATCCAACTAACTATGCCCACCTCATTCATTAACTGGCCAGATTTGTGGAGGTTTGAAAGTAAGGAGGGTCTGAACGTTACCTCCATCATTTCACATGTGAACAACAGAGTGCAACAACATAAATGCTTTGGGAAGAGACACTGTCTGAATGTGCTAACAGTTATTGCATCATGACTAAAAAGATACACAACAAGAACTACATTCTTGGTTAGTGCACCAGTTGTCTGACCACATCTAAGAGCCTGCTGTCATAACCCACCACCTCCCTGATCTCTGATAGTTTGTTTAAAGCATGCCAAGGCCTTTAGGGTCACAGGAACAAAACATATTTAAGCAGTGAGATCATTAAAATTCTGATTTATAACAATTTTCTCAGATCATTGAATATAATCTCAGAACTCAAATAATTTATGTTTTCAACAATCTGGTGTCTATGTTTTGCAGCAGTTCATCAGATCATAACTCAACATATTTTCTGCCTCCGTTCCGTGTTCCTCTTTTCCATTTGTTCCACTACATGGTGAAATCACACATCATTCTATCTCTAACATTGTAGAAAACAATCACATTACACATTAAGCCCTTACTCTTACAACATGGACTAACATTCAGAATTCAGAAGAGGAAAACAAAGGACTAGTCATCACTGTATTGGACCTACAAGTATACTTGCTCAAAGGTCATTTGAGGATGTAGTACCTTCTTAGAAGACAAAGTCTTTGAGTAACAGTCCATTCCCTTAGAACTTCTTTATCTACACAAATAAGCAGGAAACATAATCAGCAGGTCACATTAAGTTCATTCATTTCTGAGTCAACAGAGAAACTTGCATACATGGTACATGGTCATGGAAAGGTAGCCACAGTCAAATTTTAAAGCAACAATAATCACACCTCTGTTTCCGTGAACTAGTGTAATGTAGACAAAAGGTTGGTAACTACAACGTCTATTTGAAAGACTGCAGTGATGCAATGTTAACAGTGTGTAGAGAACAACCTTGGGATCTGTGGTAAGCTCTGAAGATGTTTGGACTCCAGTTTGCTTAATTTTGACTCATTGTTTAAATTGTGCATTAAGTAACATGCAAGTTCACCACTGTTCAGAGTGGGTCAGTCATTATGGAGCCTCATCATGGAAGTGACTTCATCAAAGCAATGGAATGTGTAAAGCTTGTTCTTTTTTACCAACACGTATGTGTATACAAGGGGCTATGACATAACTGGCACTGCTGACATACCTGCCTGTGTACTCTGAGTATTCCTGGAGTACAGCAAAGTGGGTGCAGATCACTCAAACAGTCTGAGTTTACAATTCACAAGAGGCATCTGCTGATGTGAACCAGGTCTCACTGAAGAGATCTCACAAGACTTGACTTAACTTATCAAGAATAGTTGATTTTGATAAAGCTGGAAAAGGTTACAAAGTCCTCTTGAGGAGTTTCGATATTCAGCAGTTCATAGTGTTGGTAACACTTTATATGAAGTATATTCACCATTAAATAGCTGCTTACTAGCATGTGTAATAGTAGTACATTGACTTATATAGTACTGGGCAGTCTCCCAGGACAGGTGTGACTGTGCAACAGAGTGAGGCAGGGTGTTGTTGCAGTAAGGTGGAGTTGTATATGTTATACTTTGCCAAATGATTGGGAGTTAAACCTGTGCATCTAAAGGCCTGATGACTAACTTAAGACACTGTTAACACGTATAGTTTTGTGCTTTGTTTGACCACATTTGTTAAGTGTTATTAGGGGAGAATGCCTATTTTTGTGATACTACCACCTACTAAGATTGTAATTCATGTATAACTACTTTCTTACTTCCTATCAATAAGCAGTAATTAGGAGGTAATTGAGAGAAAACTCTTAGTTATTGGCATAGTAGTTGTAGAATATGGACATGCAGAATAAGGCATTAATAAGTTCTTTATAATTAATAATAAAGAGGCAGTACGCTACTGATACGCATGCTAATAAGCAACTAGTTAATGGTTAGGGTATAATATAAAGTGTTATCCTATGAATGGTTGTCTGTTGCCTATAAATGGAGAGGAGTTACTTCCTGTGGCTTCTCTCCCTAGAGTGGACACCCAGCTAAGATGTCACCAAAGGCACGACGCGGCGTCCTCAGCAAGGTTAAAAAGAAGCCCAGAGTAACAGCTGAAAGATTTAAGGAAATCAAATCAAATCATGGAGCATGGCGTCAATGACAGGACACCACGGAGGAAGCTGCTTCTCTCCAAAGACAATAACAACACTGTGCCTGAAGTTTGTCAAAGACCAGTTTGACAGCAACACTACTGGGAGAATGTTCTGTGGACTGATGAAACTTAAAGTTGAACTGTTTGGAAAGAACATGCAGCACTTCATTTAGCGTAAAAAGGGCACTGCATACCAACATGAATACATCATCCCAGTGGTGAAGAACAGTGGAGGTAGCATTGTGATTTGGGGCTTTGCTGCCTCTGGGCTGGACAGCTCACCATCATCGAAGGGAAAATGAATTCCCAAGCTTCAAGGTATCTTACAGGCTAATGTCAGGGTGGCTGTCTGCCTGCTGAAGCTCAGCAGAAGTTGGGTCATAGAGCAGGACAAACATCAAAGTAAATCTATTACAGAATGACTCCAAACAAAGGAAATCTGCCTTTGGATGGCTCAGTCAGAGCCCAGACATTAACTCAACAGAACTGCTGTGGAATGAGTTCAGAGAGCTGTTCACACCAGACATCCTCAGAATATGTCTGAACTGAAGCAGCTCTGTAGGAAGACTGGTCCAAAATTCCTTCTAAACGTTAGAGGTTCAACCAGTTATTAAATCCAAGGGTTCACTTACTTTTCCCAACAGAATTGTAACATTTTAATGGGTGTGTTCAGCAAAGACACTCAAGATTAAAACAGTTTGTGTGTTAGCTTAAGGACATTGTGTTTGTATGAAGATCAGATCATATTTTATGACCAATGAATGCAGAAAACCAGGTCATTTTTAGCACTGTAGCGAACCCCAAACCCCTAAATCTACCTCTGAGGATGTGCATAACCAGTGCTCCAAGCAGGACATGCAGGGTATTCATCATATGTCTAACAATTTGCCTGTCCCAATATTATGCAGGTGGAGACCACTACATAAATAGAGTCGAAGACAAGTTAAAACAGTGACCCATCAATCAAGCTGATCACAGTGCACAAGCTTTAAGCATAATCTCATCATCCTGAACATTGTCACTTGTAAAGATAAACAGACATCGTTCTATGACAGTCTGGTTGCACTGAAGCAACTTTCTGAGCAAGACAGCAAAGCCCCAGAGAGAAGAAAAACAGTCAGTCCTCCATCCAACTTTAAATCTTTCCTTCACCCACATCTACTACCCATCCACCATTTTCCAACAACCACAGTCTCTCATAGATTAGGAAGGTTGCAATCAAGGAATGTGATACAATCTAAGGCAAAGCAAGCAAGATTTTCCCCTGTAAGACTAATAGCATTGGAAAATATAACAAAACTCAAACAAGCAAAGATATGAAAGTTTCAGTTGTGTAAATAAGACCCACCCCCATTTTACATGACAGATTTTTTATGAAAACACTGACAGTATCTGCACTGTCACAGTATCTACAGTGAGGTCAAATCAAAAACAAGATCTTGTAGGTATAGCCTAGCTCTAATCAACATTAGAAAACCCTACTGCATGGTCACTGAATAAGAAATAATCAGTTAGGATTTTATGAGAACTATTATTTCAGACATAACAAATTTAAAAAAATGAAAATTTGTCAACACTAACCAGCTCCTGTAAAAACATTTTTGCTTTTGAAAACCTCGTCTTCTCTGACGAGGCAAGATGAGTGAGCATGAATAAGACTGCTTGCATACAACTTGCAATAATTTATTTTCCTCAATATAGTTTTTCCAGTGGAAGTTCTTCAGGAAGAGTGTGTATATCTGATTCTGCCATTTTCCTTTTCTTCCATTAGTCTAGCAGTGGCTGCTCATCCTGCATTTCACACAGACATCAAATTTAGATCACCAACATCATTAACAACCACACATTAAAAAAAATGAAGAGTTAAAACATTGTAAAAATATGGATGTGACCATAAGATGTATTTGACTAAAATTCATATTATTTTAATGAATTTAATCTAGTCCTAATGATTAGTCCCAGAACCAGCAGAATAACGTCAAATTTCAACTCCAACACTGAGTTCTGCTCCTTTTTCTTCCATGTCAGTGTGTGCTCCCTGCTGCCTGGAGGAAAACTGAGTGGAATGTGATTCTCAGCTGCACCTCATAAAATTGCATAAGACAGACTTGACATTTCCATCTCACCTGGTACATCAGTCTGCTTACAGTACACATGAAGGGCTCATATGTACACAAGTTATTTTAGGCTCATCTATCTTTGGTTCATTATTCACAATTCCACAATGCAGTTCATCATCCCTGGGCCTGCTGTGTTAAGTAAGATGGGCCAATCACAAACACAGGAATGAATTTCACTCCACCTTTATGAGCAAATTCAATTAATCAAAAATAGTTCAAATAAATGTAATAATATGGAAGTTTATGAACTAAGTAGTAACAGAACAACTAGAGAGTGGAGGCAGAAATGAAAAGAAAATTCTGTTTTCTTGCAACCTGTGCTGTAACTTGTAGTTACGCCCCTCAATCCTGTTGGTTATGATGATGTGTCACTTACATTGTAAACAACACAGACTGTATTATCTGAGCCAGAACTGAGAATGAAGGTGACTTTTTAATACCCAAACTGTCTGCTGTAAATAAACACTTCCTCCCTCAGAGCTGCTTCCTGCTTCATATTTAAATGATAGTGCTGATAGTGATCATTTGCTTGTGCAGTTTCATGACACTATGGGTGACTGTAACATACATTTCAGTTGCACTCACTTTTGGTTTCTCCTGTAAGCTGGTAGATCATGTATCTATCTTTTTATAATTCAATTTGGGACCTGTTTGGTTGACATGTGTAAACAATGTAATAACAGCTGATTGGAATCGTGGACAAAACTACAAAAATAAAATCTGAACACAGCTTTTGTTGTTATCACTACACATGCATGAGAGTGGCATTCCTGTGTGTGTTTATATTGATAACAGTTTGTGTTTTTCACCTGCACACCATGTGTTCATTTCCTTGTTATATATTATCACATACATAACCAACAGGAATAATGGCAAATGCTATGATTACAGGATTGTGTAGACACAGAATTTTGCTTTAAAGGTCTGGTGATATTCTACATTTTTCTGATTGTCAACAAATCTCATATGACAATCAAAACCAACAATGAAATGATCCTGTGGAGTATTGTGTGCATATCCAAGGCCTGAAAGAGCTGATTTCTCTGTTCCATAGAGCTCCATTAAAACACACCAATAAGTCATCCTGTTGCACCCCCATTAACAATACCGTAAACTTTAAATAAAGGCTAAATAAATAATAAAATTACAGCATCCACCTGTTTTTATTACTTAACCTTTCATAGAAATGAAAATGAATTTTCCTCTTCAACCAATGAGCATGGGGCTGAGAACCACAGACAGTGTAGGGAAATAAGAAAGTAATGAGAAATGACCTAACACATTGCTGGTTTTAGTCTTTTCATGAGAATAATTGAAAATATGAAACATATAGAATAACACCAGAGTTACCACTTGAGTGAAGCCCAGCTTTTTTCTGTTTTATTTTTCAAATTCCTGACCAGTCCACATTCAGAACCTCACATTCCCAGCAAGATGTGACTGTTCATCAAAGCATCAGTGTGCATCAACTGCAAACTTGCCTCCCTATGAGTCTAACATCAGTATCCACTGTGGGTTCTTATCTTAAGTTACTGATAGCAAAGCTGAACCCCATCTCCCTCCTATAAAACCCCAACACACAACACCCCTACAGCCACACACAAGTTTAGGTGTACCCCATTTCCTCTACCCCACACTTGGATCACACACACACACACACACACACACACACACACACACACACACACACACACACACACACACACACACAGAGGTTAAGGGCCTGTCAATGCAAGGATCTTCCATTCTTTAACTGAGTCTCTTGCCCAGTTAAACACTGTACATCAGTCCCCAGAGCCACAGATACACAGAGACAAAGCCGTCAGTCCATGAGTGTTCAATCCCAGTTTCTATCCTGTCCATTCTCATCCAGCCCTCTACCTTAGTACCTATAGTCTCTCACAACACTGCTGTGTACTACGCCAAGCCCATCTCCTCCAGCACACTCCTGGGTGACTCATCCTCCTGCAAAGGGAAACACAGAGACATGCAGGACTCAGCAACACTCAACAACAATAAAAAAAAAACAACAACTATACACATCAACATTTTATGGAGCTGTGAGCACTCAGCTCTCAGAGGTACAGACATATGAATCAGTAAGAATAAATTAATAAGAAGCATCTTAATTCAGCAGCTTACGGTCTCTAGTCAGTGTTTTCTGATGTTACTAGTTCTTTAAGAAACAGGCTGATGGACAAAATTCATCTACAATCCACTGACAGTTAGATAAGACGCAGTTACAAACAAACTATAAAAACATGCAGGCAACATAACATTTATATAAAGATATGCTAACATTATCAAGCGCCGTGGATATAAATATAACATTGTTATTTTCAGTTGTCTTTCTTTTGTGTTGCTATTAGAAGGAATGAATAAGTTCCAGGACTAATGTCAGCCGTCCTATAGATGTTTAGAAAAGAAATATCACTACATTATCCAATGTTTAGTAGCAGCTCTCAGGTTAAACCCACAGCAGAGACAGGTTGACAACTTGTTACATTATATTAAAGTGTAATAAAAGCTTTCCAACAAGTGTTAGAAATCTCTCTGAAACTCTAAATGCAGTCTGGTGACAGTGGTGAAGATGCTGGCAGAGGAGAACAGGTTTTTACCCATATTGGCTGTCAGAGAGGAAATACCCCTCCTGGCTCTACAAAACAAATACTGGTAAGGTTAGGTGTGAAAGTAAATAAAACTTCTGTGTGGCTGCAGGCACAGTGTACTTTATGAAGGTTATGCGGGCTGTGTTTGTATTCATTTACACAAAAGGAGTTAGTCTGAATTCATTCAAACTAGAGGCTTCACCATGTCATGTTATTGTAGCCTGATTCCATGGAAATATGTTCCCTTTTTTATGATAACTTGATAACTACTAGACATAGAAACAGGACAGAAACCTAAATCCTCCTTGGTGGAGGTGGCAGGGAAAACCCTAAAGCCAAGGTTACCTCCTGCAGTAGGTCCGCTTGTTCGATGGCTTTCAGGACACTTTTCTTAGACGTGTCCTGGATCTCTCCACCCATCAGGAACTCATCTAGAATGAAGTAAGCCTTTTCAAAGTTAAAGATGATGTCCAGCTCACACACCTGCACAAACACAACAAGCACAAGTTGTCAATGCTTTCTGCAGCAAGGAAAGTCTTCACATGCTCTGGAGGGGAGCAACTTCTCACTTAACTGTGTAATTCAGCTGTGTGAAATCAACTACAGAGTAGGAACAACAGAGAGATTTAGACGTGTATCACTTACACTGCCAAAGTATTTATCGAGCAGCTCTACAAAGCGGTGGATGACTTCCAGTGTGATCAGCTCATTGTCCTGCTCTTCGATTGCACAACAGAAATACAGGCTGGCATACCTGCACGAATACACACACAGTCACATACACAGAAAAAATACAAAGACCAAAACACACATTTTAACAAAAAGTAAAGTTAAAAACAGGCATGTAGTTTACAACTGCTGTGTCTACACTGCTGTGTTAAGCTGCAGTTCCTTCAAAAGCCAAACACCAGCTAATGGATTTTACTGTAACTTTTGGGTGTCATGTACAAATACTTCTGTTTAGACCTGTACAATGAAGCGGGATTTGCGGTTAGCGAGGTAACATCAGGTTTAACCCTGGGTTCACTTCTTGGCAGGGTAAATTGCCATGGTAACTTATGCTGAACAGCAGGTTATGTTCAAAGGATTGGATCAAAAATTGTCAACAACCCATCTATAGACCAAGCAAAAACAAAGCTGTCATTCTGGCATGGACAAAAGATGCTTGATTGAACACCTTGAACTCTCCGTCATGTTCCTCAAACCATTCCTGAACAACTGGCCACTGCCATCAGGGAATACTGTTGCCATGATGGAATGTGTCAAAGTCACATCCACATGAATGCCAGGACCCAAAGTTTCCCAGCAGAACAGTGCCCAGGGCATCACTCTGCCTCCAAAGGCTAGCCTTCTTCCCATCCTGGTTTCATCTCTTCCCCAGGTAAATGATGCACACACACCTGGCTGTCCACATGATCTAAAAGAAAACACGATTCATCACACCAGGCTACCGTCTTCCATTGCTCCATGGTCCAATTTTGGTGCTCATGTGCCCATTGTAGGCACTTTTGGTGGTGGAGAGGGGTCAGCATGGGCACTCTGACCAGTCTGACGCTACACAGCTTTCTATTGTAGTCAGCATTAAAAGTTTTAATCAATTTGTAACTCTTCTGTGGGACTGGACAGAACAGGCCAGCCTCCGCCTCCAACACGCATCAATAAGCCCTGGGTGCCCAGTTTACCAGTTGTCCTTCCATGGACCACTTTTGGTAGGTACTGACCACTGCTTACTGGGAGCACCCCACAAGACCTGCTGTTTTGGAGATACCCGGACTCAGTCATCTAGCCATCACAATTAGGCCCATGTCAGAATCCCACGGATCCTTACACTTGTCCATCTTTCCTGCTTTCAACACATTAACTTTAAAAACTGACTGTTGATGCAATGAGATAATCAGTGTTATTCACTTCATCTGTCAGTGATCTTAATGTTGTGGCTGACCACTGTGCAAGCCAAACTTCATAAGATATCAGTTAATTTGGTCTGTTTACAAATGAGCTAAGAGCTGTCAAAATGTAGTCACATGGATTGACAGATAACTCATCCATTGTAATGTCATAATTATATAAATTATACAGACCACTTCATTCACATTTCTGATGATCAGCAGATGAAATTGTGGTTTAGCTTCTGAATTTCTGCAAATCACAGATCTACTGTCATAAAATCCTGTGATTTGTCCATTTTGCTTTCACACCACAAACCAACAGCACCAGACTCTGCCTGGGAGCACACCCTCTTCAGGTGGTCTCAGTCTGCACCAAAGTTCGATTGACTGTAAAGAAATGAAGTGATGGGCCAGAGTTTATCTAAAGCGCACCAATCTTTACTCCATTATCGCCAACTTCTGACCTGGGTTGTATACTTTCTCAAATAATAGTTTGGTCTATAAAACATCAGAAAACACTGAAAAATGCCCGTGACAATATCTTACAGCTCAAAATGACTTCATCATATTTTATCCAGCCAACTGTCCAAAACCCAATAATACTAGATCTGTTGCATTTGAGAACCTAGAACTGTAAAATTTAAAACTATAGTTTGATTAATGGACTAATCGTTGCAGTTCTACTCTCAACTCAAATGTTATAAGCTTACAAGAACTGGAATCCTGAGTACATAATTTCCAGACTTAATTTAAAATACACCCAAAATGCAAGGCTTGCAAAAAGGGCTAACAGGAGATTTCTGATGAACAGCGGAGCTTCTATTACAAGTACAGTGTTCCCTCAGTCCATCTTCACGGCAGGAAATTCCTCAACCCATCATCCACCTACCCACCCACACACAGACACAGGCAGAAACACTCCTTTGTATCGTTTGTCCACCTCTGCATTCTGATCAAAGTATTGAGCCTTGATACACACTCGAAGTGTGTGTGTGTGTGTGTGTGTGTGTGTGTGTGCGTGTGCGTGTGCGTGCGTGCGTGTGTACGTGCAGTTAGATCAATGAGAATGGAATGCAGGGTCTCACCCTGTCCACCCACCTAAAATCTAATGCTGCTCAGCCCACATGCAAACAAATGAGAACTTTTCTTGGTCTGTGAGAGATGTACTCAAGCAGTGGAGTGGATATACTACAACCAGAGAATCTTTAAAGGCCAAAATATATATATACAATATATACATGTATATGTGTATAGATAGATAGATGGATAGATAGACAGACTTGGCCTAGACTTGTTCAGTGGCCATAAGATAAACAGCTGTTTGGAACAATATACCTTTTGCAGTGTCTGCAGTGTTCTGTTATCTGATTTGAAAATATATCAGCCAGCCAATCAGAATACTTACTGTCACAAACATGTTAAATGTGGTTGTACAGCAAGTAATCCTATCAGTCAGTCCTAAGTAACTCACTCAAATGTTGTTGCCTAAAATGTGTTGCCATGGTTACTGTGGCTATGTAGAGATAGACAGACATTTTTCCACCTATACACAGAATCAACCGAGCCCCCAGGTCAGGTCATCTTTTACTTTCAGGTGGTAGAGAGTGTCAGCGGACAGGAGGTCCGCTGATGGAATAACTATGACTGAGGACGAATCTGTGACAGTTCATGATTTAGCAGTTTTACCTTTTATAGACAATCTTGAGGTCCCTCCATTCTAGGAAGCTGCACATCTTTGGTTTGCGGGCGAGCACTATTTGCATCAGCTCCCTGACCATCTTCTTCTTGTCGCGCTCAGCTGTGGCTGTGTACCACTTCTGCAGACGCAGCTTCCCCTGCCGGCTGAACAGCAGCATGAAACGCATCTACAAACACACAGAGACAGAAACTGTTCAAAACAAGAAGGAGAACAAAGACAGGAGAGCATTCTGTATTGATGTATTTGACAATAAATGAAAAGATGTAATCAGCATTATTAGTCCAATAGAAGAACTACAAACAAAGACCACTACTGATGGTATGGATGATTTATATTTCATTGTTCATCGCATGGCAGTGCTGCACTTTAACTTTGTTACTTCTGTGCCTTCTTATATATATATATATATATATATATATATATATATATATATATATATATATATAATTTTATTTTATTTTTTCTATTTTGGTCACCCTTGTTTCTTGCTGCTGTAACATGTGAATTTCCCACAAGTGGGATAAATAAAGTCTATCTTATTACCAAGTGTAATCATCAATGAGAAACAGAGAACACAATGGTGATGAATAATAAGGAGGTACAGCACATCAAGCTAATGTCAGAGATAGAGAGACTGAGGGCAACAGTGAATTCTGCATCAACGAGAAAGTACCAAGTACCAAGTACAAGTACCATAAATTCTCAAACACTGGCCGGAGCATTCATTTGAACAGAGACAATCAACAACAGAACATTCAAATTATTCCTCCATTATGCATTTCATGTGTTACAGTGTTTGTATAAACAAATACTGTATATAACAGAACATGGTTTTTGTGTGTATAATTAGAGCGACACATACACTCAGACCGAGAAAAGGAGGGAGAAATATGTATGCTCACAACTCTTTTCACACACTGCTGTTAGATATATAATGACAGTGTAATATGTCATGTGTTGTTGTTCATCTGATGTGATGTTTTTATGTCAAAGAGAGTGTACTTTCTTTTTCACATGAGTATAGCACTGGACGATAGAGCAGTCATTCGAGACTGTAAGACCAAGCAGACCAACCTGTGCACCACCTGGACTGACTAGGAACACACCACATCAATGGATACTGGGATGCTTGGAAATGTACAACATGGACACTATCCTTCATCAAGAACTCCATGGGGCTGTGGAAAACAACTCTAGAGGCCAACTAAGAGTCAAGTGCACAAGTTACCATCAATTGTGGCATATACCAAGGTGATGCACTATCCTCACTGCTGCTCTGCATAGGCCTGAACCCCGGCAGCCAGATCATCACAAAGACCGATTCTGACGTGGAGCAACCATCAGTCTCCTCCTCTAAATGGATGGCATCAAGCTGTATGGCAGGAATAAGTGAGACATTGACTCACTGATCCACACCACCATGATCTAAAGCAATGACATCAGAATCAAAATATTTTACTGGCCTTGGTTCTGGGACCCATTCGTGATTTAGCCAAAGGCTGAACAAAACAGAAAACATAACAGAATGACCCTTAACCCAACGAGTTGTACTCCTGTCTCTCCTCTGCTCCTCTCTCTGTGTGTGGGGAGGAAATTTAATTTCTATTAGGAACACATTTATCTTGTTTCTACATTAATACAATCTGATTTTAAAAATATTCAGCTGGCTGTTGTTGAGACCCTCCCAGGGTTTAAAACCAGTCAGTTGGCAAGAAGTCAACTTCCTCATAAACTTTACCATTTTTTTTATATATCAGTTCTATTTTATTAGTATTATTTTATTCTTAAATCTTAAAATCCTCAAAAGTGCCATCATTTACTGCAACAGCTTCACAGTTGTCCACTTATGACAGTAGTGACAAAAAGCTGGTAGTCTCATCCAACAATGTTTTTCTGACACTCAGCTTTTACATTACCAAACTAACTAACCTCAAATAGTGTTACAAACTGGCTGCTTAAGCAGTGTTGGTGGTGACTGAATCTTTTCAGTTTTCAGTTTCCCCCCTAGGACTGTACAGTGCATTTGGCAGCGGTGGGCTGTCAGGGCCAGCAAGGCCTTCTCTGCTGTCCTAACCACTGCCACAGTCACTGAATTATATTTAGATATGTTTTTTTCATCAATACTATATGTATTAAACTGTTCCCAACAGTCTATTGTCTTCATCTCATGTACTTTCATCTTGGTTGTGCTGCTTCCAATACAGTCTGTTTATGTTGGAGCTTTTATCCAATCAGCCCCCTTGCTGCCAAGTTAAAAGAAATCCACCTTGAGGCCTTCAGAATCAACAGTACAGGCTCCTGTAATTTAAAATAAATGGCTTGCGGATCCTTTAACCAATCAGATTTTGAGTTAGCAAGACCAGGCCTATGCTAACGTCATTTGATTGGACGGTCAGAGAGCGTACTGGTCAGAGCTAGCTTACTGCATCTATAGCTACTATCACAAGCTAAAACATGTTAAAATACTCCATAGTGATATGAATTTTTGAATTTTTTTGAAAATTTATCAAAAAAGGAAATACTGAAATATCACACTGACATATGTATTCAGACCCTTTACTATGACACTTGAAATTTAGCTCAGGTTCCCCCCATTTTTCTTCATCTTTGACATGTTTGTACACTTTGATTTGAGTCCACTTGTGGTAATTCAATTGATTGGACATGATTTGGAAAGACACACAACTGTCTACTGTATATAAGGTCTCACAGCTGACAGTGCGCATCACAGCAAAAATCAAGCCATGAGGTTAAAGGAACTGCCTGCAGAGCTCAGAGACAGGACCATGTCGAAGCACAGATCTGGAAAAGGCTGCAGAAAAACTTTTGCAGTACTGAAGCTTTCCAAGAGCACATTTAATTCTTAAATGGAGAAAGTTTAGAATAACCAGGACTCGTGCCAGAGCTGGCTGCCTAGCCAAACTGGGCCTTGGTAAGAGAGGTGACAAAGAACCTGATGGCCACTCACACACTGGGTAGGCAGGGCCTTGGTCACCAACAGATCTTCAGAAGTCCTCTGCAGAGATGGATAAAACCTGCCAGGAGGACGACCAAATAAACAGCACTCCATCAATCTGGCCTTTATGGAAGAGTGGCTAGACAGAAGCCACTTTGAGTAAAGGGCATATCATATCATTGCAAACTGTAATCCAAATGATGACAAATATTGTCATAAACAGTGTATTTTTCACAGAGTTTGTCCATTAATTCTCAATATTTCCTGCCATATAGAGCAACTACTGGATATATGTTTTAAATAGCTATATAATAGCCTACATTTAAACAAACTAGGGTTAGGATTAGTGTTAGGGGAAACTAAAAAAATATAGTTAATTTAAAGTAGTCAGTACAACTTAATCCCTTGAGTGATGTCTGCTTAGACATGTCAGAATCGTGCTAAATGTTAAGATGCGAGTGGAGCTGAGTCACGTGACCAAAACACTCCATGAATGAAACAGCGGAGGTAAAACCAAACTTTTGCGTAATACATGTTTATATGTAAGAAAAGATACGCAAAGATGCTGTTATTTTTGCCATGTTTTTGAGTGTAAATAATAGACAGGGACAAAAGTCTTTGTTGATGGTGCAGTATTGATCAGGAACAGTGAACCAAACAAATGGTGCACACGTTCACATCAAAATGATTTTGCGACACAACAAAATATGAAAACAATAGAGCATAATTTGAGACGATAGACGTTTTTATTTTGTGATCCCATATACATCGTCATATCGCGCAGCCCAAGTGGCAGCATAATGTCATGGGGGTGCTAATCAGTGGCAGGGACAGGGAAAATGAGGGCAGTTTGAATGCTGCCAAACACAGAGAGGTCCTTGCAAAAAATCTGCTCCAGGATGCACGCGACCAGAGACTGGGGCGACAGTTAACTTTTCAGCACAATGACCGAGACCATGAAACGTAAAAGGACACAAAACTTTTCACCACTTAACTGAACTCTTTTATTGCTTCAACACTCAGCATTTCACAATGTGTCAAAGAGTTGAGAGCCCTTTCTTCACTGGACCCCAAAGAACCAGCCCCCTTTTCAGAGGAGAAGGTATATCACCAGCTTAGCCAGTGTGAGGCAGGCAGGGCTGTGGTGTCTGAAAGCATCCCTGCAAGGGTTCTCGAGATCTGTGCCATGGAGCTCTCACCAATTCTTTACTCACTCTACTGTGAATCCTACCCATCTGCAACAATGCCCACCCTCTGGTAAACCACAACAATAATCCTGGTGAATCCTGGTCAATAATGAAGTGCCTGGAGAAGCCACCCTGCCAATCGTCCACCAATAATTAGACACCCTCCGATTTGCCTAAAAAGAAGAGCACAGAGGATGCCATAGTTGCCTGCTGCACCTCCTCCTCCAGCACCTGGATTCCTCCAGGCACCTTTGCCAGGACGCTCTTTGTGGAATTAAGCTCCATCAGCCATCCATAAACTCAAAGGACTCTATGTCAGCCACCACCTCCTTCTACTGTTGTCCAAAAGTATTGTTCAACCCATCCTGCTCTACTGCTCCAGCTATTTCAACAGGCTCTCACAAACTGGGCCAAATGCACACACATAACCAACACTGCTGTCAGGAGGTCACCCCACACCTAATCACTCAGAGCTCAACTGTAAGGTCATCACATGCTTTACAATAGCACAGGAAATCACACACCCACTCAACCAACACTTCAGTGTACTGCCCTCTGGGCCACAGAGGTCCCCGAGGTGCAGAAGGGCTCCCGTGTTTTCCCTATGTCATGCTGGGAGGTGTGGCCCCCATCAAGAAACCAAAGAAAAATAATAATAAAAAAGTAAAGAATTAAGAAAACAAAATATTTTGTAAATGTTATTCACTTGAACTATGTGAACTTGTTTCATTTCAGGTCAGTGTGAGAATCTCTGGTGCGTTTTACTGTCATTTACAGTTACATTTCTCCCCTCTCCATCTGTTTTCACCATGATGAGATAGGTTGATGGCTCGTTAGGTCAGGTGCAGTAACAGCTCCTACAAGCATTAGACAGACCTCAACCCCAAAACATCAAACCAAAATATCAGTTATTTCTTTTTCATTTTTTTTTTAAACACACACACATTCTAGTGACAGTGGTGAGGATGCTAACAGCTCTGCTGATGGCAGCTAGTCCTGGCCATCAGCAGAGTCTCGAGTGACTAGCAGCTCCCCTGCGAGTTTGCTAATTATATTAATTGTTAATTATTATGAACAAACTGTCCAATTTCCAACTGTACTGAAAAAAGTAACCTTTGAAAACAAGAACTATGATGAAATGTATTACATTTTTCACAAACAAATAAAAGCTTAACATTAATGAGACAGACAGATGAATGGACGTTTTAAAGCAACTTATTCAACAACCCGTAGAACACTGTAGTTCCTGTTAAGCAACAGTTTCCGCCGCTGCCCGAAATATCTGTTGTTCAGAAAATGAGTTGGCCACTTGACCTTATCAACTACTGCTGAGATAAAGAAACACCTTCCATTTATTATGTTTCTGTCAGTAATGTTATATGGTGTTACCTGTTCTTAGATCAAAATAAGTAAATTCCAATATTAATGTCAGCAGTAACCATCTAAATCATGTTCCCTAAAGAAACATCACAGTTGATGTTATCCAACAATATAGCTTCTCCTTTCAAACAAATCCCAGACAATGAACAGCACAGGTACCAGGTTTTACCAAGTGTATATTACCATGTGTGACAGTTCCTCTCAAGGAGTCCCCAGATCTGTTGGGTCCAAAAACGGACACTTAATATACATCTGTAACCATGGCGACTGTACAAAAAGATGGCAATAGCTGTAGACTAAAAATGGACTAAAGTCTTTGTTTGCTCTAGAATAAAAGTTTTTTGTTAGATTCAGTTTTTGATGACTGTAACTAACAAAAAATCAAATGACTAGAATTTGACAAAATGAAAGTCAGGTGTCAAACTTAACACTGCTTCTAAATACTTATTTAATGGCATGAATACTAAATGAGAGATGACAGAATTTGATGTTTTATAGTTCAGAAACTTTTCTAAAAACATGTTGTCACTTTGTCATTGTGGGTTAGTGTAGAATAATGGGCAAAATGGAAATTCACTCAATTAATCAAATCTGCAACACAGTAAAGTGTGCAGGGGATGAAGGGGTCCCAGGCTGCTGAACATACTGCTGAAAAATGGGACAAATTCTTTTTAATCAAACAAACCGCTCCTGTGCATTCTAATCTAATAATAAATTCATTACTATAATCCAGCTGTAGGCTGACAGGAAGTTGGAAACAAGCAGCTGAATAACAGCCATCTGTCAACTTCTTCGTGCGCCGAGGAATTTTTTTTACATTTTAAATGCTCGTTCTGTATCTTGCTGTTTTAACAGTGCCTTTAGGCGACAGTTTGCATTATGACAATCCATACACTGACTGAACACCCTGTCCTGTCAGAGAGACAGGACATTTTCACATTTCTTCTGCTGTTGTACGGCCTGTTAGCTTACAGGCTATACTGACAGAAACCAGGTGAAGGTAGCGCAGGTGGACACTTCCTGAAAGCATACACCTTGCTAGCATTAGGTTAGCACTTAGCGCCTGCCTTTTTGAACCGAATAAGTCGCTATAACGTACCATTTCGCTGGATTCTTTTTGAGATACTGCGATGTTACAAAGGAACTCTCCTTGTGTACTGCCCGGTCCAATGTAGACGTATACACCACAGCTAGAAATGACGCTCCATGTCTGTGTCAGGTACCGTACTACTGAACAGGACCTGCTACATTGAGCAGTTCCGCCTCTGGTGAGCATGCGCACACTGAACACATGTCTTGCCCTCAGTTTCGCCTCTCAGGTAACGCCTCTCCATACAGCGGTCATTGACTTCTTGAATTACACATTGTATAATGTTACATAGTTACATATTTTATTATGATCTGTAAAATAATAGAACATTTTCACGTGTAGAAAACAGTAGTAGCAGATGTTCAAGGCTGTCTTGACCATGTAGGTCTATAAAATCTACTGTTTTCATTATTCTATGGAAATATGGATGGTACTGAAAGCTTACAATCCCATCAAATTTAACCCGCCCTTCATTAACCCTAGAACACTAACGTCGGGTGATTTTCACCCACACAACTCTTGTCATGTGATTTTCATTGTGTTGCTGCTGTCTGAGTTGCATGGGTCCTTGGGTAGCTTCAGGCTGCTCACTGATGTCATTAATGGTATGTTTGTTTCCCTCCTCCCATCTATGGTTTTTTCAAGAGGCATGCGTCCGGGTGATTTTCACCCGACGTTAGTGATAGAGAGTAACATATTTTACGGGTGGAATTTACATGCAGGAAGACTGTGCCTTCACCATGTCCCAGGAATGGGTGGACCGAAGAACAAGTTCCCAGCTCCATTATTTTTTTTGTTTGGAAATTTCTCGTTAAGGATTACCTGATTTTTCAATAATTTTGCTGCCTTTTTAAAGGGTCCCCCGTGGTACCTTTTTTTAATGTGATATTGTATATTGGGAAATTAAAGAAGAGTACTACAATTTGGCATACAGTGTTGTACTTTTACATAAATTGATGAAAACTGTATTTTATCCGGGATATTATATCGGGTAAAATATACTCGACGTTAGTGATGGTGTTACTAATTTTAACGTTAGTGTTCTAGGGTTAAGTGCATGTAAAGCGTGGCCACATACACAATACTTCATGTTGTTTTACGTCAGGGAAGTCATGACTTTAGATTTCTGACACAAGAGGTCAGTGTTGACCTTCCACAGATTTCACTACAGAGACCACAGACACTGCAGTTTTGTAAAAACATATAATTTTAATAAATATAAATACTGAAAAAATATTAATGCAACTTAACACCATCAATAGACAATAAAATCAACATTGTAAAAATAGAGAAAAATACATCTTTTTTTTGTACTGATACAGCCACCAGTCTGTGTGCAGCAACATTTCCGTATGTGAAGTGCATCAGTGACTATTGAGTCAAACAACAGTAAACAACCTAATTTGTTCACCTTTCTTCATATTTCTTCCTGTCTTGTCAACCACAAACATTCAGAGAAATAAATAAATAACATCCATATAAACTCTTGTTTCCATTGTCTGTCCAGTCATATGAATCCTGGTGGTCTGGTGTGGTCATCATGTAGCGTATGAGAAGCAGTATTCAGACAGATCCACGGCTTATTGTTCCTGAGGCTCATTGAACTGACCCATGAACAGAACAGCACCTAAACATAGAAAGGAAAACAGTGGTTACACCACGCACTTTGCCTGGACTGCTCAGCTGACTTGTATTGTGAATAAAACATAATAGTTTTACCTGTGTGTTTGTGCTGGATGAGGAAGAGGAAGGGTCGGTCCAGAGTGATCTCCTCCACTGCCATACGAGAAAACATGACAGCGGCTGAGGGAGGGACAAAAAGAAAAAAAGGTCAGTGTCTGTAATATGTGCAAAAAATTTGCTGTGGGCCCCCTTCATTGTCTCTGTCACAGCCTCAGATACCAAACAGTACTCCTGAATATCAGATCAGATCAGGGAATTATTACTTAATTATTACTGTGGAGACAGACAAGCTCATCAGTACTGTGCCTCAATGTTTGGATGTTGTGGTGTGATGTATGTGGTTCTTCTGCAGCGTTTGACAGTTCAACTTTCATTTGCATGTCTGAAGTAATTCAGAACGTATTTTATGGCTAAAACGTTTGAAATTGAGACCTGATGCCTTAATCGAGAAAGTGTCCGGTCCCTCTGCATCACTCATGGAATTCTCAAATTCCTCACTGAGTTCACTGACTTGAGTTTTGTGTGTGTGTGTGTGTGTGTGTGCGCTGTGTGAAGTTGACTTGTGAGCCCACCTGTTGCTGCCGCTCCCTTTGTTCCTCGCTCATTCACCTCAATCTTCACTCTCTGGAGGACTTTGGACACACACAGCCTTTCATCAGCTGTAGGGCAGAAACACACACAGAGTACATAGTTCATCTGACTGCACTGTACTCACTGTAGTTTCCAATATGATCATGTGGTATGAAAACTTGGTTATATAAATAAGGCAAAACTGCAGAGGTTAGAATAAGGAGCCCCAGATACATCTAAGGGTGAAATATGATTGATACAAAAATCTAATATTTGTATACTCATACTCTGAGTTTTTACCCTTGGGGGTTGGGGGGATGCTACAAAAAAGAAATGGGCAAATGTATAAAGAAAGTTGCTCCCTGCAGAATGCAGTTAAAAATCTGAATGCACTTTTGCACTTAGCCTCTCCGTGTATTTATTGATTACTTGATAAATTAATGAACGATTCAGGCTCTCTCCTCCATTGTCCTGCTTTGTGTACATGTTGTGAGATGAAGCCAAAGAAAACTGACCTTTTTTGTGCCAAAATAAATAAATAAATAAATAAATAACTTACTGGTGATGCGTGTGAAGTCAGCAGTAGCCAGATTGAACATGTCTCCCAGACCCATGTTAAGCAGAGCTGTTTTCAAATTCACCTCAGAGTTCAGAGTAAACCTGCAAAATCAAACACAAGTCCTCAGTTTTCTTTCTGGTTGCTTTAGGCTTTTAGCCTCGAATATGACACAAACAAACATAGAACAGCACTTAGTCTATGAGAGAGTATTTCAAAAATAAGTGAATGTTAGCTTCCCACACAGTGACTGACTGTTTCCCTCACCTGGGCATGGCCAGCTGCCGCTTGACGTTCCTCAGTTCTGCCCTCCACTGCTTAATCCTCTTGCTGCTCAGATCTGCACTGAGCACACTCAGTGGGACTTCTGGCTCAAAGGGTGACACTAGGAGCATGCTGAGTGAGTCACCCTCATATGGGACCTCAATGACATCATAGTCCACCCCATCAGCAGTTACAAACTCACCTGTTGGTTAAGGAGAAGACAGACATATTAGCACACACACTGTCTGTCATCTGTGGAACACAGTATCAGCGTGAAATGTATGCACGCCCTGGGTCACACTACCATAGCTGAAGTGGTTTGTGAGTCTCATCATGTGCACTGGCACAGTGCTGCCATTGACACAATGAAACATCCTCTCCTGTGTCAGCCTGGGGTCAAAGGGAACTTTCCAGAGGCCCTGGAAATGGAGAGCATTGAGGAGGACCAGGCGGGTCTCATCAGTCAGAGATCCGGCTGCCAAGAACTCAGGGATGGAACCTACAGAAGAAAAGGTAGAAAAAATAAGTCACAAAAGAACGCAACCTCCTTAAAACAAAGATGATTGCAGAGGCGTTCTTTGGAGATGACATGGTGTTAGTTGGACAGTGTGAGTACCTGCAGTGTGGTCTGAGACCCACGAGTTGATGATGGTGACCGCCTGGTCTGGCTTAGTGAAGTCCACCTGGTGTGGGTGGGTCTGGAAGGCCTTGGCCAGGGCGCGGCGGTATCCCTTCTCCAGACTCATCTTCCTCTCCACCATCACCCCACCAGCTATCTCCACCCCCTCCTCACTGGACAGATCCCGCTGCAGAAGACGCTGCTGCCGTGACATCCCTCGCTCTGCAGGAGAGGAGAGATGAGTTTAAGTTGTATGATTTCACCAAAGTCACTGTTACATTCACAGCTCCATTAAACTGTTTGTTCAGGCATCCATCACACATTTGCTCTGTCACCTCACTTTCAACCTGCATTGCCCGTTTGTAATTAGTTTTATGCTTGACTGTTTTTTTTTTACTTATTTTTTTCTTGCAAATTTCGTCATGTGTTTCATGTGCTCTTGTGTGTGAGTATATATTTTCTCAATGCTTTGTCTATTCTATATCTGCAAAGCATTGTGTGCTTGTTTTTTGGCATTATTTTTCAATATTATTATAGTTGCAAACTGAAATAAGTGGAAGTGTATATATAACCTCAATACAGGGAGTTCTGTAATTAGTGGTGGAATTACATTTATTCCAATTCTAATTGTTATTAATTGTTATTATTATTATTATCAAATTTTTATTATTGTAATCTACTACTAGGCCTTATTCAGTGGAAACCAGTGTGTAATTATATATACAGATATATAACAGAATCCCCAAGTCATCATCTTTTAATCCATATCACTTACCTTGCAGAGAAAAGCCCATTGCAGTGGTCAAGGCCTTACGGGTGTTTCCGGCAGCGCCAAGCTGAGCCATGGACAGGACAGAGGCCACACCATACGGGGAGAAGGCCAAGTTCTTGTCCACAGAGCCCTGGCCGAGCTGGAGGAATACCTTCAGGCCAAAGTCAGTCTGTTTATCCTGCAGAGAGCCCAGCCCTACTCTGCTCAGGGTCAGCAACATGAAAATGTAAGCACAGAGCATCCTGGGAGAGAAAGAAGAGAACAGGTGTATGCTTGGTTATGTTGGTTTAAACTTTAAACTCAGATTCAGTTTTACAGCAGTTTGAATGCACACAGTCACTGGGCCAGTAACACTAATGCTCTGACTCTTCTTTGCACAAATATGTAAAATGCATCAACCATGTGAGTGTAAATAGTGCACCTTACCCCAGAGGCAGAGCAAGAGCTCAGCAAATATCAGGACAAAATATTGCTCCACTGTAAAAAGAAGTGGATGGATCCCACATTTGTTTTTGAGTTCACTGTTTCTGTTTCTTATTAAGAGGGAGCTGTAAGTATATTGGATTGTGCAATGCTGCAGAACAATTCTAAACAGCTCCCAGATGTTTTCTATTGGAAAACATTTTGGAGTCAAGACGAAACTAAGGATATTTTTAGCTTCCAGAAAAGTGAACAGGAAGGGTGTGGTTATATAGGAAATGATTTCACATCAATAACTGTAATCATTAAAAACAAACAGAAAAAGAACTTTTTTGCCATTCTTACAAATGAATGTATTGTGCAGTAATCAAAAAAGAAAACAAAACAACTGAGTGATTTGAGAAATGTTCCCTATCATGTATTCAGTATTCAGAGGAAATTAAATGAAAAAAATAAATAAATAAACAAAGCAAAATTATATTGTGCTTAAAGTGGTGGATATAATACCGTATATATGTCACAAATGAGAGATAAAAACCAATATACAGTGTCTCAGTAATGTGTTAGCTCACTATGACTTGCCAGAACAGCTTCAGTGCTCCTTGGCATTGATACTCTCTGAACTTTGCTGGAGAGATGGAACACCATTCATCCAAAAGATGCCCCCTCATTTGGTGTTTGGAGAGTGCTGTCTAACACATCAGCCCATAATCTCCCATAGGTGATAGATTTTTCCTTTAATATGTCATCCATCTGTATATGCAAACAGTGACGAGGGGTTGTCCACAGACTTTGTTTTAGGAGGTCATAAGCCAGAAAGGTTGGGAACCACTTATTTATTCCATCAGTTAAACATTTAGTCTAATCCATCACTCCTCTTCAATGGACCTTGATTATAGAACTCTTACATTTGCCACGGTCCAGTTATTACTGCTCCCTGACACTGTTGTAACTCTATAGTTTGAACAGTGTCTGTATGTGTTTCCTTGTGAGTCACATCAAAGACTACATTTGATTAATAATTTCAATTACTGATGCATTCATGTGTAAGCAGCACTTTAATGTCACATATACTTAGGATGGAGTTATGTTTGGCTAACTAAAAAAAAAAAAAAAAAAAAAAAAAAAAAAAATTACATTTATAATTCTAATGTCCAAGGCTTGTTTAGTCTTACCTGGTGGTTGGAGTGTGTCAGATGTAGTGCGGCAGGTCTCTGTTGTTTCAGCGTCAGTCTTGTTCTCTGCTGCTGCTGCTTAAGTCTGAAGGATTGAATGGGGTTTCTTCTTTTTATAGTGTAGGGCTGCATGGTTGAGAACCCCACCCCCACCTACGCATGCACATTATTAGAGACAATGATGTCATCTGACACTGTCTGGACAAGCTTCCTTTTCAGGAACACACTCTCTCCCTCCTCCTCCCTCTCGCTTTCTTTTCTGTCAGTCTGTGTCTTTTGCCTGGAGCTTTTCAGACCATATGGGAACTCACTGAACTGTTGTCCCTGTCTCTTTCAAACACACACACACACACATCACTCTGGCATGTGCAGGACAGTGTCCTCAGAGAAAAAGGAACAGTCATGTTTTTTACTTATGGAACCCCCTGGGTCTGAATGTCTGAATGTGATAAATGTTGCAGATTGTCATCAGCTGGCTGACAGCCAGGTGCTGCACCGTCAGACTCTGTGTTTCCCCTGAAGAAAATATCTAAAGGCTGTAGAGAAAATTGTTGTAATGTTTTGTTTTTTGTTTGTTTCATTTTCTGATGAATGAAAGTGTTTTGTGATCTTACTATAATCAAAAATCAACCCAAACTTTTCATCCCTAAAAACATATGAATTTTCAATGTTTATTAAGTTTATTGAACTTTGGTCCAGGAAAAGCTTATCAAGAGTGACTGTGAAACAATGAAACAATAAAAATCTAGGGAGAGTGAAAGTTTACCTGCACCATGTCATATTAGTATGCAGAGGATAACATTACAGTCTTAGAATTGGAGATTTACTGCTCCACAGTTACTACTACCTGGTTAAATAGGACAATTTTGTCATGTTTTGAGAAACACATTATACCCATCACCTGGAGAGTTTTGAAATTTACTCATGACCTTGCAGAAACAAACAAAACAAATCTCCATTTAGTAGCTGTACTGGAGCTTTTAATCATATCACATGGTTTTCATCACCAGGAGTTAGGACTTCTCAGCCAACCTGGATGAGAAGTCCTAACAGAAAAAAATAGAAGTTCTACAGCTGAAAGTCAGCTAAGCAAACTGCATGTGCTGATGAGGACCATAGGGATATAATTGAGCTGGAATCTGAGGTAAGACTGTTCTGTAAAAAGCCACTCGTAGCTTCTCCTCTCAGCGGTTTAGTTGTTGTTGATTTTATTCAAACCAGTTCCTGAGAGGTATTAGTATACTCAGCACAATCTGATATAATATATTTTCACATAAGACTGATCTTTGCTTATTTTTATTTATCTTACATCAGTTGTGTGGGGCTAAAGATTTCGAGGTTGCTTCAACAACTACAGTCCAGCATTTACCATTGTGTTTGCTGTGAACATTCAGAATCTCCTGAGGATAATTCTTTGTGATTGTGGTGACCTCCTTGACTTTCCTTTCAATCCTCCAATCAGACTAAGAATTTGGCTCATGCCAAGGTATAAAAGTTTCTGTGGATATTCACAGTCCCAGGTGAATGAATCCCCATGTTTCGGTGCTACCTTCAGGCCAGAATGATGAATGTTGCTGAATCACTTGGGCAGGTTGTCAAGAAATTTACTGAGCACTACACTTTCTGCTACTGAGAATTGCAAAATTACACTCATACTTCCAAGGAGATAATATTATAATATTAATATTATTAATACATTTTCATTTTTCTGATGGTTTTTATCACCAAGCTAACAGCTTATCTTCACTCTAGACTCTCACTTTTGGTGGTGACACATCAAAACACCAAATTTGGTCACGGGTTTCAACATTCCTTCTCCCACTACTCACCAAGCATCTGGTAAACGGGACAGAGAATGGAAATTAACACACACATTTTCCAAATCTATCTTGATTGAGGCCTCTGGCAGACCCACAAAAATCCTAACTGAAGCCACTTAGTTTGTTAGAAGTTAAAAAGCAAAACCAGTAAGAGCTTCCTGGAGCTGACATGACTTAGCTGTGGTGTGTTTGATGTCTGTCTTCAGTGAAGAAAGGACAAACTTAAGTATCAATGGCATGGGAAATACTACGTAATGAAGGGAGTCAAGAAAGGGATTACCACAATTAAATGGAAGTGAATGGAATTTAGCTTTGAAATATTATCTAGTGACAGAAACTGAACATAAACAAGAAACATACTACATATAATAGGTGTGTTTATATTAAAGAATTACCAGAACATCACAGTGTCAATAAACATAATTACATAAGCTGCCTACGATTATTGTGCAAATCATGCCAGCCCTGTCTAAAAAAGACAGCCAGTATGGTTTAGATCAGGGAAAGATTGTGTTTATGGTTTTAAAAAAATGGTTAGATTGTGATAGGACCACCACCCTAATCTCCACACACAATACTCATGTTTGCACTGAAAATATCCAAATGTAAATCTTGAGGTTTAACTTTTACTGCAACACAATGCAGTATCATCTGGTTCACAGTATTACAAACTGTGCAATGATTTGGTGTCTGATATCAAACTAAAACTGGACTCCCTGGATCGTATTTCATCTTCCCACAAATTAGTTCTCTTTAATACTCTGGAAATCAACTTATAGAGTAAGGCAGAAGAACTTAAAGGTAAGGTAAAAATCTACTTTTGTCAAAGATAATTTACACTGCCATATCTTTGGCTAATCTAAAACATCTCAGAGCCTACAGGAGGATTTTTTTTAACCCAGGTTTTTGTGTGTAAATAATTGATAGGGACAAAAATCTTTGCTATCTGTGAGGTACTGAGCAGGACTGGTGTACCTGTAACCACAAACAGCTGCTGCAGTGTAATCAAACAATGCAACTGTCCATGTTTTGTGGTACTTTACGTACGTAAAGGATCTGAATACTTCTTCCACCACTGAAAGTGACACAATAAACCAGCAGCATTATTCCAGCAGTCTGGTAGTGTGCAGTAGTGATATGTAGCAAGGTTTCTAGTCTAAACAAAATAGGCCTATCTCTGTAGGAACCCTATGCATAATGTTTTCCAACACTTAAAATGAACTCAGCCTCAGCTCATGTCACAGCCTGTCAGTGGCAAAAACCAAGTGCTTTAGTGGACAGACTTTGACACTGACAATTGCACCATTTTCAGCAGATGTTAAGGGGTTCCCTGTACATTGGTCTTTCTAAATGCTGCATCAATAGCATTTGTTCATCTTAGCAGTGCTCTTCAGTGTTTTTTCTGAAACTGTGCATACAGTCTATCAGACTGACACACCTGCTGTCTGACTATGATAATAAAGAAAAGGCCAACTAAGATGACACGTTTTAGTACCTAGACTGCCCTGATATCATTGTCTTCATCCTTTTATCATTCTTCATGCCAAGAAAACTGGGTCTGTGAGCAACATTTATATCGGCATGTACTTCATACTTTGTGTCTTGTTTCTGAAATAAATGTATCAATAGCTGACCTAATTACAGCAACAGAACTGAACAAGGACCCAGCTGATAGGAAAGATACACAGTAGTGTTAAACACAACAGACTACCATGCAAGTGTCACCAAAATGGTAAACGGACTGTACTTATATGCGCTTTTCTAGTCTTTTCGGCCACTCAAAGCGCTTCACACTAGAGATCACATTCACCCCATTCACACACACAGTGCTTTTTTCTATGCATTCACACACATCGGAGGCAATTTGGGGTTCAGTATCTTGCCCAAGGATACTTCGGCATGCAGACTGGAGGAGCCAGGAATTGAACCACCGACCTTCTGCTTGGTGGGCGACTGCTCTACCTCCTGAGCCACAGCTGCCCCAAAACTACTCAGTGACACCAATACCTAAGACTCCCAAAGATTCACAAAGACAGAGGCCCATTTTAAGCAGAATTAACTCAGTTGCTTATAACATTGCTATATATATATATAGCTATCATCTTAAGGTTAATAAGGTCCTGGGATTGAAACCCAGAATAAACCATGGTGTCCTATGATGTGATCTCATTCTTTACATGCATCCCAACAATGGAGGCCATGGACCAACCATAAGACAATGACTGCTACATGACAATAACCATCATAACAGAACCAGCCTCAGCCCAGCCCAGATATGTTCTGAACTGTTGGACCTCTGTCTGAACACCATCTTTCCATCTTTTGGAAAGTGCTGTCGACACTGAGGAAGACAATATATATAGGAAAATTCACACATCAGAACCCTTCAACACTGAGCTGATAATGCGCAAACAAGTGCCCAGGCCCAAGAGAAACAAAACAAACACCTGAAGGATGCACTTAAAGCTTGTGGAAACCCTAACAGGACCTTTGTGAAAACGTCTGCAAGATCCAGGAAGAATACCAACACTGCAGGTGGTGAAGAAAAGAATGTTGTCATCCCATATGTGTCTGTTGTATCTGAGAAACTGAGGAGGATCTTCAACAAACTTTGCATCCATGCGTTTTTCAAACCCAGCAACATACTAAGAAACTGGTCCATCTGAGAGATTGTACATCCAAAGAGTCTTATATCTATTGGTAAAACTAAACAAGCAGTAAACAAAGGCATGGCTCAACACAGAATGGCCAATTGCTCAGGTCAAGCCTCAGCAGTTTACCTACACCTGCACCCACGAACCAAGTGATGGACTTGAGTTACCCCTTTAGTTTCCTCACCAGTCAAATATCAAATACCTGCAGCCAAGTCCACTTACCCTTGATTCAGCCTTTCTTGGGTAACCATGACTTGGATGACTGAGAATCTTTACAGACATTTCACCCATGTTGTTACCCTATTGTTTAGACAGTGTGGGCTAAACTATACAGATGTATCAACACATCTGTTTACTGTAACTTAGCATAACCCCCACAATCCCCAAGGATTTGCTACATTCCATATATGGCTGTGAATGGAAATTGAACTTGCACCACCCACTCAGTTCTCTGTGTGGGTTTCAGGAACATGGGACTCAACTGTTGCCAAGACAATACATAACATCATACATGCAGACTTATCCCAAGAGATAAAGCAGTAATTGTTGCCTGACTTACTGTATGTATAAGACCTAATTAACTGACCTTTGGGCCCTACAAACTGCTCTCTTACTTATTGTAATTCTCCAGCCAACTATGAGAAAAACATGGATACATTAAAATAAAGCTCTGCAACACTGGTAGCAAGGCCCGTTGAGGAGGTGGAGGATGATGCCAGTGCTGCAGCTCTGAAACAGCAACGGCTATCTTTTAGATCAGCTAAAGCTGATGTGGGTCAAAACTTTGTTCTTTCATTGTTTTTTCTTCTTTTTTCCCATTAACCATCTGATTTATCTGGTGCCCTTGTACACTGATCAGCCATAACATTAAAACCACCTGCCTATTATTGTGTAGTTCCCCCTTGTGCCGCTAACATAGCACAGGTAGCCTTAGAGGTGTGCATGCGGGATAGGGAAAACTGGGAAAAGCTTGTCTGTTCACTTGCTCCTCCTTTCCCATTGCTCTTGCCATGTGCTCTAGCTGTAGGTCTACTCATTCATTCTGTAAAACATGCAGTTACCTTTAGGAAGAAGCTGCATTGAGATGGGAGATGAGATGGATTATTGTTTTGGCCTCTTTGCCAGGGTATCCCAGTGGGGCTTACTAGTTTTATACTATGGTCACAAGCAGGGCCTGGACTACAGTTAAATTGTCTTATTGTTGATAGAAGATAATTCTATACATCTTGAAACACTAAAATGTGTTTTAAACAACTGGTATTTTTAGTTCATTCTGGTAACTTTATAGTTCCATTTTTTTCTCTTTCTTCAGTTTCAGTGGAGCTGGCTGCCAGTTTACTGAAGGAGTCACCCTGTGTGAGGTCCCTTCACAGTTTGCTGTGTTTAAGGCACTGGGACACATGAGTGGTTCTCTTGTTTGCTGTGACTGGACTACTGAATCTATGGTAACATCCCTAGACATCCCTTAGTGTAGGCTGCTGCTCCATTCATGGCCTCAGCTCACTTAGGTTTAGCTTTGGTTTGTTTCTTTTGAGTAACGGAAGTGCATTCTAAATGACTATATTTTAAAAGATTTTAATAATATTTTAAAGAAGGTTTTGTAGTTAAAGAATATTTCAATAGTTTTATCTGGAATCTACTCTGTTAATTTCCAATCACTTACTGATGTGTTTTTCAGTCATATCACGTTGTTTCCTTTAGTTTTTCAACCTAATCAAAAAGTTCATATTGAATCATGTCTCTGCCCCTTCAGTGAATGAGTCTATGTGCCTTGTTTAATTGTGGATTAAAGGTTCTTGGTATTTGGCAATTATTTTTTGGTCAGTTTTCCAGTTGCTTATTTCCTGGGGTGTATATCCCCAGGTGGTGTATTTGGTTTTCGTTTCTAATACAGCCACTAAAAATAATTCTCCCATCTCATTTCCTCTGTCACACACTTTATTATGATAAACTTGAGACTTACAGTATTTTGAGTTATAACTAATGACAGTGAAATCCAACTTGGACATGCCCATACGATTTAAATGGCTTTTTTAAATTTAAATTTATTTTTTTTTAACATTATTTTACACAGAGGCTAGCTCTTTCTGCTTCCAGTCCTGGACCAGCTCAGTGGTGGACACACAAAGAAACAGGAATTAAAAAAACAATTAGTGCACATTAGTGTTTTGTTTGTTTCTGGATTTTTTGTCAGTCCAATCTGGCAAGACTCCTCATCTAAATACTTTTGCAGACTCCTCACATGAGGAGAAAACATTTGCTTGATGTAACTACAGCCACTAAATTATGCCATAGAATGTATACTGACTGAATATACGGACTGAAGTGTCCCCGCACTTTTGAAATGTAACATCTTGGTCAACTTCTCACAAATTCTTAGCAACTGTGGTTTTCCAGTGATGGGTTCATCCTCATGTTAGGCATACAGGATGTTGCAGAGGAAGAAATGTTGCAGAAGTGAGAAAACGGAAATAAGCACATGGTATGGTTAGAGAGGGGACTCTGTTTCACTAGCTGACCTTTTGACCTTTAGGGTTGGCTGTCAGATGCTTAACAGAATGACATTGTAGATTTGAGTGTTGGTTTTCCAATATTGGGTACACCTGAAATGCTGAAAACATACACAGAAGCAGAAAAAGCATGTAACAAGTGACTCATCAGACCAGTCTGAACTGGTGTTCCGATTGTATCAGCAATAAAACATGGTGTTGCAGCAATTTGTTCTTGCTAAGTATTGAATATTTTACTAATAACATGAAACTACACATTAAATCATCGGTCCACATGACAAATAGCATCATCCTGTCCTGCAGTTTTTCTGATTTCAGAGAACATGTGCTAGAATGAGAGGGCATTAAAAACTGTCTGCTTTGATGTTTGGCTTTACTTTTAAGTGGTAAGTGGGATAACCATGTTATGAATCTTCCTCTAAACATTTAGTCTTGTCCATACTGGATGATTATACAGGGTATGGCTATTAAATAATGAGACTAAGAAACTGTTTTTCCTTTTGATCACACACTTTTGTCATATTCAAATTTTCATGCAAAATTTGCTGAACGGTCTCTTTATCAATGGAGACCATTTCTGCTCTCATTCTTAAACTGAGTCCTCGACCATTTCCAATGATTTCTTCAGTTTGTTGAATGTTTTCAGAAGTTTTTGATGTGCACGGGTGCGCAGAACATTCATCGTCTTGGACATCCTCTCTGCCTTCACTAAATCTTTCATTTCATTCAAACACACATGCACGTGACATGCAGTGTTCCCCATACAATGTTCGAAAAGATTCAGCTGCTGTTTTGTTCAGTTTCACCAAAAACTTCAAGTTAATCGTTGCTCAACTTTTAAGCTAATCTCAATTGGTGACATTTGACTTGTAACTTCAACTAGTACTTGCACTGTTGTGACTACAGTAAATAATGGTTATTCTAAAAGATCAAATGTCTCACAGTTCGGACAGATGGATTTGTATTACAGGAAAACATAAATAAAGGAACAAATAGTGGATAAAGGATAAAATTCTATCAATATAAGAGAAATTGGAGATTTAAGAGAAACTGCAGTTAAAAATGTATCATAAAAAAATTAATTAAGGATGGACATCGACAAAATAATAAGGCAAAGTCAGACTGAACTAAAATCAAGATAAAAAGTCAGTCTTTAAGTCTGATTTAAATTTTCAATGGGACAGGACTTGAAGGATAACTCTGGTATTTTTTAACTTACTGTTTTTTAAAAAGCCCTCAGTGGTTTCGCTCCACAGCAACCAGCAAAATTGATAACAGGATTTTCCAACATTTGTAAATAATCTGTGTCCCATGTTAGCAAACACGACAGAAGACCTTTCTCAGTCTACGTTCTTGTCTGTACTGTTCTTATTTACTGTGAAACATCATTAGTCATGGCCCAACTGAGTCTGCATCTAGCCAAGTACAGCCCAAATGACCAGAAGTGTTCTCACTCTGCCTGTTTTATCCTGTGTACTTTTGAGGCTGACTATTGTGGACTTGGGGTAGCCAAGTGTCCCAGAGTGCATTTTATGATGGCACAGATTTTGAGCCTGGCTCAAAACTGGGCTAGGGCTGCTAATACATGTTTTGCAAGTTTTGATATCATTCCTGGTGATAAAGTAACCATTTACTTTTTTGTAAGAAAAGCCTATTTGCAAAATTGCCCCAATGTTTTCGGATATGAGGAACCTCTGAATGGGCGAGACCAACTAGTCATCTTTGGCAGCCAACAGCCGAGCTCCAGAGATGACTGGCCGGTCACTTTCCATCAATATAAGATAAGGGCATGGTTATTTACTGCTACTCTGTACAGAGAAAGGGTGTTGTCGGGTGATGGTAGACAAATAGTTTTTGTGCCTTACCATAGTAGTCATTACAGTCCCTCTAGTAGTAATGAATTTTGTTGCAGACTGGGAAGGCACTTCTCATGATGATAGGCACATCAGATAAGAAAATGCTGATAAAAGCATTAAAAGTGAGGATGAGTTATTTTTCTTTCTTTTTAAAATAAAAATATACTTCATAGGACACAAAATATTTACTGAAACCTGCACCAGTTTTTGGAGTGAGTGTGAAGTCCCAGTCAGCATGGAAGACGCACTGACATGTTCCCTTGCGAGACATATTTGGGCAACTCTGTGGCAACTGCAGATGACCCTGTATGTACGAAGAAGACGAAACAGGAACAGCCCCTGTTTTGGCAGGTATTGTCATGTCACATCAGACAACAGCATATGCCTCATGGGACTGAAAACAGGACGTGAATCAATGGACACAGTCAGTCACACTTCCTGACTTCCTAGCAGAAACTAAGAAGAAATGTTATCATGTTTATTCTGAACACTTTAAGGATTGTGGTATGTTGGAAAAAATAAGACAGATTCAGTTGAGTAGTAATGAGGTGGCAGATACTTCTAACAGGGATACTATCACTCATTTTCTTCAAAATTATACTGTCTGATGTTTCCACCCAATGTTCAAACTTTGGTTTGGTGTCCAAAAACAGAAAACAGAGAGAACTTGACATTGAAATGCAGAGAGTAAAACATCATAGTATAATATGCTAACAATGAAAAAGTTGATGACCAATTGCAAGCCTTCTTGATAGTGCTGACATCCAAAGCAGAGCAGATTATCATATTAGTTCTTTAGTGTCACACCATTTCAGTTTTGTATAATCCTGCTCTGCCAGAGTATCTCTCACAAAAAAGATTGTTTAGCAGTGCCCCGATTGACAGAAGCTGAGGATTCAAAGACAGTCCTGAACTATTACCTTACAGTTCAGCCTACTCTAGCCAGCCAGGCTATCTTGTATGGGTTGCTAGAATAGGTATGTTAATGGATAGCTGTGCAAGTGGTCACTCTGTCACCAAGCCTCTGGAACTGCAAGGGATTAATGTTAACGTCAAGTAGACATCAAATATTACTGGTATAGTATGATGTTAGATGATGAAATGATACAATAGAAACTATGTTTGGCACCTATATAATGTCAGTCCACCACCTTGGTCCTGACTGAAATAACAGGTATTGGATGGATGCCATGAAATTCATTCAACTACATTTATGTTATGACTTCATTTAGCGACCTGGATTTCACTTCAAAATTTAAATGTGGTAGCATCTGTTCAGCTGTCCCAGATACTCACCAAAACAATCACTGGTCACCCTATATAACTAAAAAGGAAACTAGGAACAGCATATACACAATGAGGCTCCAGATGCATTAGTTATTTCTCACTTCAAATGTATTCAGAAACTGTGCCTAGTGAAGTGTTTACAAAGCATTTGCTTTATTAAGATAAGGACTGATACCAGCAGTTTCTTACTGCAGTTCAACCATCATCAAAATAAATTCTCATATTTCCAAAGGATGGTCATTATGAAAAGGGCTCTTGCATAAAGGAAGTAAAAGTGGGGGGTCTGATGTTGGAGTCAACATAGACACGAAGGGAAGCCTGCTGCTGTGACTGGTAAGTGCCTTATCTCACACTGAAAGAATTTGACCAAATGACACACTCACTCTTGATAAGCGACAGATGATTTCCATGACCAGGACTAACTTGAGTGCACTGTAGCATTATTCATTCTGCTGAGTAAACCCCATCAGCCCAATGTGTGGCAAGATTTTCCAATACAGTCAGGTTTATCATCCATAATGGAAACTGAAGCTACAAAATATACTTAGTTTGTTCACATTATGTATTGTTAAATAAAGGTGGATTACATATACTACGAGCTGTTCTGTCCTTTCCATTTACATAAATGAGTAGGGCAGCATACTAGAAACATCTCTGTATATAATGCAGTCCAGTTTAACACCACCACAAAGGTAGACTTTATGGTTGGAAAAATTTATTGGATTGATTTAGATTGTACAGGTATACCTAATAAAATGGCCACAGAGTGTACATTCAAAGCCTACAATAACAATCTAAAATGACTTTGTTACATAACCTTTCCATTGCTCTGTCATGCTGAAAGAGTTCAGTATGTAAAAAGTAGGAGTTAAAAGGGATAAGCAACAGAAAACTGGCCTGTGTTTACCTGCATGTGGTTTGGGTGAGTAAGTGGGTGAGGTTATGGTGAACCAGACTAAATGTACAGACAGAGGACTGGTGCGCTGCATTCATGAATACACTTGCATCAAACAAACATCTCAACTTGCTCAGTTACATAACATGACCAGTTCCTGTTGATCCATCATAAGACCAGACAAAACACACAAATAGAGACTGAAACGCATCACATACCTGCTCTCAAATGCTGAAACAAGCATAAATCCAGATAAGCCCTGCAGCGATATCACAGATAACACACACTGGACTCTTGGCATCTTTGCACCAGTTTGGACTTGGCCTGGATCTAGCTTGGATCCACCCAATGTTTCCTTGGTTGTCCTGGTGTATCCACAAAACAGCACAATGGGGAGAAATGTAGAGGCACTGAAAACTGGAACTACATAAGTACCGTGAAATATCAATTATGTTTAGTTCCTGGACTCCTTAGTTCTTTAGACTTTCAAATATTCTGCTGTAACTTGTCAAAAACTAAGTCCAGGTCCAGCTTACTTGTTGTTTCCAAAATTTTAGGTAAGGTTAGTTGGACTTAGTCTTGAGAATCAAGACTGAACTGTCAAGAATGAACCTTCAGTCTCAAAATGCAAATCAAGGTTCATATTTACCCTTGGAGATTTGCAAAAGCAAGTCCTCTTACCTCAACAACAAAGCAGATCATATGTTGTTACCTTTAAAACAGGCCATATTAGTGTTTTCCTTTCTGATGCCCCACTCAGTAGGACAATTTTCTTTCGGTGTCCTCCAGGACTGTTACAAATGACTCCTTGCCAGAATGACTGATATAAGCATTTTCTGATGCCACCTGTATGGTTAAGGTCTGGCTGTGTTCTGACAATTACACTAATAGCACGAATCACTAACAGATATTCTACAATTATTCATATGTTATTGCCTCAAGTTTTATCACAGCTCCCCTAGCCTTCTATCACTATTCCTATCACTGTTTCTAATTCTCCTATTCCCCCTACTCCCTACCACCACAACTCACTAAAACAACCTGCATACTTTTAAGGAAAGGAGAGGCCTGGGGCTGATTCAGTTGAATATAAGAACTCTTCTTCAGCACAAAAAATTAGATCACCTCTGAACTATCATCAGATTGACACTGTCAGTGAGGAAAGCCAATAGTGAATTCCACTAAAGGCAACAATGCCACCTCCTTGTCCACAGATGTAAATTCCAGTCAATGTGTAGTATCTGATCATGCTGAAACATGTATAGATTCTAACAGATATTTTGCTGCAGCTGGTTAACTATTTGTAAAAGTCAGCATGGGCTTTGCTAATTATGAGTAATTTAGAAACTGATGCTTTACAAACCATGTCACACAGTTTAACCCTCTGAATGCCTCTTGGTTTTCCCTCCAACCTTTCTATCCCCAAGGATGGGGAATACCGTAAGCCTAAATACTGTACATAGAGTCCATGCTTTTCAAGTCAATGTGCATTTGTAGTGTATTAAGTCATAAATTCTGGGCTTCATGTGGATGTCCACAAAGGGGTCTGTGCAGACCCTTGTAGACTTTGGTAGATGATGATTTCCATCAGAAAAGCATGAACTGACCTTTAGTGTTGCTAAAACTCATACTGCTTCAAACGTAACAGTAAACAACACTTAAACTTTGAATATCTCTTTCCCCTTGCTTTCATTTTTAGTACATATTTTCCTACTTCGAGTTCTGACTTACCTCCACCCCACCCCTTCCTTCCTACCTGCAGAGGAGAGTGACTCACTGTCTCTTTTCACCACTTTTACACCATGAGGGCCTGTGAGTCAGTGTTTGCAAATGTGAACAGTTGTCTCAAAACCTTGATAACAATTTACTTATTCCTGTCAGTGTTTTGCAAGATGCAAATCTGTGTCTGGGCAAGAGGACAAAACAAATAAATTCAAGATGGCAATGTGAAGGCTAGTGCCCTTCAACCCATTTTGAGGCCTGTATCACAGAGTGAGATTAGATGGTTAGCCAGATAATTTTGGTTGTTTGTTGTATATAGCCAAGTCACTTCTAGTCAACTCTATATGCAATTTTCATCTTTTTCTTGCTGTATAGTTCTTTTTTAAAATATAATAGTTTTCTTTCTGAAACTCAATTAAGACAACTTAAAACAACAGACAACTTAAAATGTTGAAACAGTTGAAGAGTAATCATTAGTAGGCCTGCTGTTTACTCTGCTCCAGTTGTGTGATGATGATGATGATGTGAATTGTGCTTTTATTATATATCTTGGATGTTGAGTATCAGTTTCTGCCAGCCTAATGACGTAATCTAGAATAGGACTCAACAAAACACAAAAAAGCCACCTTAGGTGTACATTTGTGTGCAGAAGCAAAAACAGGCACTATTATTAATATTAATATTACTGCAATTAAGACAAAGTTTAACTGACTACATTCATTGACTAACTCCTCATCCAACCCTATCCCTCACCTAATGACACATAGAAATCTTAATTATAGCTAACCACAAGGAAAACATTTTAACACAGTACAGTCTTAATATGTCATTTTGGAAATGAATCACAATCATGAATGAATCACCTGAAAAAGTAATGAAGCATGTTAGCGATGAGCCTCCAGAACAGCTTCAGTACTCCATGTTATAGATTCTCCAAGTGTATGTAAATGTATTGAAGTCACAAATATATGGGACATGTTCCTACCATTGTCAAGGCAGTGGTGAATTGTCTTAGTTGATTTCAGTCTTCTAATTTTAACAGTGTTAGTGGTGAGATCTATGCAGAGTTGCCAGGTTTGTGTGTTTTCTTCAACAAGTGGACTATTTTGATGAAGTGATGAAGAGTGAGATATAGATATTGCAACCTGCTGTGCCATGCATTTTCAGACTTCAGATTTGCCATCACTGACTCTCTTTTGAATCCCAGGAGATCAGCTGTTTCAGAAATACTTGAACCAGCCGTCTGACACCAACAGTCATGCCATGGTCAAAGTCACTGAGATTACATTTTCTCTCCATCCTGATGTTTGATGTGAACATTAACTGAAGCTCCTGGCCTGGATCTGGATCAGGATTTCATACAATGCACTGCTGCCACATTATTTGCTGATTTGACTGATAATTGCACAAAAAGGTGTTCCTAATAAAGTGCTAGGCAAGTGTAAATGGACGTGGTTAAACAATATACTCAGCACTTACAGAAGACAGTCAGACAGGCTAAAGCTGCCAGACAGGGCTAATGCTATCACTGAGGACACAGAGGTCACATTGTCTGTATTTTTCTGGGAATCTGACAACCTGAAGAACAGTTTTCGTATTAGAATTTGAAGATACCAGTATTTTACACTGTATTGATGTACAGAAATTAAGAAATACATAAGTGGATAAATCAAATGTTTTCCACCATAATTTTTCCCTGCTGGATAGAAAAAAGAAGGACTCTTGGAAAACAGCTTTTGGGGTGTTATGTTGAGAAAATATGAAACGTACAGTTTTGTTGTTGGGAGGCTCCTGGCTACAGCCCTGCTGTTACATGAATCATAGTCTGTAGACACAATGTTTTTATATTCCAAGAATGTAACCTGTAACCTCAAAAAGAAATTTGCTGATTTTTTTTGTTTTTGTTTTTACATGTAAGGCCACTTGATCCTTTCAATACAAAACCTCCAGGAATAAAGACTTACACACACCTCCCTGCAGTGATTCACGCTTCACAGGGCTATGACAAACATGCCCTTTCAACCTCAGTCAACTTTCCTCTGCTGTGTTTCCCAGTAGCCCCTGTAAACCTGTGAAGGTTCTCTCTTCCAGAGTGGTCAGTACAAGTCAAGGCTTGACCCTGAGCACATTCTTCCATCAGCTTCACAGCTGGTGAAGTAAGAGCTTTACGACAATAACAGAGAGAAAAACAGAGAGTTCTTTCTCATAAGTGGTGCACAGATCCTGTTTTAACCATTCTGCTGGTTGTAGGGTATGTGTTAACCCAGCCTAGCCCACTCCACCGTATGCAAATGTTCATACTTGTTTCCCATGGCCATCATGGAAAAACTGTGTAAAGTGTGAACATCCAGCTCCATCTATTTATAAAATCTTAGTCATTTTTCCTATGCCGGCACTTTTTTTTTGAGAAGCAGACCCCTGTGACATGTATGCTTTCTCACCACTCCCCCCTCTCATTTCATATGAACAACACACACGGACTGAAAAAGAGAAGAAAAAGATAGGAAATATGTGAGGAGTCAGAAACAACACTGCTGAGATCATCCAGCAGCAGAGCTACACCTCCAGATTCCAGCTAATGCAAGAAAAATGAGAGCAGCAACAGGAGACAACAGCAGACCTAATTCTGTAATACATACTAATGCACACAGTGCACGCCACAGGAATTTATTTGATCTGGATCTGCTGTCAACAGGATTTAGACCAACCCTGCCTCATATAAGTAATATTCTCTTACTATTAATTAATATGGCCATTATGCTCTGAGGGAAACATAATAGCTGACTGGATTACATTTAGTGGCATGTACAGCTTTTTAGCAGCCTCAACCAAAATTGCACATATAAGGTGGTGGTCCTGGATCTGTTTCATGCCTGTGACTTTTACAGTACCAAGAGAAAGCGCACATAGTATCCATTCCAAACAATGAGTGTTCTACTACTAGACACATATGTGGTTAGAGAGGGGGAAGCTGAGGTGGCCTGCTGGTTGGGATGATTAGTAACAGGAAGTAACTCATGGAGAATGAAAGTGACACACTGGAGAAAATATGTGTGTGTGTGTGTGTCTGTCTGTGTGTGTTTTGACAACAATAAGAAATGTTCTAAAGTTAGTATATGATGATGCAGATGCAGAAATGCATCTGTTTTGAGATGTTGTGTATCTCAATTACCAGCAGAGTGATGATCACTTTGTTTCTTGTGATGTTTTATTTCTATTTCCAAGCTTTATTGTGGATTGTGTAAGGATGGGCTTTTTGCAGTTGTGCAACTCTGTGTTATATAACACTTTTAAAGAAAACATGCCAAGGACAAGAATTGCTATCTGAATCAAGATTATATATATATATATATAATCTTGATATATATATATATATATATGTATATATGTGTGTGTGTATATATATATATATATATATGTATATATGTGTGTGTGTGTGTGTGTATATATATATATACACATATATACATATATATACATATATATATACATAATACCATCAACACCTTGAACACAGAAATCAACACCTCTGTGACACTAAGCATCGTGTGTGACAAAGTAATCTATGCTCAAAGGTCCACCTACCATCTTACCATCTTTACCAATGTCTCATGGTCCTCATTATCAGATGGAACTAGCTCTGATGCCATCATGTGACCTGTGGTGTGGAGAGGTAAACTTGAAATTATTTGCTCACTCATACTGTTGCCAAAGCCAAGAATGGAATGAACTTCCATGCTCATCTGTTAGATAGTTTTTGTTGCAGGGCTACTGTAATAGACTGAAATACTTCATATCTATTCTTTGGTCTTAGGTGCAAGCAGAATGCAGTCTTACATATATCAGATATCTGCAAATCATTCCACAGTGATACTGTATGGTAAGTTCTTAACATGTCAGTGCAATTAGGCCCACCCAAGTGACGAGTTTAACTGGTGAGAAATAACACTGTTACAAGTGACTGGCAAAATACAATGGTCGAATTTTATTTTGTGTGATGTAACAGATACAGTGTTTTTTAAATTAAATATTTTTTTTTTTACCATAGATATATATCCAGGGTTACGACACTAGAGTCCTGAGTTTAAGTATGAGTGCTGCTTCTTAGTGCCACTCAGTGGTACCATAAAATTACTACAGGACATCCACTGTAAACCAAAGTCTCAAGCCAAATCTGAGAAAATTTAGTTCTGTACATAAACCAGAGTTTTAAAGTAAGTTTATACAAATAAACAAATGACTTGGAATGAGCAAAACTACTATTGTATACAAATGGGACATAGAAGATAGGTATAGAAGACAACCTTTTCACCAGAGGGCCTTCAAATAGACACTGTTCAAATCCCAAAGAAACGTATTTGCTTCAGAACATTGTGTACATAATATACAACAAATAATGCACTATTACACAATAAAAAAAATGTGTGTTTTTAAACAATTGCAATTTTATTAAAAATGAATGTTGTTTTACAGGATTTATTCTGGTTAGTCAAGTTACACATAATAATTGGTAAAATTATGTGAAAAAAGTTTTCATTTACATGCCAATAATTAAAAAACATTGCAAAACTGTAAATCATATCCATAGCAAAATATTTTTGAGTGGTGATGGGGGCTTTTTTTGTTTTACAAAAAATGAAAAAAATGTTTTTAAACGTGTTGATAAGATTTTTGACATATTGAATTATTATTTAACAGATATTTACTGTTATTTGAAAAGAAAAAAACTGAATTACATATTTAAAAAAAAACAAAACAATAACAAAGGTTCTACCAAGTACTACCACTTCTGTTCCAAATGAGACAAAGGTGTTAAAAATCCGCTTTTCACTGCGAAATGAGCTCAAAATCAACTTAACTTTTCCCATTCACTCTCTATGGCTTTTATCACTACGGATATAATATATTTTTGGCAACAAGGGTGTCGCTGTTTCCACTATACTGGTAGCGGTAAGGAGACAGTAGAGCATTGGTGGGAAAGCAACAATACAGTTTACAGTCAAAACGTTTTCTTTAGCGGTGGTTTAACGATGTTTCACTGTCTATCGCCTGTCGAAAAGTAAAAACGTAAATGGGACCAATTTTTACAATTTTACCTAACAGAGGACACGACTAGTAGAGGTAGGGATTCATCAGAAGAGGCGCTCGCCGCTAGAGGAGGAAGAAGAGGACGAGAGTAAGAAACATTTCATGACGTAGAAATACAGCGCCACAGCAGTTAGAACCCCAGCTAGCCTCGTTAGCCGGTTAGCCTATGCTCGGATAGAAGATTATTGACAACTTCCTGGCTCATGTTGGCGGGTGTTTTATCTGGTTAGATGGTCCAGCGGCCGTCCCGGTGCCCAGTAGTTGTTTGGTTTTGTTTCAAAAGGTAGTCGTCATGGCAGAGGAGGAGGATTTATCACCAAACCTTCTGACACAGGGGATAATAAACGGCAATGGCGACTTCGTAGCTCCAGAGGGTTTATGCTGGGTGTCAGTGCTGTCCTGTCTGTTGCTCGCTTGTTCTTATGTCGGCAGTTTGTACGTGTGGAGGAGTGACCTGCCGAGGTGAGCCGAAGATAGCTCTTTGTTAGACATACTATGGCTTTACTGCACTTTCCTAACGTTATGTGATTCAGTTATGTGCATTCTGACATGATTTAGTTTCTTATCCATACATTTGTGGCACAGGATTCAACGTGCTTTCATGTAAAGTCACAAATATTATACATCATACAGAAGTCATACACGGTACACAGCTTCTCTCCGAGCATGTTCTCCTCATACTGCATGAGACAGACAACATTAGCGCCGCTCTGTGGCCAGCAGTGAACCGTCTCAGACTAGTGAACTGGAGCTGCAACCCTGTCCGGACTGACCAGTGTAACCAGACACAGAGCACAAACATGACGCCACCAGCAGCTGGTTAGCTTAGTTTAAGACTAAGACTGGGAACAGGGGACAACAGTTAGCCTGGCCGTCACAAAATCCACCAACCAACACCTCTTAATCTGCCTAAGAAACATTCTTGGTCTTATTTGTTTAATCTTTACAGAAACCAAAGTGTAAAAATGACAACCTGTTGTTTTACAGGGGGTTATGGACTGGAATATTTCTTAGCTGGTGGCAGTTGCTTGGCAACCAGCAAAGATTCCAAGAAGTTACAGGTCCAGTCAGTATAGGACCACTGTGTGATATTTGCGGTGATCTATTGGCAGAAATAGAATATAATAAATAGATTTTTATTTGTGTAAAATCTCCTTAAACTAATAATCATATTTTCATTCGTTTAAATGAGCCATTTACATCTATACAGGCAAGAGGTTCTCTTACATGGTGTATACCATGTTGAATTGACATGTTTCTGTAATAGCCCAGAACAGACAAACTGAACCAAACAATGACTCTGTATGATATCTTTCGCATTTTTACATTGATGCCACAGCCTGAGCTAACTTCTGGGCTGGCCCACAAAATATATCATCCCTGCACCATTCTATTACCTATACTTTACAGACCAACAGCTAAACAGCAGAATGGCCATTCACAAACCAAAGGATGATGTTACGGTGGCTAGGTCCATTTTTATATACAGTATGTAGTTGACCCCATTTTGTCACCTGACAACCACCATAGACTGGTTGCAATCTGCACTCTCACTGCAAGACAGTAGTGACAAAATCCTACACATGGGTCCTTTAGGCACTGTGTGGATGGATTGGAAATAACTATACCAAAGTAAGAATACCCTGACTGAGAATGCTCCATGGGATACATGAGAAGCCAGATACCCTTAAAATGATATAATTTTTTAAATGGAGTTTGGTCCAACATCCAGCACATAAAAGATATAATGGCAGGCTTGGTAACATTCTTGACTGCTATAAGGTGTTGCAGATCGGCTGTGTCAGCTCTTGTGTCTCCTGTTCTCTGTGGTGGTGATGATGATTGTGTGTACTGGTCTATTCTCAGGGATCACCCTACTGTGATAAAAAGACGCTTCACCAGTGTCCTGATTGTGTCGGGACTGTCTCCTCTCTTTGTGTGGGCATGGAGAGAATTCACCAGTGTCAGGGTGAGTCCATGTCTCAGAGGCTGCTGATTACTGTCTGTACATTCAGCTTTAATACCTGAGGATTAAACTTTACATATGTTCTGTTGTGTCACGTTGCACTATGACACATTAGCTGTTGTATCATCAGACAGAACCTGGCTTTTTTTACTTACTGTGTGTGTTTTTGTGTGTCAGACTGGTCCGTCATTACTGGCTCTTATGGGCATCCGGTTTGAGGGCCTTATTCCTGCCATCATACTTCCTCTGGTGCTCACAATGGTAAGAAACACATCCTACACAATGTTGGCCATGTTCATGTAGGTGTTCTACAAACAACCTGCAGGCTGATTTGACCTGCTTATCCACATGTTTGGCAGCTGCAGCAGCAGTGGATGTTGTGACACAGCTCATGTGGACAATTATGGTACTATCCAATCTGTGTCCAAAATCATACTACATCTCTGAGTTATAACTCAAATATGAACACACATACATTATAATCTTTGTCTTCTATTTGGGGGAGAATCATGCTCCAAGTTTTGGAACTACAGTTCGCATGATGCTTTGATAACAGGAAGTATAATGTAAATTATAATGTATGAAGTCAGTGAGCTGAGCTGTGGGCCACAAGTTGACCTGTATTTGGTGACATTTGGGCAAATTGGCACCATTAAAATGAAGCCGAAGAAGCCAGCAGCCAAACTAACTTCCCCCTTTCACCTCATCTTTATCTCACTTTTCTCCCTATGAGCCAGAAATGAATTAGAAATGGATCAGGTTCTGTATAACTGATGCAGGTCACACACTATAAAAATGCAGTGGTTAGCTCCAGCCATTATTATTTAATGGAATGCTCAAGTGCCTCTAAAATAATTTAAAGAGACATTAGAATTGATCCCAAGATGTCTGCATATGTGTTACTATGTTCAAATGAAACCATAATTTCAATGCAACTGTAAAATCTTTGTGAGTTTGTTTGACAACAGTTACTATTTGATAAATATTTGCTTCCTTTATGATAACTTTGCATGTATGGCAGATATGACTACACACTAATAGTTGAAAACACTAATAGTTGGGCTATTGTATGTCACAAATAACTGATTACATCCCAAGTCCTCCAACTCTAAAAGTTTGAACCTGTGTGCGCTACAGGTCCTGTTTCTGGGTCCCCTCATGCAGTTGGCCATGGACTGTCCCTGGAGCTTCATGGATGGGATCAGGGTAGCCTTTGGTGAGACAGCTAACATGCTATAGATTTTGCCCTCTTTTTCTCCATGGTATCAGGGATTGAGAGCCTTTTCAAACCACTCCGCAACTTGTTGCTTTTGACACATTTCAACATTGAAACAGTTCTGTTTTTGTGTTGTCCAGTGAAGTGTAAATGAAGTGCTGTCTCTACAACAGAGGAAATAAGCTCCTGCTCTCTCTCTGTTCTCCTGCAGACCCGTGGTTCTGGATGTTGTGTTTCAGTGACATGCGCTGGTTGAGAAATCAGGTGGTAGCACCGTTAACAGAGGAGCTGGTGTTCAGGGCCTGCATGCTGCCCATGTTGGTGCCTTGTGCTGGCCCTTCAATTGCCATCTTCACCTGCCCTCTCTTCTTCGGAGTGGGTGAGTGCTGACAAAATCAGAACTCATCTACATGGTAGGGTGGCCCTTTAAATGTCGATGTGTTGATGCATCCATCGAGAAAACCCTGAATCGACTCATTATACTACTTTTTAGCTGCCTTACAGTACACAGCAGTGTAGGAGCAACAGTGTGGCAGGCTGTAAACTTAACAACCAAGTCTTGTTTTAAAATGATTGAACCACCAGACTACCTGTGAGGGAAATAGAAGGTGATAGAAAGAGCAGGTAGCACAAAGCAACACTTCTTTTTCTCACTTCTCTTTCACACTTTCTTTTTGCTTTGCTGCTGATACTCTCAGTTCTAGTGTCCGGCTAACAGCGCTGTCAGCAGCCCGGCAGGAGAGAAAAACCAGCACTTATACTTTCTCTGACTGTGTGGAAATCTGATATTTTCACATCCCTGATGAACAAAGCCATCTAAGTTTGTAGGTAAAAGATGACTGTCATGCACAGGAGTATGATAGGGGTCATTAGAACTGACACTATGTGTGCAGGGAAGTGAATGATATATTTTTTGTATTTGTGTGCAAGGTGTAATGAAGATAAAACATCAGTAATACTGCTGAATGATTATAAAAACAAAAATGTATAAATAGCCTGAACCATCAAACCACAAGCACCTGACCAACTGGGAACAGCACTAGAACATGGTGTCCACACAAGTATTCATGATGTTGTGTTTATATGACTCCAGAATGGGATCGGCATGGAAGAAGTTTTTATCAACCAATTTCAAATACCTGCTGTTCAGTTTTAGATCTTTGGTTGTATTTTCCCCTACATTCCAAGCCACAATTATTTAAAATAACAGCTTTGTTGACAAATTGATTAGCTGTGTTATATTTTCATAAACCTGAAACAGCAGTGGTGTGGTAATGGTAATGGTAACAGCCCTACTGTCAGACCTTAAGTTTGATTACTTACAGTATACTTTGGTTACTATACTGATATCAGAAAAGTGATGCTAACATGGAGCTGATGCATCCTGTGCCTCCACATAATGAACCAACTGTGAGTCAAACTGCACCTCACAGCACTCAGATGAACATTTCTGTTTTTGAATTTGTTCTTAAATTTAGTTTAGAATCTGAGTAGCAGTCATGAGGACTTGTTGAGGACGGCAGCAGATACATTGCTAATGTAAATCCCAACATTTTGAAACAGATAAAATAGCTGCTGCTCACGTGTTTGATGCACAGTTGATTCATGTCACTGCATTTCTGGGTCACTTATGCTGTCGCCTGTCTTACAGCTCACTTCCACCATGTGATCGAGCTGCTGCGGTTCAGACAGGGGACGCTGTCGGGGATCTTCCTCTCTGCAGGTGAGATCTTGTGTTGAAAGAGTGCAGTGCATTCTTCTGACTGTATCACATGGTCTGACTGGGACAAGCTGATGATGAACTTCCTTTTGTTTTGGTCTGTAACAGTGTTCCAGTTCTCCTACACAGCAGTGTTTGGGGCCTACACTGCTTTTATCTTCATCAGAACAGGTGAGAAGCTTTCATTTACATCTTACACTTACAGACAAAATTATGGATTTTCTATCACATTTTTTGTTTTCGCACCAAACCCTATGGATTACCACATAATCATACTACTATAATTAGAGAGTGGTGTGTGTGTGTGTGCATGTTTGTGCGTGTGAGTGTCTGTTCCATCTAGAAAGCAGCAAGGGGCATAAAATTTTCAGGGCACTTATTTCTAAATAGAGCCTTTCCCAACCCGTTTGACTTTGCCATTCGTATTTCCTTTGTGCATAATACTGTGTGATATACAGTAATATTATGACACCACACCAGTTCAGTGCAACTCTGCTGACTCCAATGTGCTTTATTGTAGAGGCCTGTGTACACACCTCCTGTACATTGGTCAACATGGTGTTAATGTTTCCTCCTTCCTGTGTGTTGCAGGTCACCTGATGGGTCCAGTCCTCTGCCACTCCTTCTGTAACTACATGGGTTTCCCTGCCATCAGCACAGCCCTGGAGCACCCGCAACGCCTCACCGTCCTCTCCTCCTACCTGCTTGGGGTCATCCTCTTCCTCCTCTTCCTCTTCCCCTTCACTGACCCTTCCTACTATGGCCTCCCCACACCAGTCTGCACCCTCACTTCCTCCCCCAGCTCCCTCTGCCTCTCCTGATCCCTGTTTTTGGGAAGTTAGAGATCAGGTCAGGTCCAGTTTGGACCGACAGTGCGAACAGCCATGTGAGCTATGTTGCCATGGAGAGGTGAGGAACTCTTTTGTCAAGACATTTACATGACATGTTTCAGTGAATCAGCTGAAGCTCTTACACAGAATGACCCAGTTTGCGTGGGTGTGATTTATGTTGATGTGAGCGAACTCAAGACCGTCCACTCTCAAGGACAGCTTCTGTAATTGCTGGGCTACGCTGCCACCCTGAAATGTGATTGTAGTGTAGATATACGCAACACTGAAGGACAGTTCCTCTTCAGATCCTTGTATGCTGGTAGATCTCATCAATGAGATAAAGCATCATAATGTACCATTTTGGTGTACTCACTTTCTACTCAGTCTGCCTCGTCTTTTTAAGGGATAATTTTGGTTTACTTTAATTTGGGTTTTATTTTTGTAGTTTTAGGCCATCATTCAGCCATTGGCTTTAATATCTTGGTATTGGCCAAGAGTTGGGCTCTAAGTATTATCAGAATTTCATGTGGGCTCACTTTCCATTTTTCCACTTCAAATGAAGTGGTTTAGATAATCCAGACAAACTGTTGGTTTGTCTGATTGGCTGACTGTGATTCTTTCCCCTCATAACTAGTAGTATAATGGCCAAAACTATGAAAATAAGAGTTTTTTTCCTGACTAGTCTTGACAAAGTACTAGCTTTCAGGTCAGGTTAGGGACATTTTGTTGTGTAAAGCTTTAGGTTTAAGTACATAATGAGTTATTTTCAAATATCAATTTTTGCATTAGCTTGGCATGGTAATAGGCAGTAAGAAATAAAGTAATGAAAAAATAGCTTTGAGCCTCAGTTGGATCTAGAAAAACGGGGGTACTGGCTGGGTTTGGTTACCAGCTTTTAACTCCTGTTGTAATAAACCCAGAGTTCTGCTTTCTGTGGGGGTTGTTGGAGAAATAGTTTTTCCAGTTACCACAAACTCAACATGTCTTATGGCTGCGCCGCATTCTAGTCTATAGAGGCTAATGGAGATGTTAAGATTGTTCTGTGGGAGATAGCCCTGCTGTAGCTGGAGCACAGGGATGCTGGTATCATGTTGAGATAGTAAAAAGACACTGTTAGGATAAAATGGTTGCAGGAATGCAATCTACATCACAAATAGTTGATTTTAATGGTATGTTTTTAACAGTGACATTATTCAGATGGATTTCAGATTTCAGACTCGACTTTGCTGTTGTAGAGAATCATTCTGCTTCAATTGGACATTGTTTAGTGTGTCAGGACATATATTAATGGTTATTCATATACCTCTGCGTGTTTCAGTGCTGGTAGTTTGTTGTTTTGTTGGTGAAGGTGGGTGATGAGATAGCTTATGAGGGGGTCACTGTTCCTAATGTCTGAAACATACTCTATGCAAGTGCACAAGTGCAAATGATAAACTCTTTATAGAGACTGCTGTGACAGCTGTGAAGAACCAAACAGGAGCACAAATTAAAGCATGCCTCATAGTGACACTTCAAGCTAAAGCTCACACTTGGGTCATGTTAAGGTCCTGGTCACACAAGCATTTTCATGATTGGGTTGTGAAGCAAAGTCAGTATGTGCACAGCTTTCACATAGACTTAGGCCATATTACCCAGCCCTAATTCACACCCTTCATCAGTTGCGAACCTATTTGCTGGCACTGATCTTTGAGTACAGCTGGATTACCAACTGGGCAAAGCAGGCAACTGCTCTGGGACCCTGAAAGCCCCCAAGTCCATGGTGTCAATTTGTCTTATGTGATCTGAATAACTGCAAATGTGGTATGGTAAATTTGTTCTGCTGAGGGTGCTTTCAGACTGGTTTGGTTGAGGTGTGAAAGTTTGTATAACTGCAGTTTTAATTGAGGCAAGTCCTGCATTATTACCTCAACCTGTAGCACTATCCTTTACAGGTGCTGGAGAACAGAGAGTGCTGCCTTTAATCAAATGAGATTAAAAAAATAACCAAAAAAACAAGACCGTGCAAGTAGTCAATTCCATGACTGCTGTGAGTATGTCCAAATGAGGTTATCTGTGCTTCTTTTTAATGTGACCAGGCACCAACAATTTTGGGTGATATATTTTCAGATATATATGATATATTTTGGTAAATATCTATGTCTGTGCCCTTACACAGAGTATGTTTTGGTCTTAAAGATGGTTATTGTTATATATTATCAAACCCAAGTTGTTTTTCAAAGATCTCTGAAGTCCTTTAAACCCTGTTGATATACAGTGTGTTCAGAAAGTATTTGGACCCCTTCACTTTTTTTCACGTTTTGTTTAGTTGCAGCGTTATACAAAAAATCCATTGTCAATCTTCAATCAATACCACATAAAGTGAAAACAAGATGTTAGACATTTTTTGCAAATTTATTAAAATGGAAAAATATCACCCTGACAGAAGTATTCAGACCCTTCACTATGACTCTTGTAATTCAACTCAGGTTCCTCCCATTTCTCTCAATCATCTGGAGTCCACCTGTGGTAAATTCAGCTGATAGGACATGATTTAGAAAGACACAGCTGTCTACATAAGGTCTCACAGCTGACAGTGCATCTCAGAGCAAAAACCAAGACATGAGGAAGACGGAACTGTCCTTCTGGAAGCTTCTCCCATCTCTACATAGGATCTCTGTAGCTCAGCCAGACTAGGCATCAAGTTCCTGGTTACCTCTGTTGCCATCCCTGATTGCTCAGTTTGGGTGGGCAGCTAGCTCTAGGAAGAGTCCTGGTTGTTTCAAACTTCTTCCATGTAAGAATTATAGAGGCCACTGTGCTCTTAGGAACTTTCAGCAGAGTAGAATTTTAATAGCCTTTATCTGATCTGAGCCTCGACACAATCCAGTCTCTGAGCTGTGCAGACAGTTCCTTTGACCTCATGTCTTGGTTTTTGCTCTGATATCATTGGCAGCTGTTAGACCTTACATTGACAGGGTTATGTCTCTCTAAATCATGTCTCTCAAATCATGTCTCTTAAATGATTTGTAGAAACATTGCAAAAATCATCCAGAGAAATGAGGGCAACCTGAGCAAATTTTCAGGTGTCACAGTAAAGGGTCTTAATACTTAAGTCAATGTAATATATCAGTTTGTCCTTTCATTCAACATTTCTAAAATTCTATTTGGCTTTGTCATTATTGAATTTTTTTTTTAGCGTGAGGCTGCAACTAGTCACTGTTAAAATTTGGTTCTATACTTTGGCTATCTGTACAGTACATCTGTAGATTTTAAAAGTGCAATCTTGCCTCCTGCTCCATTCTGTTTTGTTTTAGTTATGTATTGCCAGTAATTGAAGGGAGCATAAGACCCTAACCCTCAGGTGTAGTTTAATAGAAATAGTAATGCTCCAACCACTGCATTACTTGCTGCTACTTGTTATTTTTAATTATTTGTGTTTCCACATGTACACATCATTACTACAAATAAGTTCTATACAATACTCCAGTTGAAATTGGTTAGAACACAGGCAGTCAGGCCATTATACAGATTCTAAGTAAATCCACAATGAGCTACAATTATCTAAAACACTTACTTGTACATTCAAACAAACCTGAAGGACTGTTCACTGTATGTATATTTTCGGCACCTGGGTTCAGTTTTGAGTTTCAAAACTCAGGACAGGGTGAGCACAGAATTCTTGCTTCTGCCATGGCAAGTTGTTCAGTTTGAGTGCTACCTGGATTTGCATTGATTTTGCCATGAGCTGTACCACACACTATGGCAGCACTCAAATATGTAGTTAGGATGAATTAATAGGTGCGTTTCCGCTGCAGGGACTTTCCCAGGGGAACAGAAACCTTTCAAGGAAATCAGCTTCCCTACCCGTGTTTCCACCAGAGGAACCAGGGTTTTAATTAAGCTCCAGGGAGATAGTTTTACCCCCCAAAAAGCTCCTGCTTGGGAGTGCAGTACTTTCTGAAGGTCCAGACACTTTTGGGGTTGGGTTTGCAGAGCTGAACATTGCTGATTGGTCAGTACAACATATTAATGCACCCAGCACTTTTAAAAACCTGCAACTGCAAACAGGCTGTTTGACTTATAGCTTATAGTTGACAATGATCAGGATGGAGCAGCCCAAGATATGTATATATAGCTTTACAGGTCATCATCTTGCTATATTTTTATATGTACAAGTGGTGTGGAAAGGTGACCATTATGCTTTTGATACATCAGCGAACTGTTTGTTTTGCTTTCCTGGGGCTTTGGCCCTGCTGTGGAAACACAAATCACCTGACCTGAGTTCTAGAGAAAAATCAAAGTTCTTGGAACGTTTGGTGGAAAAATACCTTCTGTGTTAAAAAAACGAGCCTGTCCTGAACTACGTTGTAGAATTGACATTGTGTTCAATTGTGGTGTCTCCCCTGCCTCAGTTGGGTTACAGGCTAACAGGTGACTCCAGATTGTTGTTGTGGTAATGGTTCTGTAAGGTAGTTGCATTTTTAAAGGCAGCGAACAGTTACTCAATAACAATTTTTCCATCCCTGTTTCGATGCATAGATCACATTGTTGGTATCATGGTTATCTGGCCACCGTGGCAAAGTTCCCCCATTTTGCCTTAGAAGTGCCCTGTAGAGTTTCTGACTGCACTATAGGGTCATGTCTTTTTGTGTGGGACCTGTTGTGTTTATATCTTGCAACAGTGTGGGTGAACCTATTCACATTCTGCCTCTTGTTTCAAGTTTTCTGTTGGATGACAGGTGATGACAGTAGGGTTACAAGAAACTGCAAAATACCAATAAAGCCAGGGAGGAGGAAGGCAGCTAGCTAGGAAACATGGATGGAAACAATGAAGTAAGGAGAAAAACTGAATAGAAACCAAGCTTTTGTTTGTTTACAAAAAAAACTCCACAGGGCACCTTTAATGTAGAGGACTATAAAAGCCTGATAGTCAGTGCATTTTACAAACAAGCAATACAGGAGAACAAGCATGATCTATTTGCTTATCAAACATGAAAATGTACCCCACATTCAAATGGTACCTTTAATTTAGAATAAACAGAGACAGTCCTGAATTGGAATAATTTGTAATGAGCACACTCTTCCGCAGACCATAACAACATAGTTTGTCATTTAATGTTATCATAACCTAGAGCTAACAACATGACTCAAGTTGTCAAAAAAGAAAACTTCTATTTTTTTGACGGTTCAAGTTGTATGCACTGTATGTATATGCAGTCTAGAGGTGATATCAGGGGGCATCGCTTGTTTTTCTTGGTTAGATTTTTCCTGAGTTGAGTCATAGGCACAACCAGCTAGTGTCTTTGCTGTGAAATAGCTGAACTGTAGACAAACACTGTTTCTTCATTGGAGCAGTATGATCGACTCATCACTCCACTTGTTAAAGTTATTTCTAGCTTTAAGTTGGTGTTATTTAAGGTGCTTCTGAGAGGGATAGAGGGAACTCAAAGTGGCAAAAACACTATAAGCTATACTCATACTGTGAAGAAGTGGTTTGCTCTGGTCTTCAGCAATAAATTCTCCATGTGGGGAAGTTATTGGGTTTAGTTTATATTATCAAGCAGCAAAGCAGTAGATTCCCAGGATAAAACAGGGCCCTATATGCATATGAATTATTCTGGACAGTTGGATTATTGTTGAAGTTCACAATTTATGGGCAGGTAGTGTGTTGTGGTGTGAGTTGTACTGTATGTACCTGAAACTGCCAGCAGAGGCCAGCAGAGCCCTTTGTTAGAGGCAGAGCTGCTGTGGGCTCAGGGAGGGGAACTGATGACCCTTCCATTCTGTTTATCACACTGTCTGACATCAGTCGTCCATCACTGGAAAACCAATTCACTCTAACTTATTTTGCCTTTAGCTTCTACACAGTTATGGCCTGATAGAGGAGACGGATGCAGAGAGGAGGGACCCTGTGGTGAGACCCTCACTGATGTTAGTTTCCCATTAAACAGTTTGAGTTGTACTTCATCCTGCCTCCTGCATCCTTCTCTCTGAACCTCTCTGCTTACTACCCCTAAATGTAGAAGCATGTGTTTGCAAAATGATTCATTACTGAGATTCCTATCTGACCTTGGATGTTCAAAAATAATCCAAAGCACCTTTGTATTCTCATTAGTAGTCTACATTTTTTAATAAATTGTCTTTATATCCTATGGTTCCCAGTGATCCAGCAGATGGTGAATGTTATGAATATTATGGGAATCTAAGTATGGTATAGTGTTGAATTTTGTGAGCCAGGTAGGGTGCTCCAAACTGATCACAGAGAAATTTAAATATACCTCTACTTTAAACCCACTTAAAGCTGCTATGTGTAGATTTTTCAGTACATGTAATAATAACGTCAGGGTTTTCCCGAGGTTTGTGGAGGGCTTGTGCGCAGTGGTGGTGTGTTTTGGGGGTAATGGGTAAAGGGTGTGTTGGGGTCCTCCCCCCAAGAAAATGTTACGTTCTTTGAATAAAATCTATGCATTTTCACATCATTTTGGACCATTATCATTATAGGATTAACAACAACAGGTTTTTTGCAGCACACTCTTGATGAAAAGTAAAATATGTGCTCACTCTGCACCATTCAGAATGACAGTGGTAAAGTAAGGCTTAGTGAATGGATTTGAATGATGAGTTTCTCCGACTCCCACAGCCATTTGGCAATCTAACAACAATTGGCTTCTTCCATAAATTTCTGTTTTGCCAGATGTCTGTTGGCAGGTTATTTTCTCAGTAGCCATAACCAGCTGACTGAGTTAGTGTATTGAGTCAGTTCCTCTCTCAGAATGGTTTTCTCTGACATTTGACAGTTTTCAGACTGTCTGTCAGAGCTCAACATCTGTTTGACAGATTTTCTCTGTGGTTCATTTCAGCAGTAAAGATGTTGGGAGGTGCGGTTTTCATGAATTTATTTTCTTTGAGAAATCAGAACACGTTAGACCAGCTCACAGAAACTCCTGAGGGTTAAACTGGGCTGACCAGACATTTTTTGGGCTGATAAACCCCCCAAAAATATAATATAATTTTAATATAATAAAATATAAATAAACTATAAACAGACTGAAAACACTTTGCAACATAAGGCTACAAACAACACACACCATAGTCTGTCCTGATGTGGATGTGTTGCTGCTCTCCCTGTTTTTAGGAGAGCACAGACACACATACACTATAATATTACACTGATACTTTCACTGCTCTACAAGAAGAACAATAAACCCACTGTTACGAAGCTGCAGCAGAGTTTTAGTTTCAGTTTTAGTTGAAAAAGACCATACGTATACTATGAAATATAACAGTGACACTGGTTTATAAGGTTTTAAGACTTAACAGCTATGATTCAGTAACTTGTTGAGAGCAGCATTTAGCTAAGAGATACTCATTTTTCATGTAAACCTGCTGAAGAACAACACTTCTGCTGCCTGCATGAAATATCCCAGCCATGATGAATACAAGTGGTAGAAATCACATGCACACAGATTTAGAGTTGGTTAAATAAGCCAGTTGATGAATATGGACATTAAAATGTTGTAATGGACGCTCTTCTTTATTGTCAGCTGACGGAGTATTTGTCCTCAGTTGGCCGACGTTGATTGTCTGATGGAGCTCAGTGATGAACTGAATTTTTTTTTTACAGATAAAGTTCCACTGAATTGTGATGTGGTTTATGATTTCAGTAGCTGAGATGGCAGCCACACAGATTAGAGATGTCCACTTATTTTCCAATTTCAGTATTGTGTACTTTCAGGCTGGTAAGTAACAAGAAGTTGAAGTACAGAAATGATTTGAGTTCACCATTGTGCACTGTACAGAGTTTTACAGTGTAAAATTTCCCTCTCAGCTGTGTGTCTTCCTGGAAAACTGTGTGTCTTCCAGGAAGAAAAAAGGAGCTAAATAATAATAAATGTGTTCCTTTCTCTCTTTGGAGCTTCATTTTCCTCTGCTAGTGGTGATAGTTTTTCGTCCAGCAAAAGGCCCACACCAGGGATCCTCCCCATCCCCTTTACTTTTTGAAATGTTCATTGAGCCCTTAGTTCAAGCTGTTCACCAGTCAACAAATCCTTTTTTGTTTCTGTAAAAAGAGGCACATGTCAGGGTTACCCGCTCTCTCCCCTTGTTTTTCTTATAGTAAACTGAACAGTAATGTGAGATCATGTCATGTTGAGTGTTTCCTGTCACTATCCTAACCTCAGACGATCAGGATGAAACATTCATCTTGTGTTCACTGCTGCAAGAAGAAAAACTCCTCATGTTTTTTCCCAAACAACACACTCGGCCAACAATTACACGTCAGTATTTGCTGTTGTAATAATATGCAGAGAGCAGCATCAACAGAGACTGCAGTCTATTTTTGCTAAGCTTTAGCAGCTCCCTTATTTTAATATACAACACCCAGAGGAAGAATAATTTCAAATGTGCATTTTAAGAACTTGTGAAATATGAACAGAGAATCAGCTGGTGAACCTGAACTCCGCAGATGTTTATACTGAGCACTATATTTTGTAATCAGATCTATTTTGGTGACAGGAACAGAGTGTACAGATATGTGCATGTATTTTATTCTCCGTGTCACACTTGTTGTACTTGTTGTACAGAAACATGTTTTAGTATGACAATCTTTTACACAACATTTGGAATCACTGCAAAATATCTATTTGTAAATAAATGTCTTTTTCTACATTCGAGTGTTTGTGCTTTTATTAGTACCTCATGTCAGGTTTTATTAACGGTTGATTTTTGTCATTGTTGTCTTTGTCTCTTCATTTCTCCTCTGTTATGACATTGTAATGTCTTTTATTGGTCTACACTACAGTGTAGTATTTTACACTCTGATGTGTGTCAACCAAAAGAGAAAAATTTGCTTTAATACATCTACAAACATAAACAATATTACATTTAATTTCAATCAGAGGAGACTAACAGAGAGGCAGAGAGTAATTAAACTCATTTATTCCATATAATTCAATTCAATTCAATTTTATTTACATAGTGCCGAATCACAACAGAAGTTATCTCAAGGCACTTTTCATATAGAGCAGGTCTAGACTGTGCTCTTTAGACTATTATAATTACAGAGAGAGACCCAACAGATCCCACCATGAGCAGCACTAGGCGACAGTGGAAAGGAAAAACTTCCTTTTAAGAGGCAGACACCTCGAGCAGAACCGGACTCAGGTTGGGTGGCCATCTGCCTCGACCAGTTGGGTTGAGAGAGGGTAAGGAGGTAAGGGGGGTAAAAAATAGCCACAGGCGAACATAGCTTAATGCAGAGTCCATGTAAAAATCTAAAGTGGTATCAATAATACAATAGAGGTAATAATAGTTATGACAAAGTTGTAAATGCAATGGCAGCAGTAATACTAGAAGCAGAACTAATATTTTCTCAATACAACAGCAGGTGTTGAGTTGTAGGAGCCGCAGGAGGCTTGTCATCACAGATCAGACTCTACAGCTCCAGAGGCAGAAATACCTGCAGAAAGAGACAGAAGAGGAGAGAGAGACGGAAGAGCACAATACTACAGGAAAGGGAAGATATTGAGTTAGTAACATGTATTTATGGGATATGAATCCATACTGAGAGAGAGAGGGATAGAGAGAGAGAAGCTCAGTGCATCAGTCTAGTGTACACAATAGAAAAGATAAAGAAACATGTGAGGAGTGCTTGGTGATTAGACCTTATTGGGACGTCGTCATTTAAAGGAGAGTCAGTCCCTTAGCTGAACAGGAAAATCCCCCTCTGTAGTCTGGACACTGATGGTGAAGACTGGTGGTTGATGATCTGGATGGACGTGCAGCAGTGGAGGGGCCCATGGATGCTGACTCTGAGGAGAACCAGAAGTGAATGGGTTGGCGCAGGATCGCATGAAATGACCGAAGAGATTGGTTGATTGGTTTATGTGACCGCCCTCAGTTAGCTGACTGTTGACAATAACAAAAATAAAATCTGTTGGTAATAAAAACAGCTGCTCTCTTATTCCAGTCTACCTGAACTGTCTGAAAAACAGCTCCCCCCCGAGCCATGTCTTAAAGGAGAGAGGACATGTAAAGAACAGGGCACAATGTGAACTTAAGAATTTACAGTGGCAAGAAAAAGTATGTCAACCTTTTGGAATTTCATGGTTTTCTGCATTAATTTGTCATAAAATGTGATGTGATCTTCATCTAAGTCAAGGGTATTGACAAATATAATGTGCCTAAGATAATAACACAATTTATTTTGATCTTTCATGTCTTTATTGAACACACTCTTTCAACATTCAAAATGGTAGTGGAAAAAGTAAGCGAACCCTTGGAATTAATAGCTGGTTGACCCCCCCGGCAGCAATAACCTCAACCAGGCGCTTCCTGTAGCTGTGGATCAGACCTGCACATCGTTCAGGAGGAATTTTAGCCCGTTCTTCCTGGCAGAGCTGCTTTAGCTCTGTAATGTTCTTTGGACGTCTCATGTGTATGGCTCTCTTCAAGTCATTGTTGTGGACTTGCTCCAGTGTTTCGGATCATTGTCCTGTTGCATTACCCAACTTCTACAGAGTTTCAGCTGACGTACAGACATTCTCACATTATCCTGAAGAATCTTTTGATACTTTTGGGAATTCATCTTCCCCTCAATGATTGCAAACTGGCCGGGCCCTGATGCAGCAAAGCAGGCCCAAATCATGATGTTTCCTCCACCATACTTTACGGTTGGGATGTTTTCATGATGATATGCAGTGCCCTTTTTACGGCAGATGTAGTGCTGCGTGTTCTTTCCAAATAGTTCAATCTTAGTTTCATCAGTCCACAAAACATTTTGCCAATACCGCTGTGGAGTGTCAATGTGCTCTTTCGCAAACTTCAGGCATGCAGCAATGTTCTTTTTAGTAAGCAGCAGCTTTCTTTGTGGTGTCCTGCCATAGACACCCTACTTGTTCAATGTTTTACGTACTGTAGACTCATGAACACAGATGTTAGCCAGCTGCAATGACGCCTTCAAATCTTTGGCTGTCACTTGGGGTTGTTTCTTTACCTCACTGCTCTCGGGGTCATTTTGACTGGGCGCCCACTTCTCGGTAGAGTATGGCTCTTTTTGGCGAGGCATGGCTCACATAAGCATATTCTTCTTGTGCAGAGCAAACTCAAAAAGTTTGAGTGGTCAAAGTAGCTCTAGTCAACACCTCCAAACTCATTTTCTTAACAAGACTCCAGGTATGCTAACACCTGACTCCAATTAGCTTTTTTGAGGTCATTAATTCAAGGGTTCACATACTTTTTCCACTAGCACTATGAGGTGTTTATGGTTGCTCTCAATAAAAACATGAAAAGTCAGAATTTTTTTGTGTTATTATTTTAGGCACATTATATTTGTCAATACCCTTAACTTAGAGATTAGATTAGATCACATTTTATGACAAATTAATGCAGAAAGCCATGAAATTCCAAAAGGTTCACATACTTTTTCTTGCCACTGTAGCAGACCCTGGCAATGCAAGTTTGAGACACAAAAATAAGTGACAAAAAACATGTAGAAACAATACACAATAAAAGAGTAAAGGATCCTCACTTACCCAGACATCTCTTCATTCACCCTTCATTATACCAGATGGTCACGTCCTGATGAGTGGGTCCTGCAATATCTGTCATTATTGGATACTGTAGGTGGTGTAACTCTCCACTGACAGAGGTGTTGACTCTGCTCTGTGTCTCTGTCCCACTGGGTTATCTCTGTAATGAAACACCCCAGCTGTCCTCTCCTCATGTTATCTCTTCTCCCACTGCACACGCCATATGTGGCTCTCTGGCATGGCGTCATTCTCGTCTCCAGGTTCAGTAAATAAACCGAACCGAGCCTCAGCGATAGCAGCCACTTGGCAGGTTATGAATGCTGTTTGGTTAACCCACACCCTGCTGCCCAGTTTCTCTCTCTCACTGTCTCAGTATGTGCAGGTATAGACACAAATATACACACAGTCTCTCTCTTTAACATGTCAATAAAGTCTTCTCTCTTTATGATCACATACCAGTGTGATCTCACTGCAAGCCAGGCTCAGGATTGTTATTGTATCTGCTGTGAAGGCTGGGTGCCTGCATCCAGGACACACTGTAGGACTGACTCAACACTCTGTGGTGTAAATCTGTGTCAAGAGAGTGAAAGGGACAAGAGGAATGTGCATGTGTGTGTCAGCACTTGGAAAGGAAAAGAAAAAAAATGAGTTTATTCATCTCCCAGGACACAGTTTCACTAGATGGGGGCAGAGGGTACACAGCATTCACATGACCTTTGTTTATGTGTGTACGGCCACGACTCCTCTCTGCAGGATGAAAAATATGCTTAAGGGATGCTTGCCTGCTTGAATTAGGCTCCTCATTCCTCCTTTGTGTTCATGTTTAAGAGCTGTGGGTGGGGAAAAGAAAGCATTAAGGCAGACATGGAATGTGGATCTGATTTATCTCATACAGAAACAGACGCATAGTTTGGGAACACCAAGTTTTGTTCACCGTCTGATGTTCAATGAGATGCTGCTCCTACAATCTTGCTCAGTGGCTGTTATTATGAAAAGATCTGTGTCAGTTTAATTCCTGTGTAACTGGTTTGTGCAAATTTTTGCTCTGGGGAAGGTCTCGTCATGGGTCGCCTCTTACACCAGCCTTACTGCCAGACAGAATGTTGATACTGGATAAATCATCATGTAACTATGCCTGGTAATTACAATATGGTTGAGGTTATGGGAAGACTTGGCTTACAGTGGGCCCAGGTAGGGCTGGCAGACATAGTTAGAACTCACTGATTCACTCATAATGTCTCTAAAGGATAAATGAAGTGCTGGGTAGATCGGAGGTGTGAAAGTAGGCAGGCCTTACATTATTTCCTTTGAGGAAAAACTTCTACACTGACATAAACCGCTCTTGTTGATGTTACCTCTCTCATGAGAAACTCCATAAAAAAAAAAAAGTCTTATTGTGTGCTTTCAGGCTTATGAGTGTGGGCACAGCAAATAATGGCAATGAAATGCTTTGCTGCCAGGATGAAATCTGCTGTTAAGATAAACACAGAGACTACAATGGTCTACACTCTATGAGTCATGCACCTATTCTGGATTTGAAAGTCATTTATGGAAAATGTACACAGTATATAAAAATGGTAAAGAACATAGATAAGAGAAAGTTAATCTTAAGTACAAAATGGACCGTGATAGCCTGAAGAGTATGGTTTATTAGGGCAAACATTTCCTTTACTTTAGCATGGATACATATGTCATATTTACAGGCTGATGTCTCAGGTTGATTTGGCAAAGCATACAGCTGAGGCAGTGCTCTTACAATAGCACTATCAAGTGGTTCTGGACAGTATGATCTGACCTCTCAGCAGTGTCACTGCAGCAGCCAGGCCTCCCTCTGAACTCAGGGTATATGGACATGTGTTCATGCTAAGTGAATTCTATGCTCTGGTATGCAGGGAAGATAACCTCAACCTTTTCCACAGTAGCTGACTCCATCCTCTTATTAACAGGAAGTACCTCTGCTGGATTCCTGCTGCTAAGATTGTTGGGGCAGCTAACTTGTGATCTGAGGTAGGTCAAGCGTTCAGAGAGTTATTCAAGATGTACAATTCCAATGATCTCAGGAGGCACTGAGCACATAAACACAGAAGTCTTCCTCAACAAACTCAGAGGGTGGTAACATAATCTATAGGGCTAAGATTTCCTGAACCAAAGCACCAGTCTGATAGAGAGCCAACCAGCACTGCATTACTGCTGTAGTAGAAACACCAGATCAACTGTCAGATATAACCACCATCACTGGCATGGGCATAGCACAAAAGTCTGGGGTCTCTTACCTCCTCAACCTTTTATGGATGGTGGTGATGGTAGTGGGGGATCACTGAAGCTCCAATATGTGTTTGTGTTAAAAGAGCATGTCAACCTATTTATTCAGCCAATAAAATTTTCAAATAGTTGGTGAAGAGGGTTAGTTCTACTATTCCCCACACTACAACATCTCAAGTCAATACTATTTATATAGTACCAAATCTCAACAGAAGTCAGCTCAAGTCACTTTTCATATAGAGCAGGTCTAGACCGTACTCTTTAGATCAGTCTTTCCCAACCACTGTGCACATAAGTGAGCCATGAGAAATCATGAGGTGTGCCGTGGAAGATTATCCAGTTTCACCTGATTGGTACTCTAAGCGAGCGGCGTGTAGTGACAGGCAGAACAATTACATGCTCTTCCACTAGAGGCAGTATTGCGCTAAATACAAAAGTACATAGTCATGCTGCAAGTGAGACAACGCTGCAGGTAATAGACATAAATATTTGAAAAAAAAGTAGTCAATCTGACCATGGTCCTGGAGAAAATTCTGACCTAGATGAAGGTCCTAGCATGAGTAGTGGTCAGAAGAAAGCAAAAAAGGTGAGCTCAAGACAATACAATGAAAGTGTGAGGAAATGGAAATGGAAATGGTGCAACAAGAAGTGTTATTATTCCACACGGAGGTCCGGTGGCTGTCCCGTGGCAAAGTTTTAGCCCGTGTGTATGAGCTGTGCGAGGAACTTAAAGTGTTTTTGACAAATGAGTATGATGATGCTCAGTTGCTCTCAAGTGATGAGTGGTGTGCAAGACTGGCATATCTGGCAGATATGTTTCAACATCTGAATCACCTGAACACACGAATGCAAGGCCGAAATGAAAACCTGCTCACAAGTACAGATAAAAGAAAGGGATTTTGTTCAAAGGTGCAGCTCTGGCAACAACATGTAGAAAGTGCCAACCTTAACATGTTCCTACACACCCAGAAATGGTGTGGCACTGTGTGAGACAATAGGTAAACATCTGCAAAGTCTTGAGCAGAAGTTGTCATGTTATTTCCCTTCACTTTCCACTGATTGCCTTGACTGGGTTAGGAACCCATACAGCTCAACTGCAGTTGGAAAGGACATGACTTTGCAGGAGCAGGAAGAAATAACTGAACTGAGACAAAATTGTGGTCTAAAACTGAACTTTGCTGATCTACCTTTGGACAGTTTTTGGCTGACTGCTGCCAAGGAGTTCCCCATTCTGGCAAACAAAGCTATTTCAGCTCTGATCCCTTTCTCCACAACCTATCTATGTGAGGTGGGCTTTTCAAGCATGACTGCTATAAAGACCAAAAAAAGAGAGAGACTCAGAGCTGTTGAAGAAGCTCTTCGTTGTGTCTTTCTTCAATTCCTGCAAGAATATCAACTTTGTGTTCAACTAAACAGGCCCAGGTTTCACACTGAGTAAGTAAATTGAGACTAGATTTTCATTATATTTCAATAAATATACTTTTTGTGACATTTTTGTTTGGTGGTGTGCCTTGTGATTTTTCTAATGTAAAATATGTGCCGTTGCTCAATAAGGTTGGGAAACACCGCTTTAGATTATTATGTTTACAGAAAGAGACCCAACAAGTGGTGAGGAACAGCTTCCTTTTAAGAGGCTGAAACCCCAAGCAGAACCAGACTCAGGATGGGTGGCCATCTGCCTCGACCGGTTGGGTTAAGAAAGAATGAGGGAAAGAGAACCGATTCCATATAGAGACGTAAATAATAATAATAATGGTAGCTATAAAGGAAAATAGTAACGGTTAAAATAGTAATTCAATTCAATTCAGTTTTATTTATATAGCGCCATATCACAACAACAGTCATCTCAAGGCACTTTTCATATAGAGCAGGTCTAGACTGTACTCTTTAAAATAGGTATTTACAGAGAGAGACCCAACAAATCCCACCATGAGCAAGCACTAGGCGACAGTGGCAAGGAAAAACTTCCTTTTAAGAGGCAGAAACCTCGAGCAGAACTGGACTCAGGGTGGGCGGCCATCCGCCTCGACCGGTTGGGTTAAGAAGGAGAGAGAGAGGGGGAGAGGGGGTAGAGAATAGCGAAAGAAGAACATAGCATAACACAGGTTCCATATCAGATGTAAGGTGAGGTAATACAGTAATACAGCAGTAGTAATGATAGTAGTGATAATTAAAGTATTAGCTGCTAACACAGCAATACAACTAATAGCAGTGTAAGTAATTTGTAATTCTAGCAGCAGGTGTTGAGTGGAGTTGTAGGAGCAGCAGGAGATTTGTCATCACAGATCAGACTCTACAGCTCCAGAGGCAGAAATACCTGCAGAAAGAGACAGAAGAGGAGAGAGAGACGGAAGAGCACAATACTACAGGAAAGGGGAGATATTGAGTTAGTAACATGTAACATGGGATATGAATCCATATTGAGTGGAGAGAGAGGGAGAGAGAGGGGGAGAGAGAAAGAGAGAGAGAGAGAGAGAGAGAGAGAGAGAGAGGAGCTCAGTGCATCATGGGAGATCTCCCAGCAGTCTAGGCCTATAGCAGCATAACTAAGGGATGGTTCAAGCCTGAGCCAACCCTAATTATAAGCTTTATCAAAGAGGAAAGTTTTAAGCCGACTCTTAAAGGTACAGAGGGTGTCTGCCTCCCGGACCGAAACTGGGAGAAGGTTCCACAGTAGAGGAGCCTGATAACTGAAGGCTCTGCCTCCCATTCGACTCTTAGAAACTCTGGGAACCACCAGTAAACCAGCATTCTGGGAGCGCAGAGTCCTGGTGGGACTGTAGGGGACTATGAGATCTTTAAGGTAAGATGGAGCCTGACCATTAAGGGCTTTGTATGTGAGGAGGAGGATTTTGAATTCTACTCTGGATTTGACTGGGAGCCAATGTAGAGAGGCTAACACAGGAGAAATATGGTCTCTTTTCCTAGTTCCTGTCAGTAATCGTGCTGCAGCATTTTGGATCAGCTGCAGAGTCTTTAGAGACTTGTTGGGACAGCCTGATAATAATGAATTACAGTAGTCCAGCCTAGAAATAACAAATGCATGGACTAGTTTTTCTGCATCTTTTTGGGACAGAAAATGTCTAATTTTGGAGATGTTACGCAGATGAAAAAAGGCAGTCCTAGAAGTTTGTTTTATGTGTGAGTTAAAGGACATATCCTGATCAAAGATGACTCCCAGATTCTTTACAGTGGAGCTGGGAGCCAGGGTAATGCCGTCTAGTGGAGCTACGTCATTAGAAAGTTTGTTTCTGATGTGTTCAGGACCAATTATAATGATTTCAGTTTTATCTGAGTTCAGTAGTAAGAAGTTGCTTGTCATCCAGATTTTAATGTCCCTAAGACAAGCTTGGAGTTTGGCTAGATGATTGGTTTCATCAGGTTCCATTGACAGATAAAGCTGTGTATCATCTGCATAACAATGGAAATTTATGGAGTGTTTTCTGATAATATTGCCCAAGGGAAGCATATACAGAGTGAAGAGGATTGGTCCAAGCACTGACCCTTGTGGAACTCCATGTCTAACTTTTGTGTGTATGGAGGAGTAGTTGTTAACATGTACAAACTGAAGCCTATCAGATAGATAGGACTTAAACCAGTTTAGTGCAGTTCCTTTAATGCCAATAAAGTGTTCCAGTCTCTGTAAAAGGATGTGATGGTCAATCGTATCAAAAGCAGCACTGAGATCTAACAAGACAAGTACAGAAACAGTCCGTTGTCTGATGCTATCAGGAGGTCGTTCGTAACTTTTACAAGTGCTGTCTCTGTGCTGTGATACAACCTAAATCCTGACTGAAAATCCTCAAATAAACTATTATCCTGTAGAAAGTTGCACAACTGTTTTGCAACTGCTTTCTCCAGGATCTTAGAAAGAAAGGGGAGGTTAGATATTGGTCTGTAATTGGTTAATACATCTGGATCTAGAGTGGGCTTTTTTAGAAGAGGTTTGATTACAGCCATTTTATACGACTGCGGCACATAACCTGTTAACAAGGACAGATTTAACATATCTAATACAGGACTGCAAATTAAGGGCAGAGCTTCCTTAAGCAGCCTAGTTGGGATGGGGTCTAAGAGACAGGTTGAAGGTTTAGATGCTGAGATAATTGATGTGAGCTGGGCTAGGTCGATGGGAGAAAAGGAGTCAAGGTTAGGTTTTGCAGCTGACTCTATGGATCCTGTGTTATGACATAAATCAGTACTGATTGAAGGCAGGATGTGATTAATTTTATCTCCAATGGTAGAGATTTTATCATTAAAGAAGTTCATAAAATCATTGCTACTGAGGGTTATAGGGATGCGTGGATCTATAGAGCTGTGACTCTCTGTCAGCCTGGCTACAGTGCTGAAAAGAAACCTGGGGTTGTTCTTATTATCTTCTATTAATGATGAGTAATAGGTGCCTCTTGCATTACAGAGGGCCTTTTTATATCTTTTGACACTATCCTGCCAGGCTAAGTGGGATTCTTAACAGAAATAGCAATAAAATTTGCAATAAGACTAATATATTTTAAATGTAATAACAGCCACTGAGCAAGATTGTAGGAGCAGCAGGAAGCATACCATCACAGGGTTGTTTGGGTTGTTATGGGTTGTTTGTCTCTAAACATCAGCCCTGTGATAGACTAGAAACCTGTCCAGGGTGTACCCTGCCTCTTACCCAATGTCAGCTGGGATAGGCGCCAGCCACCAGCTACCCTTAAGTATATGCAGTATAGTTTATGAATGAATGAATGAATGTTTTTTGGCCACATGGGGGCAGCAGAACAAGCTGTAAAGGCAACAATGACATATCATCTGACAGTGGCTTCAGGGAATATTTAGACCCCTTCACATAGTTTACTGTATTGAAGATTTACTTTTTGTCATTTTTGCCATCAATCTACACTCAATAGCCCATAATGACAAAGTGAAAGCATGTTCTTAGGAATTTGTTTTGCAAATGTATCAAAAATCAAAAGCTGAAATCTCTCACACTCACACCCTATGCTGTGCTGTGCATCTTGTTCAGCACATACTTTAGGCACTAAAAGTAAATAGAAGATGATTTAAATAATAATGAATTGTTTTTTAATCAGTGAAGTCACCTCAGTGCAGTAAAGACAGAAAACCATGAATCAGATCTGTATTTGCTGTGAGTATTTGGATGTCACATCTGGTCACATCTTCACTGAAATGTCTCTTAGTCAAAAACAGCCTCCTCCTCTAAGTGGAAGGACGGTGGCTGATGGGAACAGGAACAGAACATACTGTCAGCCTCTGAGTGATCTCCACAAACAAGTGAATTCATTGTAGTAAGGTCAGGTACCTTATGCTGAAGTGGGTTCTGTAGTATGCTCCTAGAACTGGCATACAGGGTTTTGTAGAACTATATTAAGAACCATTATTTTTCATCAATGTTTCATTGTAATTGCACACCTAGAAGGAAAACAGGTTTGGAGTCTGCATAAATATTTCTCTACTTGATCAGGACATGTTCTGGATATCTCTTCTTGTCCAGTTATTCTGAATATATGTTAAATTATAAGGTAAATATGTGGTAAAAGGTTTGTGTTAATATATGAGGTGTGCCCATTAAATAATGAGGCTAGTGCTGTAATTCAATATTATGAAGAAAACTTTAATTTCAGTTCCTTTCTTCCTCTCCAACCACACAATGCTGCGTTCTGGTCTTCCACTGATCAAAGCAGTACAGTAGGTCTTCTTCATAAAATTTTCCTCTTCATTTCTGCTGAGACTGGAGGAGGCAGATTTGACGGGCCTGCCATCCTTCTACACCTCTGTCCTCAATGTATGGAGGATCCTGAAGGCCACCAGGGACCCTGCTGCTCTGGCTGGTCTATGGCTGTTTGAGGAGCCACTATTCTTTACCAGTTTCCTTGAGGCCTGGACCCTGTCATCAGTCAGCATTTGATGTTTCCTGAGGGAGGCTGGATGTGTTAAGTAGGGACATCTGCTGATGCCGACCGGGATCCTGCAGCAACGTACCATCATCAGACCTAGTCTACTGAATTGGATTGTGGAGGACGCATCTAAGGACTTTTATGATGGAGAACTGTACACTGGGCAGTCAGTCTGAGAAGGATGTGGAATACGTCTTTCCCAAGATGGCTGTCTCTCCTAGTGTGGGGGGATTGGCAGGAGGAGGGTCATCTCCTCCCTTTCAAAACCCTGCAGCTTGGTGAGTTTGAGGGCTTGGGAAAAATGATGATTTATCTCCTGTGTGTGAAGATGAGACACTTTCACTGCAGGTCACGAAAGCATCGAGGTGGACTGAGTTTTTTGGCCCAGGCTCTTCCCTGAAAGGCTGCTGGCAGCCCCTGCACAAGCCCCCAGTTGATAAGCGGTCAGCTGACCTCCAGTAGCAGATTGTACATAGGAGAAAGAGCACACCTGGAGTGGAACTTTAGTACATTTATTTGTCCAGTGGCCCAGGTTGGTGGGGGTGTCTGAGGTGTTAAGAGGTTGGTTTTTAGGCTTCAGGGAAGATTTTTTGTTCCAGTTGTTTATCTATGATCCCAAATATTCAGCTAGGAAAAAAGGTACATGCACACTGATAAACGTCATATCAGCTACTGCTAAATTAGCCATCTGGCTGAGCCGCAAGAACCAGATATGGGATATGGGATATGGGTTGTGTGGACCCTGTGCAAATTCTTACGGGACTGTTGAAGGCTGGGCTCAGGGTGGAGCATGCTGCTATAACATGGTGGACAATCTGGAGGCCTGAAATGGGCAGCTGGGGGAGTACTGTGCTCAGTGGGGGATGATGAAGACCTGATGAAGACCTGAAGGAAATCTTGTCTGCACTGTTGGTTTATTCTCATCATTTAATTTTTCTCCTTCTCTTCACTTTAAGTGAGGCACTTATGTAGCTGATGTCCTTTGTCTGTATGTCTTTGGCAGTGAGTAATACAGGGCTTTGTAAATTCAGAAATTCTCTCTCACACACACACATTTAATGGGAGGTCATTTTGTATCCAGACTTCAGGAAGAGAATCTCTGTCTAATCCACATCAGTCTGCTGTAATGATGGTGACAAATCCTTCTGAACTTCAGTGGAGCTTTCAGTCTTTCAGTCACACACTCATAAAGACAAAGAGGCAGACAACCCATTGTTAAGGGCCTTAAGTGTTAAAGATGCCAGGTTGTAAACACCAGACAACAATCAGAAATAAAGGCCAAGACAGAATAACAAAAGATATACCCACAGATGCACACACACACACACACACACACTCCAGCCTGCCATGCTTAGATATCAATGATGACAGGTGGACAACGTTCTGTTTCATAAAGATGGGCTCCCATGAATCTTATCACAAGATGTCATGCTCTGCAACTGGCAGGCAGTGGAGTGTGACAGATGATAACGGTGAAAGATGAGACTGATGCTACAGCACTGAGAGAGATTCCATCTGTCTGCACAGGTTACAGCAGCAGGTCACCTCCTGCCTGCTGGTACGATCCACAGAGAATGGGAAATTTCATATGTATTATACTATAGATGCAAAATATTTTACTCACCAAGAGAAAGCAGGGGAAATAGGCATTTTGACAGCATGAAACACTCAGAGCTCAGAGCATAGCTATTTTGTCACATAGGTATTTGTTCAAAAAACAGCCTTTGGAGACATTTATGTTTTGATCTAATGATGGTGTGATATGTAAAGTCAGATCACCAAAGTTTAGGAGACATGAATCCTGGACGACAGTGGTGGACCAACCGACTGACTGACTTTGCTTATTAAAGTCCCTTTCATACCCATAGTTGGGTTCATTTGGTCTGAACCAAGGAGATTTTTTTTATTGTCATTTCTTGCTTCTATACTTCATGCTTGTGTATGCTAACTGTTATGTTTTTGTTTTTATTTATTTGGTGAATGAATGACATTAAATGAATGAATGAATGATACTGTGGAGCAGATGAGTTGGCTTGCGAATGTACTGAAGTGTATCTCCTGAACGCACCCTAGAGAAAACCACTCCTACCTTAGGCCCTCCCCTTAGCAGGTGGGGCATAAAAGGCCCTCACCTGTCTTTAGTCAGTCTCTTACTGCTCCCTGATGGTGGTTGCCCCTACATTTCTTTTGTTAAGTTTAAAAGCTGGCCCTACTACTACTACAAACTGGGACCCCTGGGTCAAACTGGGACCCCTGGGCTTCAGCACCCCCCTGTGGAACTGGCTGCTTGATTGCTGTTGATCTGCTGTTCACTCTGATGACACATGACTGCGTCCTCAGGCACGCCACTAACCACATTGTGAAATTTGCGGATGACACAACAGTGGTGGGCCTCATCAGGGATGACAACGACCTGGCCTACAGAGAGGAGGTGGAGCAGCTGGTGGGCTGGTGCAGAGCAACAGCCTGATCCTGAACGTGGACAAGACCAAAGAAATCATCGTCAACTTCAGGAAGAACCAGCCCAGCCATGCTCCACTACTCATCAACAACAAAACCGTGGAGGTGGTCAGCAGCACAAAGTTCCTGGGGATGCACATCACAGATGACCTCACCTGGTCTGAAAACACTGCATCGCTGGTGAAGAGGGCACAGCAGCGGATGTACTTCCTGCGGAGGATGAGAAGAGCCCACCTGCCCCCACCCATCCGCACCACATTCTACAGAAGCACCATAGAGAGCATCCTGACCAACTGTATCTCTGTGTGATGTGGAGGCTGTAGTGCCTCTGACTGGAAGGATGTGAGGAGAGTGGTGAGGACAGCAGAGAGAATCATCGGGACTTCTCTCCCCTCCATCCAGGACGTTGCACAGAACCGCTGTGTGTCTCAGGCCAGGAAGTTCTGCAGTGACTCCTCTCACCCCCATCATGGACTGTTTACCCTGCTGGCCTCTGGAAAGAGGTTCTGCAGCATTCGGTGTAGGACCACCAGGTTCTACAACAGCCTTGTCCCCCAAGCCATCAGACTTTTAAACGCTTAAAAAATTCACTTCTGTCTGTATATACTCAGTGCTGCTGGACTCACACTGGACTGCTGACGCATATTTAAATATTTAATATTTAATCTATACTGCTGCTGTTCCAATCGCCATACACCCTAAAATCCTGCTGTGTACATATTTAATATTTATGTATATATATTCCCATTCTGCTTGCAGAAATTTTTTGCACATACATTTGCACTGCACTTTGAAACTGAAAAACTGAGGCCCATGCAAACAAAACTTCGTTCTGTATACACTTGCTGCATACTGAATGACAATAAAAGTCTGTCTAAGTCCAAGTCTAAGTCTAAGTACTAACTTTGTGACTTTGCTTTTAGGCCCACCTGCTGCTGTTCTGCTCTGTTCTGCTCCGCTGTTGTTTTGCTGTTTTGTGTTTACCTTTTTGTTTTTTCTTTCTTTTTTGGCTTATTTTTGACCACTTCTGACCTGTTTTGCCCGTTTTTGTCTTGTGTTGGCCTGCTTTTGGCCTTTCTTTTTTACATTTTTGTCTATTTTGTCTTTTTCTTTTGGTTTTGATTGGCTTTGTTAGGGCACTGTGGTGAGGACCCCACATCTTTTGCATGCAAGTAGGGGCACTGGGACACATTATTGATGCATGTTTGCTGTGATTTTGCTGTGCTGCACCCAGGTGAGTGAGACAGGGCATGCACCCTCTAGTCTGCCTCCCCACTGGAGGCCCCAGCCCACTGCTTAGTTTTAGCAACCAGTTGAGTGTTTTTATTGGATAGCCCCCTGTACTTAATAGCCTGGGCTTGAGCAGTTTTTAGCTAATGTGCTGATTGTAACTTTGCTAATAAATCAACCTTTTTCTACTTACCTCACCACTTGTTGTTAATCCTTGTCTTGTCTCCAACAGCTCCAGTTTTGATCTTTTTTTCCTCTAGGTCCAGTCCTGATCACTTGAGCTTTTTTTTTGCAATAAAACAAGTATTTGATTCTCACTACTGTCTCTGCCTACTCAGTCATGAACCTGTGTCCTTGTAGTTTCTACAGTGAAATAGTTTAATTTTCATTATATCCTGGGGTGCAAGGCCCCAGGTGGCGTTGTTGGTTCCTTAGTTAGTCCCTTGTGTCCATTCTTCCCTAATATTTTGAAACACAAATCCTACCCCACTCACTCACACATAGTTGTGTAAATGCTCACTGTTTACCACTGAAGTGTTCATACTGGCAAGGTATGACTTCAACACAGTTGCTGACCCATTAATAGGTCTAACAACTCAAGCATAGGAAACATTGGCAGCATATACCATATATTTGGCAACTTGTGGAAAACAAACAGTTCATGTGTGATCTTAGTCTTGCTGGTAGTTGGTGACTGCAACATCCAGTGACTAAAAAATTCAGCACTCCTACTTTAATTTCTTACTCATCAGTAATTATATTACAAGTTCAAGATCCACCCCATCATCATCAGCGACCATGACCGTTTCTCAAAAGTACTGACTTACTACACCCTAATAAAGACCAAACCAACCACAGAATAAAAACTGCCTCAACCAGTTGGGGTGGGGTGGGGTGGGGGACATAGCATAATGCAGAATCCATATAAAAATATAAATTGGTATCAGTAATACAATAGCGGTAATAATAGTAATGGCAGTTAAAGTAGTGATTGCAAGTAACAGTAATACTAGAAGCAGCACTTATAATTTCTAATAATAGCAGCAGGTGTTGAGTGGAGTTGTAGGAGCAGCAGGAGACTTGTCATCACAGATCAGACTCTACAGCTCCAGAGGCAGAAATACCTGCAGAAAGAGACAGAAGAGGAGAGAGAGAGAGAGAGAGAGAGCACAAAACTACGGGAAAGAGAAGATATTGGGTTAGTAACATGTAATTATGGGATATGAATCCATACTGAGAGAGAGAAAGAGAGAGAGAGGGGTTCATTGCATTATGGGAAATCCCCCAGCATTCTGGGTGTATAGCAGCATAACTAAGGATGAGCCAGCTCATACACCACCCATGGACAGACAAACTACCATTGAAACGATAATACTTCCTAAAATAAATAATAGATTTTTTTTTGTGATTCTGACTTATTTTCACCTGGTTCAAATCTTTAGACTCAATTATCTAAAAATTCTTCTGGAAAAACATGGCACAGAGAATGAAACTCACCACCCTACAAAACCAAAAACACAAGGAGGACTGGAAGCCTCACATTTTACCAACACTCTCTGACCACTCAGCTTCAATATATATTCTAACTGATTCATTGTAACCCATCAAAAAGTATGTGGTTAGATATAGAACGAACACTGTGCAAAGACATTCTGATTTCAGACTTACCATTTCTCAGACAGACAATCAAATTCCATCCTTGTTTAAAAACATTAATAATAAAAGCAACTCAGACAGGCTAGTGGAAATTTCATAAAAAGACAAATACCTCACTTGCGCCATCCAAATATGCTCCCATCTGGAAAAACCCAGATTTTTCGCACATGAATTGAAAAAGGCATTACACATCTTCAACATACCTGTCATAATAACTCTGGTCTCAGACACAACAGCGTATAGAAGAGCTTTGAGCCCCGAGTTTAGAAACTCAATGGACAGAAAAGCTGATGCTAAAACTGAAATGAGAAAACTGGCGTAGTGACTGGTGATGTCTGGATGTCTAGCACAAAACAAAGTCAGTGGGATGAATGGACAGATGAACATCCAATAAGTGCAATCATAAATGCTTTAGACTAAAATTATATGGTCTTGTGAAATACAATGCCTTATTTTGATTGGTAATATTAGCTTTCATTGTAACTTAAAAATTCCATTTTAAGAGCCTTTGAATGAAAAAGCTGAATAGCAAAGATACTTTATACTTTGTTCATACTCTCAAATTGGTTTTCTTATCTCTGATAGATCTGATTGTACTTGTATTTTTAATAAATACAATTATTTTGTTACAACTACATTAATATGTGATAACCCCACATAAATTTCTTAATTCTAATTATTACCTGGTCTGTTTTAATTAGAGCAACCTTGGGGTACAGGAGCACCCTAAGTGTGGGTGTGGGTTCTCCTGTTCTGTTCTCACTGCATACAATGAGTGTAGAAACACACAGCCAAATAATTATGTAATTAAATTTTCCATTATATTAAGCCTGCAGCAAAGTAGCGACTGCCCCTCTGTGTACCATGACGAAATTGCTTCCTTCAAAGTCTGCTGTGACAGTCTCTACCACATTCTCAACACTGACTCCAGAGAGGTGGGAGCCCATGATCCTGTTACCACTGAGAAATGTGAAACTGTGAGGTGTGTTCATACAAATATTTGACTGTAATCATAGATGAAAACTTAAAATGAAGTGTTCATGTAGATTGTCTGTGCTCAAAACTGGCTCAAAGGACCCACTTTCTTTGCAATCCAGCGAAAAGCAAGTAATCTATTCTCTTCATCTTATAGCTTTCCTCCTGGTTGCACTGCTTTCAATACAGTCTGTTTATGTTAGAGTTTTTATTCAATCAGATTTCAGCCCTGTGCTGCCAAGTTAACAGAAATCTGCCTTGGAGCCTTCAGAATCAACAGTGCAGGCTCCTCTAATTTAAAATAAATGATGATGAAACTGTTGTATCCCGGATCCTTTATCCAATCAGATTTCAAGTTGGCAAGACCAGGGTCCTTCTAGCAGGCCTTCACTAACGTCGACATTTTCATATCATTTGACTGGATGGTCAGAGAGTGTACTGATCAGAGCTAGCAAACCACATTTACACCTACTAACGCAAGCTAAAACATGTTAGTATAGGTTTAATATTAATGAATTCTTTCAACCTGGCTGAAGGAGGAGGAAGAGTTCAGTGACTCTGTTGTAGGGGTTTTCTGTGTGTCTCAGTTCCAACAATAAGTCCTTTTCTATCGCTGGGGAGGCTAATTATAGAGGCTTTTACCTATATTTTATTGTTTACGTCTTTGTCATTTTCTGAGTTAATATTGATGCTTCTGCTGGAGATGATGTGTGTGGAGCAGCTGTGGCTGCAGTGTTTGGAGACCTATTGAATTGTGTTAATTGGGTTTTTATAGCATTGCTTCAGTAATGGCATTTATTCTGGCTACATGTCTGTCTGTCTGTTCAAAGTTCTACTGTGTTTCTGTATGTTGTTGATGGTTTCTATAGCTGTGACATCATAATGACGGTATTAAGAGGAGGGTTAATTCAGGTAGGACACCAGTGAAGGCCTAGGTGTAAAGTTGTCTGCTACTGAATCAAACCTGTGTCAGTACAAACAGAAGCATTTTTCCACACTGAACACACAATGGTGCCAAAGAAATCAAAACAAAAAAACAAACTAATAATCATATTTGAGGGTGACTTGCTGCTGTGGATGATAGAAACCATCAGCTCAATTTGATCCTCAGAGAACGGCTGCTCCATGGGGTGATGGTTACAGCTTGTTCCCACTCAGCCAGAGCATAAGCAGCTATTTATAGAGCATACAAAAGGCAAAGCATGACTGCTGGGGCTGCCAAGTGGAGCAGTCTTGCCCGAAAGTGGCTTAGGGAGCAAGTGAGGTCAGCTCCTTATGGAATGCTTATGAGTACACTCTTTCCTCCCTCACTTTGTCATCCTCCCCATCTCCTCATGCTCTCCCATAAACAGATCCTCTCTTGACCTCTGCCTTCCTCTTTTCCTTTCCATTCTGGATGAGAAATACATCTGAGAAACTGAAACCACAGCCTGTCATTCTCTTCAGAGCTCAGCTTGCTCTTGTTTTTGTTTTTACCCCCCCACTTTCATGAACATTAAATATCCAGCCTATTTTTTTCAGTGGTGACTTTGACTCACCACGTCCCATGTGTCCCACAGCGGATCAGAGGCGCTGAGAATGTGGTGGATTGCAGGGACTTAATCTTTAATCAGATGATCTTTTTCCCATTTAAGGCTGTGGCGCAGTGACTGCTAAGACACACAGTAAAATGGGTCTAGCTCCACAGCTCTGTCTCTAATATTAAATCCCTTTCAGTTTACACATGGTGATAAATCATTTGATTTAGCTTGGAGACCGTGTTTGGAGAGGCAAATACTGTATATAACTGGGTTGATGTTTTTTTTGTTTGTTTGTTTTTTTACTGTCTCCTGATATAGAGAAATTTCACCAGTATCTCAAAGTCTATTTGCTGGGACTGAATCTGTGCAGGCCTGAGTTAGCAAACATGGTGAGAATAAGTAATGTTCCCCTGATGCTGCCTCCCAAGTTGTGCTAGATATTTTTGTATTACTAATTTTGAAGCACTTATTAAGAATGTAACTAAATACAAATAATTCATTTGCATAGGACAAATTCAAACTGCACCTGAATTTGCAAGGCCGTTTACCTCAACTTAGTTACTGTTGGAGCTCTGCTGGAATCATCATTTCTTATGATGGTACTAACTCTGATGCTGATTGGAGAATAATGAAGTAAGATAAAATCTTGTCTCATAATCACTGAATTTAGACTTCTATCAATGAAACAAAGTAACTCAGGTGACATGTGTGAACACAAAGAGGGTTAATTAACATCTACAGAATGAGGACACAGCAGCCACATATGTATCTCCATGTGTCTGTCTGATGTATTTGCAGCAGTCTTTTCAGTTTTATATGTTGTCCATTAAAATGCGGATATAGTAGCTGTAGTTTGGGCCTATAACGTCTGTATATACTGCCAGTTAATGTACAGAAATTTAAATGTCTGTTATCTATACCGCTTAACATGGCTGAAGTTTTAGGATTTTGCCCCTCTCCCTCAAACAAATAAATTCAGTAAAATTGAAGGAAAACAGATAATTAGAAATTAATAATTGGATCATTTCTAAATTCTCAATTCTGATTGGCTGAAGTCCCTTAAAGGCTCCTTGTGACCAGTGTGGGTCCTCCACTCTGACTGACAAGAACAAGGACTTGCCTGGTGGCCCCGGCCAAGAGAATCCCCAAGCTCCTGGGTAAGTTTCCTTTCATTTGAACAATTACTCTCATCACAACATGACAGATTGAGAAAGGTTACTCATCACTGTAACTAATGTTGAATGCTGTGATTTCTTCTCTCATTGTCAGATAAGACTGAGGCCCAGCACAGACAGGAAGACAGATACTTCTTCTACAGGTATCTGTGTGCCTACTGCAGCTTCCTGTTTGGGCACTGACTCGGGGTGTACACAAATCTAACAGGCGAAGAATTGGAGGAAACCAAGGACAACGCCTCCACGTAAGCGCTGATAAATTCCTACAAAGTAGTCCATGGTTCAGGGATGTAATTAAACTTGTAATTGAAGATTGCAGATGGCGTGATAGGACATAGGTCTCCAAGGTGCGATCAATTTCACCCTGATCAGAACTGCCCTGGCCACCTATGTAAGTTCACATTGAAATGTAAAACACACACCACATTCAAACATGTGAACACTCAAAAGGATTCAGTTCTCTGCCATTTTTACATGCTCTTAGGCTAAAAAGTCAAACGACAGTGTAGCAAGCCAAAAGGACGTTCGAGAAGGGCAAGGCAAGCCATCATCAGGGCAGTAACCTGGCTCAAAATCCTCAAATAAAACTATTGCTCTGTAGAAAGTCACACAACTCATAGGTGTAGTTGTGTAGAGAACAACAAATAGAGCCTGGTCTATTTTAACATCTCCACACACCATCTACATGAAATGGGTGTGATTGTTCAAAAAGTTGTTGGAAGCTGGGTTGTTGACTACTCATTCAGTCTACACTGAATGTTGGAATGCTCTGTTTCAACATCATCTTCCTGCCCACACAGGGTAACATTAATACAAGACAGTTGGATGGTAAACATTTATATTTCCCCAGTTCCGAATTGTTCCTTTAACTTGTTTTACAACTAAGTAATTACATCACATGGTGTTTATTTAATAGTTTACGGTTTTAACAGCTGTTTTAAGGGTAAAATGTGGTGGCCTGAGGCACAGCAGCTACCAGATATGTTTCTCTGCCCACAGAATTCTCTTGTTTTAAGAACAATTTGTTGGTGTTTTTGTTGGCCAATTTGTACTGGAGAAGATATTTTATTTTATTTTATTTTCTTTATTGTTATTAGCATTTTTATAACTTTTGATGTAGTTCAGCTGGAGCCAGATGAATGCTAAAAATACATTAGGTAGTGAGAAAATAAAGCTCCCACATAGAGAGTAATACAGACATACATGACACTAGAATGCTATGTACTTTCAAAACAGTCTTTTTCTGGCTCATTCATTTAGCCAGTCTTCCTCTCCCCCCTCTGTCTGACCCCTCTCCTTATGGTCTAACCCCCGACTTCCTGTTGTATTTTTGGGGAAAGCTTAGTCGGAGCGTGAGAATGCTTTCAGGGCAGGCTGTCTTGACCCAGTGGTATTTGAAGCAACATACACACATAGTATCAAATATTTCAGTGGTAAGCCTCATTCTGATGCAAAAACACAAGGTCTGGGATTCATTAGATTTCTCACCTTTTGTCACAGTTTGATATATTTCCAACTGAGTCTGTCTGTTCTGACAAAATAGACTAGATTAAATCCTAACCAGTTCTGTTGACTTGTTTTTCTCCCAACACAAGTTTAATTAAAAAAGGAAAGAAATATTCCAGTTCTCACCAATTACTTAACCACACAAGTTTGGCTAATAGTTTCCTTGTGTGTTGTGCCACACAGCAGCATGGTGGCTCAAACACATCGACCAGCTTGATCAAAGGGTCACAGGGAGTGGGAGTCATAGCAGCCCCTGTCATTACAGCCTTTCTTCAGCTCCACAACTGTCAGTTATCACGTTGAATAATGCCTCCCAGAAACAATGTAAGAGGAAGCTGTTGTGGGGTTAGGAGGTGGGGTTCCACAGCAGATCCCAGACTGGCCAATTTAATAAGTGGACCTCCCTGGGGTTTATGCACGGTAAACATCTCCCAGAGTTCTCCCACAGCCGAGCTGGCTCATCTCCAGGACTCCCACACCACAGCCCCACAGCCCCTGCAGAGCCTGACCGAGTGTCCTCTGCCTGCTCTGGGCAGAGTGTTATCTCCCCATTCAACCTCTGGAGCTCTGGTTTCATTACAGGCACTGGTTTAGAGCCACACCACAGTCTGGTTAGATTAATGGTTTGTCAGGTTAACAGCTGAGTGCAGTGGTGGTTGTGTTGTGTGGGTGGCTGGAAATGACTGGTCTCAGCTCTGTCATTGGGATTGGCAATTTGGCCACAAACACACACACACACACACACACATACACACACACACACACACACACACACACACACACACACACACACACACACACACACACACACACACACACACACACACACACTTAAAAAGCCTTCCAACCTTATCACACATTATTTCCTCTGTCAGAAACACTGACTATAAAAACACACTAAGTAAAAGTTATGAAGAACATTAGATGAACAAAAAAACAAGGACAAAAAACAAACCAAAACAACAACAACACAATGACTATTAGTCAACACATAACACAATATACTTACCACAAAATATGGATTATAGACAAAGTTTTCATCTTACATTTGACCCTCTCTGTTTGGTGAGTGCCCACATCTGTCGAACCCCACACCCCACATTTGTAGGCTTTGTATTTTAACATTTGTAGTCTCTATGTGATTCAAGATACACTTTATGTCCTACATTGTAGGAAATTTGACTTGGGCATCCACCTATGCTGCGTTCACAAAGAAAACATTTCACATACACAAAAGACAAAGTAAGACAGCTACAGGGAACAAGAAACATCTATAAGCGCAACAATCAGCATAAAGCGTAGATAACATTAATCACATCATCAAGTTTATCTGCTCAGGCTGTAGAAAGCTCCTCCAGAGACACAGAAAACATTCATTTTAGACTACAGTTTTCACTCCACATGACTGGATTGGATTTAAGGAGAGACAGTATTTGGCTCTTCAGCTGCTAAATGCTCACCAGCTTGTCTCTGCGTCTGTCTGCTGTTTGCTGCTGAGCAGCTAGTGTACAGTGGCTTTTTCCAGCTTTTACACTGAAAGCAGCTGCTTGCTGCTAAAAACAATCCTATGAGAACAGTGAAAGTGACCCAAATCAGTAGAGTTATGGTAAACAATGAGCAGAAAGTTACTGTAAAGCTCCTTAAAGGAAATCTGCAGAATCAAGTGATAATTCTTTGTAGGGTCATCACTATGAGCACCCCTTTCACATTATCACCTTGTTTTGATATTGCTACTTTTACTTGTTAAAAAATATTGATCACAGCCATTCATGAGACTTATCTAAATGAATCAGTGAGTCACTTCCTCTGTTATACAACTAAGGGAAGTCAAACTTAACATTGATTCTTATTCAAGATATAAGGAGGTTGATCCTTCAAGCCATTCCAGCCAAAAGATAGGTTTGTGTAATATTCACTGCACTGCTCAGCTTTGACAGAGGTCAGCAGGTTATCATCTTTAAAGTCCTACTATGTGATTGATGATCTGTCAACCAGACATCAATGGTGATGCTCAGAGAGGAGCAGTTTCCCTTCTACTTATGATGAAACAGCTTGAAACTGCTCAGAACTGAATGTTTAAACCTGTAAATAAAAATGATTTAAGAAACAACAGGGAGGCAATGAACAGTGACAGTGACAGAGTTTTTAGCCATGCTTGTGGGTCAGCTCTAGGGATAGCACTGTCAGTTGATCTGTCTACCAAAACAAGTACTGTCTGGCTTGGTATGAGATTAAGCTCATAAGGCCCTCTGGATGAATTGTAATCATTTTGCTGTGATTTCCCGAGGAAGTCTTTGTCCATTTGCTTGCAAGTGCATCGCTTTCAGTGTTCATTCTCCAGACTTTGTACCCAACAAAAACACAAAACAAAGATTCAGTCACTTTGGACTCATAGATGTATTTGCAGTGTCAACATATGTGAGACAGACAGCTAGCAGAGCTCCAGAAAACACCACTGGTATTTAGAGAGTGGTTGGGTCTCTGTAAATAATATTAGACAAAGTTCACAGAGATGGAAGGTAGAGATGGAAAAGATTGTGTGAAGATTTAAGAATGGATTACTTTTAGTGGCTATAATCCCAAGTCAAAGTATCCTACAGGATAACATCAGGGTGTCTGTCACCAGCTGAATCAGGAGAAACTGGATGATGCAGCAGGACAATGACTGTAAACATCAGAGTAAATCTAACCAGAACCAGATGAATGACTTTTAGAGCCCAGACCTGGAACCCAAACAGAGCTGCTGTGGAATGAGCTCAGAGAGATGTTTACACCAGACATCTTGAGACTCTGTCTGAGCTGAAGCAGCTCAGAAGAACGTGTCCAACTTCCTCCTGAACGCTGATCAGGTCTTGAGACTGGAAGAGCTGACTGAGGCTACTGCTTCCAGTGAGGTTCAACCACTTCTAAATCCAAAGGTTCTCTTTACTTTTTCCACCAGCACTGTGAATGCTTAATGTCTGTGTTCAATAAAGACACGAAAGGTTAGGATTGTTTGTGTAGCACAGTTTTAAGTACACGTTTGACTGTGCTTGTGACTTAGATGAAGATCGGATCAGATTTTATGACCAGTTAATACAGAACATAGAGCATTTATGTTTAAATAGAGCCATGGTCTTAATAATGTTGTTGTGGTTTTCTAACTGTTCTAATTTGGTTGTAATGACATCATAGAGAAAGTTAGTTAGATCATAAATGCCAAACAGCCCCTGATCTGAACTGGCATCTTACGTCATCATTTGCAAATGTTTCTTCTACCCCATACACACTGAAATACCAGTCTGGCATTTTAAAAGTCTGCTTTAGGAAAGCCCCATGTGTGGGGTAGGAAATCACTGTTGTACCCCAGCTGGAGGGCTGAAACTGAGAGAAAAAGATGCATTTACAAATTTAACTGGTGGTTTATGATGGCATACGTTGTACAAGATTTGTTCTAAGTCTTTTTTCTTACTGGTGTCCAGTCCTCCAGACTGGTTTCAAGTAGTACGGTAATTCTTTACAACTAAAATGAACTGCAGCACAAATTTAAGCTAGCAATATTCATTCATTCATGCTGATGATTTGAACCATTTATGAATGCTTTCATCAGTGTGTCTGAGGGTGAATACAGTGTGTAATTTGTTTTCCCATCTCGCTTGCAAAAGAAAACTTAATCTCAATGAGACTTTGCTGACTAACTAATTTGGCTCAGAGGAGTAACATTTTCTCAGTTTCCAAGGTTCTTGAGAAACATTGGTACAGAACTGCTATCATCATGATCAGGCCTTCAGGAAAAGCAGGATCTGTTGCTTATTTTTCAACATTTCCTCCTTCTTCTACAGCTTCAGTGTGAGCCATCTTGTTGTGATTACTTGCCTCATGTTGACACATTGAGTGGGCAGACTGTTTTGATCATTCCCATTCTTTCATTACAGTCTGTCTGTGTTAGAAGGGACATAGTGTCATTTCATCAAATTGCTCTGTAATTGTTGTTGGACATGTTTAGATGGGATCCCCTTTGATGTGCTAAATGTACCTGTAACTTGAGGTTTTACTCTGAATGAGGCATAGTATTACAATGTTACTGCCTCTCAAAATTAGATGTTAATTATTCATGTGTCAGTATTGGCTGGATGAGATTATCCTCCTGTAAAAATACCATATGTCATCTCTGTAAGCTTCTTAAGACGCATTGTTAGACTTTGTTGTTGGTTTACCTCTACCAGCTGTACTTATAATGACAGGAACAAAGAAGGAAGCTGAAACTGATAGTCATCATTAATTCTTTTAACCATGACCATTCCACAACCTGTGTGTTTATTACTGTTACCATGGCAATGAATGTCTTCAAACCTTAAGGAAGTACATATTTAAAACCAAACCTAAACCTATTGTCAGTGTGCCCTCAGTTTAATTAAGTATTTATTATCATAACCATGACAATGGGGATCCAGCACACTGATGCCTTTACTTTCCATATGTTTATTACTATAACTATGACGATGAAGTTCCAGTACACTTGACCTAGATTCCAGGAGATGCTCTGATCAGCTTCCAGAGATGTATGCTGCTGTGGCTTCCTTATTATTATTATTGTTATTATTATTATTATTATTATTACTATTATTATTATTATGCAGTCTCATATGTTACAAGAAAGGTAAAGTTTAGGATTATTAGGATTTAGGATAAAGGATTAAAAAGTATTCATGATTGCTGAGAAAACTCAATCACTATAATCCTAAGTGAGACCGTGTCAGAGAGAATGAAAATTATCATTTTAAGGCAATAAAACTTACCCTTGTAATTTTCAGTACTACTTTAGTACAGTTACACTGTAACTAAGTGTATTAATTACATCACAGTTCAAAATAATATTTAACTTTTTACTATACTACCTTCATTTGACTTACACATTAACGCGTCATCAAGAGTAACACAATAATATAACTTATAATAGTATAACAGTCAGAACCATCTTCTACATAATCACTACTTTTACTAAGGTTACATTTTCAGTGTAGCTTGTGTGTATGCATCTCTCTCAGCTGCACCATAGGAAATATGGTGGATTCACATATGACCATGGAATACTTACCTTCTCTCTCCTGAAACTGAGACTCACCTCTGCTCTTATACTTTTGAACCATTTGATCATTTAAGTCCATGCAAATGTAGCAGTTTTGATTCATTTTTTTCTCTGTTGATCACTCATTCACCCTGGGCATATGATAAGCATCTTGATAAATATTTTTTGTGACTGTGTTGTGACTTTGGCTTGTCCTCGAGTAGTAAATGCTACTTCACGGGCAAACCTACCCTGATCAAATCTGGATGTACAAAAGAAAGAGCTTCAAGACAAAAGCAAATCCAGAATGGAACTCAAACACTGCACCAATAATCCTTCATTGCCTGTAGTGTTTGAGCTCCGTTCTGATCAAAGGTTTTTAGTTTGCAAGCAAGTCCTTTGATTGCTTGAGGTAACTGTTTTACTTTGTAGCCATTATCACATGACCAACACATCTACTCCTATCAGTAATGGGCTGCATTTGTTTACTGGCTCTCTCATTACATAGTGCAAATAGCTGTTGACAGGTTTGGAATTACACAGCATGCATTTAAATCACCAGCACACCTTTATGTTGGAGAACCACAGAGGATGGAGGACATAGGTCATAAGGGAAAGGTTTTCTCAAGAACTAAGAAAAAATGATGATGGCAAGAGAAGACCAGCTAAAACAGCATAGACATTCAGCCATTTTGTTCAAATAAATGGAAAATCTGTGTTGGTTCACGGGTGGAGCACTACATTCCCGGGTTCTCCTCTATCTTACTTTAATGAGCAGAGTGGACGAGTCGCTGCAAACTTTCGCCCTGCGGATAGATTTTCTTCTGGTTATACACTGATGCCATGTCCAGAATGACAAAGCAATGACTATCATGTTACTATGACAACAGCCAATTTACAACAGGTGGTGAGCTAATCAAAAACAGCCAGCTGACAGGAGTTAATGATCATACTTCAGTAGTAAATCCTAGTATACTTTATGATGGAGTGATAGGACAGGTCAAACAAAAATCAAAATATCTTTGAAAAATAATACCTCTCGACCACTATGTGTTTAAAGGCTGTAGCTCCCACACGTACTTTCTATAACATGCAACAACTCAATTAAAGCTGAAAATCATTTTAATGAAGTATCTATCATTATTTCACACTGAATCAAATATTGAGAGTCTAAAGAATAAAAAAGTTTTTATTACAGTATATTACAGTATACTACTCTATGTTTTTGTTGTATATAATTACAGCACCTATGTCTAATCTAGTTTACAAATATTGTCTTGTATTCTATTCAAAATTACCTGGCACCCAGAGTTGCCAGTAATTAGCAGTTAATACCACAGCACAGTCAGTGGTCGTAGAATATTTTTTAGTTTTTACAATTACAATTTACACAATTTACAATTACAATTTTGTTTTTTAACATTAGCAACTTTGGAAAAATTAGAGAACTGCTTTGAATGAGACCAGTTGTGCTGTTAATCCAAAATTCATCAACACTGTATTAGATTCTCTTCACCTTTAAACAAAAACCAGATCCAGAACTGCAAAAACAAGAAACTTTTATTAAAAAATTAGTAAAAGTTTCAAAGCTTTCTTGATAACCTTAAGTTACTTCTGGATTGGAAAACTCCTGAGATGAAGATATATTCAGAAAGTTAACAGAGGAATCATGTGAGGTGTTTATGCCATCATTATGTATGGCCTTCATGTGTTAATTTTTTCTTATTTGTCACCATCCAAAAACAGCACCATCAACACTTTGCTCTTCCTTGCGCCATACTAAAGCCTGCGTTAGGTTCATGTATATGCTGACTGTGGATAGGCCCTGGCCTCCTCACCCACTGTGAGTTGATTGGCTTCTATCCATATTCACAGCCACGAATGTATGGATAAAAGTCCTGATACATGGTGGCTGACATCAACATGACATCATCACAAAAAAACCCACACACAAATATTATATACATATATATATATGCAGGTCAGATCTAATAGAGGACCTAATGTATACACCAAAAGACTAAGTACAACTTACCGACTACCAGAGGAGGTTGTTTGGTGGGATAGTCTCAACATTGATCATTGAAGGAAACTCCATTATTTAACAGAGGTGAAATAATTGCTTGCTCTCCATTCCCATCAAATCCCAATCTTCAGGCCTTTCAGAAAAGAAGTGACTGAGTGATCCAAAATATGCATGACCTTGTACCTGTGTATTTTCTACTATATTGAACAACAACAAAGTGAGTCCTCTCTCACCTCCAAGCCCGATATTATAGGCTTGATATTCATAGGCTTGCATTCATAGGATGCAAATAGAGAGGTGGTCTTTTGAAGCTGGAGGATTTTGCCATTGAAAGTCAGTCTATTCACCAGTTTAGGTCTGTTTGACAAGCCCAGGCTGCATAATTGCTAGACTCCCAGCCTTCAGTCTGAGCACATTACTTCATGGAGACTCACACTACCACCCAAGACTCTGACTTCCCACCGGGCCTGAGAGATACTTCAGTCAGACATGTGTTGCATTGTTTTCTCCCAGCTGAGCTATGTTTGTTGAGACACTTCATACAGTTATATACAGTAGAAATAAACCTTTATTTTACCTACTTTCCACTGCATTACATGGCTGTTATCAAAGCAGAAATTCAACACTTACCTTCTCTCTCAAAGGCTCATCTGTTATTGTTCTCGCCTTTTACCTCTGCCATTCCTTGTCTATTCAGGTCCCGTTTCTCTGGGTTTGTTTTGGTGAGGAGCACATGCAGGTTCAGGAGTTTTAGCTTCTGTATGAATGGCAATGTCAGTTAGCAGGTTGATCGACTTTGGTCATTACTAAGCGACATTCATGTCACCTAGAGGATGGAACCTACTGACTCTGGTGTCTCTTAACTCTAATGCCATGATATATTGATTACATTCCCATCATCCCTCAGTTGTGTTTTGAGTTTAGGTGCTACTCAGCAATGTTAGCTTGCTGACATACAGTCACTTTGACTTGAAATGGACTGTGTTTCAGACCAACAGTATAAATAGTTTAACATCAGTGGCGGGCTGTGCATTCTACACCTAGGGCTCACCGCATCCTACCTGAATTAACCTCCTTAGTCACCGCTAATATGATGTCACAGCTATAGAAACCATCAACAACATACAGAAGTTCAGTAGAACTTTTGAACAGACAGACAGACATGTAGCCAGAATAAATGCCATTACTGAAGTAATGCTATAAAAAACCCAATTAACACAATTCAATAGGTCTCCAAACACTGCAGCCATACAGTTGCTCCACACACGCATCATCTCCAGCAGAAGCATCAATATTAACTCAGAAATGACAGACGAAAACAGTAAATATACTGTAGTAAAATGCATTTTACTCACTGAAACTGATGATTATTTGTAGATAAATAAAAATGCTTGCTGAGCAAACATTTCAGCCCTAGTTAATTAAACTGGGCAGACTTGACTTTCATGCTAGCCTCCCAGCGATAGAAAAGGACTTATTGTTGGAAACTGAGACACACAGAAACCCCTTTACAACAGAGTCACTGAACTCTTCCTCCTTCAGCCATTGTGGGTTGAAAAAGCTATTAAATCTATATCAATATGTTTTAGTTGTGCTAGTATTAGATGGTAAGCTAGTTCTGACCGCACGCCTCTGACCATCCAATCAAAATGACATGAAAATGTTGACGTTAGCGGGTTGGCCTGCTAGAAGGCCCTGATCTCACCAACTCAAAATCGATCCGCGAGGCACGCAGTTTCATTGCCATTCTCTTTAAATCACAGGAGCCTGCACTGTTGATTCTGGAAGCGCCCAAAGCAGATTTCTATTAACCTGGCACAGGGCCGAAACTACTGGATAAAAACCTAACATAAACAGACTGTATTGGAAGCAGGAAATGATGACTTAAGAGAATAGACAATTGGAAACTATTTAATATAGTATTAATGGAAACAGATGGGCAACAGTGCAGAAGAATTGCTGCCTTATAGCAAGATGTGGTTTCTGTGTGGAGTTTCCATGTTCTTCCTGTCCCTGCATGGGTTAATGGGTGCTCTGGCTTCTCCACAGTCCAATAATATGCAGGTTAACTATGACTTAAATTGACCGTGAGGAATGTGAGTGTGATTGTTGATTATCTATGTGTATTGGTCCTGTGATGGACTGGTGATCTGTACAGGTGTACTCCTGCCTCACTATAATTGCAGCTGGGATAGGCTCCAGCCCCCCCACGCCCTTGGACGGATAACCGCATAGATAATGCATGATTAATGGGAAACATATATAAAAATATAATTCAGTGATTGAGAAGGTTTGCTGGACGGCCCACCACTGCATTATTACATGTAGCTGCTGGTTCTGCAACAACAACAGAAATGTGGGCAATAAGGGTTGTACAGTAACAACTCATTAGAGACTATCCATGCCTGTTAATCAGCTTTAACTTGTTTACTTCATGCTTAAGGAGGCCCAGCTGCTCACCTTAAGCTTACCAACAGCATTGTACAATGTAATTGAGAGGGCCTTCCAGAGAGGCTTTCCTTATCATGGCCATGGCCTAGTCAAGTCAGTCTCCTGGCTTGAGCTCCCACCCTGAGGGTCTGAAACCTCTGAATCAACCCACCAGCCCTTTGGTGATTTCCCACTGACCACAGATTCTGTTTCATCCTCCAGCCCTCCCTGGCCACACATCTCCATATTCCCAGACCCCTATGTGGGCTAATACCTCAGGGACTGAAAGTCACAGTATTCGCCAAATAGATATATAATACTCTTCAACATATATCTTCAAAGTAGATGAGTATGGGAAAGTTTTTAAAATGTCTCAACCATAATCTTGTAATTTTAACATTGTTTTAACTAATTTGATTGCATGATGAGCATTATATATGTTTTCTGGGTTGCACGCTGGTTTTGCCCCACATGAATCAGATTGATTCAACATTAGTTCTAATACATTCCCACACAGTCTCTGAGAATTAAAGGTAGCATTCAGACACTGTTAAGTACTGCATAACCTCTAGTAGGTCATGGGACATGGGGAACTGCTGTTTGCATCTCCTACCAACACTAAAATGTGTCATTTAAAGGGATTTTATGTTCTAGCATAAACAAGCACTCTCACACACTCTGCACTTCCTGTAAGATGCCACATGGCCAGATTTTGAGCTGAAGGAAGCCAGCCCTGCCCTCAGTCAAAAAGACATGCAGAGCGAACCAGACCCTGACAGAGAGCGAAGACAGAGAGGTAGATAAATATAGTTTCTATGTTTTATAAAGTGCTGTAATTGGCTGAGGTTCAGTATCTGCATGTGGCTGGGCACGTGGATTGAGGAGCCGTGGATTGAATCATCACCTTTCCATTTCAGGGTAAATATATGTGCAACATGTGCATTTTGAAAGGCAGTGACAAATGACAGAAATTTTGTTTCAGTATGCACGCTTGTTGCATCACACCATTGTAGCAGGGCCCCACCTACTCTGGTTCTAGACCCGTAAACTGAAACCTGAAATTCTGTTCCTTACAGCTTTTAAACTTTCCCATTTTACAGCTTGGTTTGTTTAATTTTGTCTGTATTTCACACAACAACTAGGGATGTTCGATCAAGCATGGCCCTGGTCTCTATTATTGTACCTGAGCCTCTTAGGTCTCTCAAGGATACAGAGTCTGATCAGATTTTACCAAATGTTGATTAAACGATCTGATACATTGAATAACAGCTGTAGCCTCTTCCTCACAACTACTCAATCCAAATATCAACACTAACTGTTACGCTTATGAGACTGTTAATTGAAGCGATGCAGTGATTCAGCAGACATGGAGTACAGTCAAAGCAACACTGTTAGTAAGTCTGAATGATCCAAGTCATATATGGAAGTAAATATGAGTAGTGAACATCTGCACACCTCAATATTTGTCAATCGGAAAAAATACACCACACACAAGCAAGAAATAGCCAAAGTCAGTCTCAAAATAGTTTGCTAAGATTTACGGGTGTTCATAGACAGCTTGAGGTCAATCAGATGTCAGGAATTAAGTTGAGGTTAAATGTCATAGTGTGTGGAGTCAAACAGGGGCAACATATAAAATCAGGACAGAACACACATCTTCCTTCATACCCGGAGTGCTGTAGTGAACCTCTCCCTGGTTTAGTAGTCTAACACACCACTGCCACCGTAGTCAGGCTCGAGACATGACAGACACCTTACTGGTTCTCTGCATTTACACACAAACACACACACACACTCTTCCCACGAGGAGACGATGGTCGGCCAGCTCCTGCAGCAGCATAATCACACATCAACACCGCTCAACTGTGAAAAATAACAACACACAGTGGAGGAGGCCTCTGCAGTAGCCTGTTAGTGTAATCCCATCTTTCGGAAATAGGTGAGTAGAGTCTGTGGATATTTTCTCCTGCTTGGTGACACTGAATGTAAAATGTGATCGTAAGACATTTCAACAGTAATGGAGCTGTAGAAGTCAGAGTGCATAAACTTCAGTTGAGGACTTGTGAAAATTTATAAACACTTATCTTCATCTACATTCTGTGATGGAGGGATATCTTCTGCTGAGGTAAGACCTCAGTTTATCAATGACACACAGTAAACTCCACATCTAACCTCCATTATTCGTCTTTAAGCTAAGCCCAGAGAGCAGAGAGAGAATTATAGATAGTGATGTCACCAGAGTCAAAGCCTTTGGTAAGATGTTGCTACTTGTCAGGACAGCTTCAAATGGGACGAGTACAGAAAACAAATACACACAAATAAATAAAGTAAAAAAAAAAAAGTGAAGCATTTGAAATGACTCAGTATTTAGTATAGATTTGTTGTAAAATATGGTCAGATATTCTTACAACTGTGAACAAACAAAATATATTTTAACTAATAACACATGAATCATTGTATGTTATTGCTAATATTGAATACACCAAAAAATACTTAAACATTTTGAGTTTGTTATTCATAAGAATCATCAGTTGAGGCCTTTACAAAACAAGAGAGTTCTGACACCTCTTTTTCCATCAACATGGAACAGGTCCCATTCCAGTTCACACACTTCATTTCAATGGTTCAGATATTTTTGAAAAGGAAATTGTAACAAGTTGGTTCTACTGAACAAAAAATTAGTACGTTTTCAAGAAGGCATGGAGAAATCGTAGGAAAAAGATTGATCAATGCAAATCACTGTGATTACAGTGGTTTTGCTCAAAACTGGTGGAAAGATGAGCTGGTTCTGGATCTGGCAAATCAGAAGAGTTAGGATCAGGAGTAGTTGACTGTACACCTCTGACGGTGCCTGGCCAGTATGACTATATGACACTCAATAACAACTCCTAATGGCTGAAAGAATAACCCTGTCCTCTATCTCACTGACCTCCTCCACCGCTTCTTCCTGCCATCCATGTATCTGTTGATTCCAACCTCCTTGACCTCCACTCCACAGAACTACACCACCTGGGGACCGAGAGCCTCACTGCCATTGCCCTACTGGAATCTCTTCCACATCAGTGGGAACTCAGAACTCATTACAGACCTTCAGATCACTAATCAAGACCCACGTGTTCAACCTGGCACTTCTGCATGGTTATAAATCATCACTTATTTAATTTACTTATTTCTTTTACTGTTTTCTTTTCTTTGTTACATTGTTGTTGGTCTTTGACTGTCTTGAAAAGCAGTATAGAAATTTGATGTATTATTATTATTATTAGTCGACAAACTGATTTAAGTTAAGATGAGAGCTGTCTTGTAGCCTTTTATTGAAACCACAATAAATTTATACAGAACAGACAGATGAAACCAACAATAGACAGAACAGCATTGTCACATCGACATTCCTTACACAGTGAGTATCTGAAAAAACTCAGGAGGATCTTTTAATAAGATTTGTCTCACTCAAGTCCAGTGACACAGGTGAGGATTTCATCCAATTACACAGACAAAACACCCAGGCACAAGCTGAGCAATGTCGTATAGTTGCACAGAGGAATTCACAGACTTTATAATATGGGCTCAAGCCCCAGCATGTTCTGTGGCAGTGTATGTTTATATGGTCATAAGTTTGCTAAATTAGCGTTGCTCATCAGTGTTTCTGTTTCTACAGTGTTTTTAGTAGCTATGTTGTTGTCTTTTTCTACTATTGGTGAAGTTATGCTCATTTATTACCATCCCTCCAGTAAAGTGGCTACAGTGACATGATATTGATGCCTGCCCCACATCATGGTTGTAATAATAGGATCATCTCCACATGCTTCTGCTCTGTGAACTTATACAGTTATTTTGCTCCCTTCTAAGATAACAGGTTTCCTAATATTTTATCTTATCTATTTACTGAAATTGACTGAATTGACTGAAATTTCTGAAACCTTCTAGCTAAGAAGGAGACATATAACCACATGGAGAGGTAAGGGTGGTATGTATATAGTAACAATCATAATCCAAATATGTTGCCTCTGTTTGTTAGATATGTTCTTGGGATACTGGGCTATTGTCTTAAGGGACAATAGTTGAAATGACTGGGTGGGGAAGAGGGTAAACCTTTGTCTGCCCTTATAATAAAGCAAGACCCTCCCAGTTTTATTAGTTTTTGTGCCCCGCTAGAGAGAAAATCACACACTGAAACATAAACAGTGTTGAATTTGTTAGTTCTGCCATTAGTGACTAAAAGGGCAGAAAATCACTGCACTATTTAAACATTAAAGGATATACTACATTTTAACAAATCTATTTCTGATACTTGTATACACTGAAAGAGTTAGTGGTTGCTGTAGTCATTCCTCCTTTTCATTCTGGCTATGTGGGAGATCCTCTTAAAACTATGTCAATGTTATTGAGAAAAATGCATTCTTAATTACTCACAAACATGACTCTTCAGCAATGTGAGTTATACAAATTCCAAATGAAGTCTGTATCTTCCAGTTCCCTCTTTAAAGACCCCTGCTGCAGCTCAGTCGGTGGAAACACAAAGAGATTTTGTACTAAAAGTTCTGTAACTTTGGAATATATCTATTTGGTCCATCTTTCATGCAAACGATTTAGGAGGGGATCTCGGTAGTCACTGTATGAGAAGGGACAATCACAGTGCCCAATAAGCCATTTATTATACATAAGGACACATGGTGTTAATTAAAGAAAGACTGGAAAAAATGAGCCTAAAAAAGTGTTTCTCCATAATAATAAATATTCTTAATAAATAAGCAAGAATCAAAGTTTAACAGACTGATTTAGGTATCAGGAGAAAGATGATAGTAGACATCGATTAAATATATTTGAGATACTGGTGGATGAAGTGAATCATCATTCGGCAAATAATGTTCTGCTGGACCTGCCTAATATTGCATAGGTCCCCCATACTGGCAAAACAGCTCAGACCTCTTTGGGCTTGGACATGGGACTTGAAGATCTCCCAGAAAGTCTGCATCGGGACATTGGCAGCAGATCCTTTGGTCCTGGGGTTGCGGATGGGGGTCCCTCCATGGATCTGACTGTTCCTGATCATCCCATGATGCTGGGTCAGATTGGATCTGAGAGTTTGGAGACCAGGCTCACAATTGGGCTCCTTTGTCGCTCCTGAGACATTTTGAGCAGTTTTTGTGTGTGGTGGGAACATTATCCTGAAGGAGGAAGGCCCTGACATTGTGAGCAAGCTATTGAGGGGTGTGCTTGGTTTGTGACAATATTTAGTGGGTGGTACATGATAAAGTAACGTCCAATGAATGTCAGGACCAAAGGTTCCCAGCAGAACATTGTGTTATAACAAGATGATCGGCGTTATTCACTATCCACCAGTGGTCATAATGTTAGTTGATCGTGCATACATATCATCACCTTTTAAGCCGATATGTTGAACTTCCACATCTAGGCAGTTACAGAGAAACATTAATGATGAATGGTGTTTATATTCACCTGATCAATTTAAGAAGTCCAAATCCAATTTTGGATTCTCCTTTATCTCGTTTGATTTCCACCACCTCTCAGGGAAACTTCCTGGCTGCTGAATGCTCCACTGTGTTCTCCCGCTCATCTCTAACTGCATCCGGCTCACAGTGGCTTTACAGGTAGCGGACACTGAAACAGCTTCTTCTGTCTACAGGCTGAAAATGACTGTGAGAAAGTGAACAGAACAGTAAAGTTGTAGTCCAGACAAAATACAATGAAATTAACCAAGGTTCCATAGCCACAGGATCGACCAACTTATAAATTGCGTGGTTCATCATTGCAGGTAATCTCTTTCAAATCGTGACATTGTTTTCACATTGCCATGTCATATTATTAGAATTTTAAAAGCAATTACAGTAGTTTCAGCATTTCTCCATAACATATGTGGTAATTCCTTCTATTTAAAACAGATGTCTGATCAGACAACTGTCAGTGGTGGGAAACCAGTTTGAGAAGCTTAGTTGAGGTGAAGTAAAGTATTTTTATAGTATTCATAGTGTAAAGTTCTAGTGATTCACGTAGTCTATGCTGTTTCTGGGACGGAAAAGACTGAAGGCAGCATTGGTAAAAGAGTAAAGAAGTTTACTGTTCATGCTCATTGTTGACAGGTTTATTCTAAAACTACTGACATTCATTTCCTCAACAGTGAACAACTTCAATTGGTTGTTATTAACCAAGAGTGATGTGTCAGACTGGAGGCGCTTACACTAAGCACCTGAGTGGTCAACAAGAAATGTGATGCTTTCTCAGTGCAGCAGTGCCATTGAATGGTAAGCAGACTGCCACTGCTATAGTTTTACAGTTAATAAGCACTGATTGGGGTGGACGTCTGATAAGGAGCGAGTAGGATAGGATAGACAGATGTGAGACACATATCTCAACTTCTGCTGCTTCCATTTCCATATTCTTTTAACCTGTCTCTGAGTACCCCAAATTTGATTCAGTGATGACGCGAACACACAACAACATGGCCAAGCAGCATTAAAGAATGTGGTACACACTGAGAGGAGCAGACTTTGTGGCAGGGGGATTTGTTTATCATATTTAGTTTGTTCTTCAGACAGTGGGCTGCAGCTGGTCCAGAGTACTGAGTCATACAGGAGGTCATTAGGTTGGCACATCAAAAGGAGTCGGTTGTTCTTATCTTCTCCCCTGGTGGGATTCAGAATACCCCCAGGATCCAGTCAGACCTGCAAGCAGACATCTGGCCTGTCTAATAAACTACAATTATACAACAAGTAATTCCGACCGAGCAATCTGACTGGTCAACTAGACATTTAGAATGCTCAAATCAGCATGACAGCAATGCCTGTACTCATCACTTCAAAATATTACTTCCTGCCATACATTTTACTTTTGATAATGTCATAGTTGTATAATCGCAAGATTACACTCGAGGCAACCTTTAACGTTATTTGAGCAAAGCGCCCGGCTTCTCCATCAGCTGTGCCGCTACACGCGCCATAACTTAAAAAATCTGCGTAAAAGCTAGGTTGCAGAAGCTAAGACCTGTGTGAGTAAACAAACGCGTTTTGTTATAACGTGGTTGATAAAGTAGCATTCATTTGTGCAGTAGGCTGTTGATTTAGTTCGGTAAAGTCCAGACCTCGATTAAAGCATTAACGCCAGCTCAGAGTTCACTCATCTGACTAGAAAATCATTTCTGTTGCTAGGTCGCTACTGTTATGGGTCTGATTATTTGCCGTAGCGGCAAAATCCAGTTCCATTATAGGAGTCCACTGACGTGATTGATTGCGCTCCAGTTATAAGTCAGACCCTATGTATTTCCATGGAAACGGGACAAACACCGCCAAAACCTTTTAACGGAGAAACAAATTGCTCCTCAACATGAATAGATTTTGATTATACATTTTACTTTGTTGGTAATATGTATAATCAATATTATACTCGAGAGTGGGGAGTTATCGTTATTTGAGCAATTTCAGTGATGCTTGCCTGACCGAGATCACCGTCGTGCTCAAATGGACGCTAAAGCACACCTCCTCGGTTATCATTGCTTAATTCATCGCTGATGTTTTCAAGTATCTCTTGGGGCATGGAAAAGATTTTGGAAAATATGAGGGTACACTATATGTCAATCAGACATAAAAGTTTCTGTGCTAACGGGTCTGTTTATTCCATTTCTATTTTGTTTTTATTTGGCATTCTGTATGGGCCATGTGGTGGGTAGACTAAAACTAAACTAAATTCAAAGTATATTCTTACTCAGCTGCTGCCTTCTTGGCTTTGAATAACAGGAAGTACTGGCTCTGACCTGCTCCTGAACATTTGGTGCTGCTTGTACAGAACAGATAAAGTGGACGACGTTGTTAAATTAGCAGGTGCCTTCAAACAATTTTTCTGGGAGACAAAGCTTTGGATAAAACTGTCAAATTTTCACCAGTAGTTTTAGTATCTTAAGGACAAATTACATTGGTTAAATGAAGAGTTAGGGAGGTGGCATTATATTCCTTTGAATGTTCAGTTTTATGCCTGTGTAGCAGTTCAGAGAGTTAACAGACTCGGGAGTCTCTTCCTCTTAAATTAGTGCTGTTGTTTTTGGAAAACTTATAGAAAAGTATTAGGGTTGTTTATTTGTTTTTGTTTTTTTAAAAATAACTTTTAATTTAGTTTATTTAAAGTAATATTACATTATGCTGCTCTATTAATCAGTCTTTTATCACAATCACAAGCATCATAATCATTCAGTTATCCTCACATTTGTGATCACAGTGAACTAGAATTTAGTTTAAACCCTATGCTTCTCCTCGACAAACATCATCAGATCAATTTACAACCATTAAATTAGAAAACAATTTCCCTTACACACATGAACAGTAAAAGGGTAAACCTATCAAACCATACTTCAGCATGATGCTAACTCTGATCCAAACTGGTGACAGCAGTGAAACAGTGTAAAAAGTTTTACTAATTCTTCAAAGCTCAGCATCTCATATCAGCTGCCTGAACTTTGTAGCTGCTCAGTCCTGCAGTCTTACCACAAATCACACGAGTTTCAAGAGACAGCATCTTCTTCTACCACTGTGTTTCTTAGCACGCTGCTTGTTCAGATCAGGTCAGCTGTCACTGATGTCACAGTTTGCTTTTTGCCTCTATCTGTTGTCTGTAAGCTGGCTCTTGCCATTATCTATGTATACATTTATTTTTTTTCTGAACTCCATTTTGGCTTGACACGCCTTTGGCACTGTTTACAACTTTGCGTCTTCTTGGGTTTGCACACCCAGATTTAGGGATTTTCGGCCAGTCTTTTAGAACTGAGGTCAAACAGTTCAATATTGGTTTCATCAGACCAGAGAATCTTGTTTCTCACAGTCTGAGAGTCTTGGGATGAGTCTGTATGTAAATAAAATATTGTGTCATTTCATTACTGGAAGTCTATTTGTGCTAATTGCAAACTCATTAAAAGACAATTGTATAGCCTGTATAATTCAGCCAAATTAAAACCTCACACTTAAGAAACTTTTAAAAATCTCACAAAAATATTTGACCCTGAAATCAACTTACTCCAAACAATTCTTTTTACTGTTTAGTTCTAATAATTAATGTGTAGACACTCAAACATGACAGGTGCAGTTGATATACTTTATCAGTGGTCAAGTAACAGGCATAGAGTCAGGAACCTGAAGGTAATGAAAATTAAATGCAAGGCAGAAAGACACAGGTTAATAAATCTTTTCGACTGCAGTGGAAATTTTCTGGATTCACTTAGGTCTTGAATCCACATTCATAACACAGAAGTTAATTTAACAGACAACAAAATGTCTTTTGGGGTTGATTCAATGCAGAAAAGAGTACATAATATAGACAGATAAAGAGCAGTGATCTGGTTTACAGATCAAACGTGGCTGCTGATGACAAAGCCAGATACACAGGCTGAGACAGGAGTTTCACACACTACACACTCTTGCCCTGTCCACATGCAAACACTCTGCAGTGAATACATAGTGTCCAAGATCTGTTATTATAAGTTCTAATTTATTTTAACCATTTATTTTTACAGGGTAATTCAAATCATATAGACAGTTGTACTCTATACACTATAGTTCTTCTCGGGGAGATGAGTTACAGCAGCTGCAGAGCTCTATTATAGCAGGGTGGATCTGTGTGTGGAATATTTAGTGGCATGTGTTAGTATATGTGTGCGTGGTAGCCTTGGCTACAGCACAAAAGGAAATACTCTCATGTGTGAGTGAGAAGGTGAATTCTTCACTGACACTGACCTTGTCTAATAGGTGTACTCAAGGCTGGAGAGAGAGCTAAAGAAAAAGAATAAGAAAGCTGAGCTTAACTGCATGCTGTGTCACATATAATCATGTTTAGGAGTGGTTGGATGTGTAGGTTTTTGGATCAAAGAAGACTAAAATACAGGTGGGTGATCCTATAAATTAATCCAGGATTCTGCCTATACTGCTTTTATGTTACCAAAGTAATAATAAATACCCCAAGTTTAGGATTCCTACACCATGTCCACACAGGAGGCATAGTGTGGGCAGCATGTTAACAGAGCGGCAGCAGCAGCTCCAGTGCAGTGTCTACACAGGAGCCAGTCAGGTTAGGGTTAGTGGTTAGGGTTAGGGATATGGTATTGAGATGAAGGTCACCCATGTTTTGGGAGCACATAAAACCCAATAAGTCACTGTAGTTACATGTGAAAAAATATGCTTTGGCTTGCATTTATGGGCCCATAGAGTGTGTAAAATGTGAGCTATTACATGGCCTGTGAAGACAACTGGATCAATTAAAATAGGAGCATCTGTTCCTGAACCTCCTATTATTCATTAAAATATTTATAATGAAAGGATTCTTTTCAGCACTGTAGCCAGGCTGAGGGAGAATCACAGCTCTCTTGAACCATCTGTTCCTTCAACTCTCAATAGTAATGACTTTATGAACTTCAATTACTACTTAGAGAAAAAAATCATCACCTCCCTCTCACTCCTGACACTGATGTATTGCCTAGTACAGCAGCTTTAGTCAACTGCAACACCTGATTTATATTTCGATTGCTTCTCTTCTATAGATCTTATTGAACTAACTTCAACAGTTTCTTCATCTAAACCAGTTTTAGACTCTACTCAAGAATGTTTTACCTGTAATTAACACTCCCGTTTCAGATCTGAACAATTTATCTTTATTAAGAGGTTACCACAGGCTTTAAGGTTGGAGTAATTTAAACTCTGCTTAAAAAGCCTACTCTTTACCCAGATGTTTAAGTCAACTAAAGACATAAAGGCCTGGATGACCTCTAATTTAATTCATTAAGATGACTGTATGACTGACTGTATGAGAGAAGTAGACTGTTCCACTCATCTGGTTTCACTTGTGTCTTTGGTGGAGCTTGCACTTTTTATTCTGGGACTGATGAGAACTTCATGGACCAAGAACTTGCTCATCACCTCCAGCTCCAACTCAGACCACTCCCAGGTCCTGTCAGGGCCGACACCTTGGATGGGTCAGTACTCTGCCAGCAGCACTGCATTCCACAAGCACATGCCTTAAACTGCACATGCCCACACTGAACCCACATCAAGCCAGGTGGGTCCTGCACCTTTGTGGAAAAAGGTATACAGCCTCAAAATAGTGTTCATCATCATGTCTCTGCCAATTTAAAAAAAACCAAAAAAAAAAAAAAAACCCATTATAAATTCCACAAAGGTAGGAGGCCAGCAGCAGGCCCAAGGTCATAGCAGTGAAGAAGCAGCAGCAGCAGCACCTGCTGCTGTTCCCATGTATGATAGGCTGACACATTTCACAACTACTGGAAATACTTAGCATTTAACTCTCACAATCTTCCTGCTGCAATGTTAATTAACAAAGCTGCAGCTTGGGACAGGATGGTGGTGCAGTGGTTAGCGCTGTCACCTCACAGCAAGAAGGTTCTGGGTCCGTTTGCTTTTCTGTGTGGAGTTCGCATGTTCTCCCTGTGTCTGTGTTGTCCAAAGACATGCATGTTAGGTTAATTGGTGACTCTAAATTGCTTGTTGGTGTGAATGTGAGTGTGAATGGTTGTTTGTTTCTATATGTTGGCCTTGCGATGGACTGGCGATCTGTCCAGCTGGGATAGGCTCCAGCCCCTCCTTAATAGATAAGCAGTGTAGATAATGAATGAAAGAATGAAAACTGCAGCTTTTGTTGTGTTTGTTTCCTGTGTATTTTTTTTTTTTTTTTTTACCTTTAACTTTCTTTTTTTTGTCCTTAACTTTCTCTTGCTGTTTGGCTTTCTGATTCTCTACATGGAACTCTTCTTGTTAGGAGATATAAGATTTTTGCAAATCCATGTTGGTAGGATGAGGACATTTGTTTTTCAACTACAGCAAATATGAACAAAAATACACAACAATGTGAGATGAGAAACAATCCAGTTTAATTGTCATTGATTATTAGCAGAGGTGGAAGCAAGTCATTGTTTTGAAAGTCTCAGGTGATATAAGCATGAAGAATGATTCCAGTGGAACTAACAGTGTCAGCTGGGATTGGCTCCAGCCCCCCTGGAAGGGGTATAGATGATGGATTCCTGAGGGTTTTCTGTGTTAAGTTTGCATGTTCTCTCTGTGGCTGTGTGGGCTCTCTCTGGGTACTCCAGCTTCCTCCCACAGTCCAAATACAGGCAGGTTAATTTGTGACTCTAAATTGCCCATAGGTGTGAATGTGAATGCAAATGATTGTTTGTCTCTATATTGCAGCCCTGTGATAGAGTGAGGTGATCTGTGCAGGGTGTAACTCCAGCCCAGGATTATTGACTGGGACTGGCCCAACAAAACAGGGGTTAGATTACCTATGATGATCATGAAAAAGAAAAAAACGACACATGAATTATATTTTTGGAATTTTGTAATGTTATAGCAGCAAGTTCACACACTAACAAGTATCAGAACATTAAGAAGTAAGATAGCTGCCATCGAATTTTATTCATGCTTTTCACTTTCCACCCTCTACAACAACCAGTGAGTAGCTATAGAGAGTGTGACAGTACAGTAGTAAACACAGCACCAGACATATTTTCATTTTAGTGGCTTTTCTACCTTCATTGGATCCTTCTGTAATAAAGGAGCTGGTTGGAGCTGATCACACAGACTTTGAGTAAAATAAAGCTGTACATCATTCTGCTAAATAAACTCAGACAAGCTTCTGCCTGCTGCTGCTGTAAAACCTGATGTTGTTTGGTGTTTGTACTGGACTCACTGGGAGCTGTGGTCGTGAACCCACTCTGCCTCTCTACTTTAGTGAAAGTTCAGTCAGTAAGACCATCTCTCTGTGCATGCCATCTGAGTCACAAGCAGTGTTCCCTATCGCTCTAAAACCCCGCTTGCTGATTTCATCCTTGAGCCAATCACTCGTAAGCTGTCAAAGTCTGAAAATCTTCTCTCTCTGCTGTCATTCAGCTGTCATTTCAGCACTGTGACATTGTGCAACCCACCTTCACCACTTCAACTGTGGATGCCTGGCCATCTTCTATCTACTGCCTGATCAGATGTTTTTCTCCCAATCTGACGTCTGAACCTCGGGCTCCACTCTCACCACCACCACTGTCTAGGCTCTGAGGGGACTGCTCACCATGGTGATCTGCTTCCTGCTGCGGTCTAATTTCTTCTGTGCACAATACACTCAATTCTGCTTCAGATTTTCTCATTTTCTTTCATTCTTCTTATAGGTCTCTCCTGGTTGTCTGCAGAGTGACTGCTGATAAATGCACAACTATTTGATCTGAATTTTAGCTTCTTTTCTCTGAGCTTTTTGATCTTTGTTACTCGTGTAAGATGAGTCAACAACAGCGCAGTCTGGTTCTGTTCTTCTAATGTTTTGGCTCTTTATCTTGCTGTAAGATGAACCTCTGACCAATGAGTCTGTCTTCATTTGTTACTGCCTTTTTCTCACCATTCTGATGATAATAATATGCACTACTCCCTCCTGTAGTACGGTATTGTCCTTAAAATGCATCAGAGGGTTTAGTAAGACAGTTTATTCCAGCACTGCATTTGTACAGACAGAGGGTTTGTATGTAATCAACAAAAGCTGGTGAACCTGTAGGAATTGTGTGGAAGTTAACCAATTCAACCAAGATGTCCCCTCAAGCCTGGAGAGGGAAGGAACTCAAAGGCACAAAATACAGATTCAACGACCAATTCCCCCATGAAATAAACAAGTGATGCAAAATCTTGTACCCCTTTCTCAAGCAATACAGCCATGCAAACCTAGTTGCGGACAAACTGTGCACTGAAAGACAGTTATACTGAAGCTCTAAAATAACTACATGGCTTTTCTAATCAACTGTGATTCATTGACTGCTCAAAGACTGTTAAATCTCTCACTCATACATCTCTACTGGTGAACATTTCTGCCCCAGGGCTGACCAAAAATCAGACCCCATTTCACGAGGAGTCCAATAACCACCTTTCACAACCAAAACACACAAGCAAACAAACAAAAAAACGCTCATCTATGTTTATGTGTTAATGTTAGTTAGTTGTTGTTGTTGTAGTCCTCACCCCCCTCTTCTTTATTCTATCACACAGTCTACAAAAAGAGGTAAAGAGATAAGACGTCCTCGTCTCCAAACCCCTACCAATTCAGTAATGAAAGAACTCCTAAAAACCAAACATGAATTGAACAATACACTAAACAAAAAAACTGAAGATGCACTCCAAAAACTAAAACAGAGCAATACTTTGAGTTGGAAAATAAAACAGGTAATTCTTTTTTTTATTTTTTTATTTTTTTAGCAAATCAACTGATGTAACAAATAGAGAAATCAATCCTTACCTCAATTATAGGCCCATCTGAAGTAATAACACGAAACCCCATTCATAATTAACTCACTGTCTAATGTTTTTACATTTTTATATGAAATATATGTTTTATTTTTTTGGCACTTGTCCTTCTTTTCCTTTGTTTGATACCTGGTAAATTCCCTATATAATCTATTTTTCTTTTTACAAGCTTTTTCCAAACCCTTCGTTAACCAAGGTTTTCCTCTCTTTATAGAATTTTGTCCAAATTCTGTCATTGGATAATGACAGTCATAAAACCTCAGGAATGTATTTAAAAATGCATTCTATGAATCATTAGTATTCTCTACATAAACTTCTGGCCAATCATGGTTTATAAGCTTGAGCTTAAGCTTTAAGAGCCATAGTTGCTTCTGGTGATTTATTCTAACCATGCTCATCTGCTCATCTGTCCTTACTGTTAGCATTTCTAACAAAAACAGGCAAATGATCCCTTACATCAGCCACTAATACACCACTTAATATCTTCCCATCAATTATATTTACAAACATATTATCAATTATCATTTAATGGATAGAAACTTAATCTAAACATAGTATTAGCAAATTCTGCAGTTTTCATATGATCATTTGATTTCAACAAATCAATTTTTAAGTGACCACAACCTAAATTGCCTTATCATTATGTTATTCATATAACTTGGTAATCCTCTTATCAGTTTGATCAATACAGGACCCTGGTGTTCTATAACTGCCACTAATTAATATGTTTTTGGATCCTTAAGTGTTAATTTCAATGGCCATACATTCCATCAAATTATCAATAACATTTGTCATATTCCTGATAACCTTACATTTAAGACCAGACATCACAAACAGGGCAACACCCTCACTCCTTGTGTTGGTCCTGTTTTTTTTTTCCATACATTTCATACCCCTCTAATCCATCAACAACAACAACAAAAAAAACCTTCATATTGGAATTTAGCTATTTTTCAGAATAATATTCACAAGTAATGTTAATGTTCTGGTAGAAGTGGGTCTCTGAATCAATGTCATTTTCTAACTCATAAAGTTTATCATCTTGAAAATCAAAAATAAAATCTGTGTAGTCACACATTTTTAAAGCTAGTTTTAATAAACTGTGTTTTACATCATTACTCACAACAACAATAACAACTTGTGTATGACATTTCCCCACTTTTCCTGTGGCCTGGTGTTTTGTTTTTGGGGTGAAGGGTGACAAGCCACTATGTTCTTACTGTCTAAAGGAATATCTTTATCTTTGTAGTTGAAGAACTTAATGACTTGTTGCTCAAGTGAGTGCAGTTTACCTCTTGGTTCATCCTCTCCCTCTTTGTGCCTGCTGGTGCAGTGGGTTGTCTCAAGACTGGATATCACCAGATCATCCATTCTTGTATACTATTCCAGATCATCCACTCTTTTTTGTTTTTTCTTCTTTTATCTCAGCCTTCAAATGTTGCACTTCATCAACTAAACCCAGTGGGCACATGTTGTTTTACCATCTTGCTTAGTTAGTTCTCTTCATTTCTTCCATTTCTTTTGCTAATTTCTTGGTTGCCATTTCTTTTGAGACAGGAAATGCCTGATTTTGGCAACATTATGCAGGTGAAAAAAGGCTGTCCTTTAAGTTCATTTTATGTGGGAGTTAAAGGACACATCCTGATCAAAGATAACTGTGAGATTCTTTAAGGTGGACTAGAGGTTAGGTCTAGTTGGGATGGGACCTAGGAGACAAGTTGATTTAGACAAAGAAGAAGTTAGTTTGAGAAAAACAGTCTTCATATGTATCAGGTTTTACAGCTGTTTCTAAGGATCTTGTGTTTAGAGTTAAATCAGTGCCAGTTAGAATTTTATTATTAAAAAAAGATCATAATGTCATTGCTACTGAGAGCTACAGGAATACATGGATCAATAAAGTCTGCCTCAAAACAGCAGAAGCTTTAAAGGCTGTTTAAGCTGTTTGTGTTTTGCATACCAAGTGTCCAGAGGGAGTGTATGGGAACTCTTTGATATTTTGCTTCCCCTCGCACTCCCCCTCCCCACTTCATGACCTCCTGCTACCACACTAAGAGCCAGGTTTGGTCTAGTGTGTGTCTGAGTGTGGAGTATAACACTAGCACTGTAGCTGTGGACACCGTCTCACAACACCTAGCCTTATATCACAGCTCGCTGAACTTTTTCTGCTTTCATGTTGGGACAATCAGCTGTGGCTCAAGTTCTCATGACAAATTCAAGCTTCATCCTGTTTCTGGTATGAGATAATAACTAGGCAAAAGTTCACTGTTTATTCCAACCAGTTCAGTCCTGCAACACTTTCCATTCAGAGTAAATGTTTTAATGAAACATGTTGGAATAATAGAATAGTAGAATAGGTACTTTGAAAGGTTATGTTAACATGCACATATACATGTATGTCTCTATTTTGTGTACTTCTGGCAGCCTTTGTTGACTCAGTTCAAACCGCGGACTAAAATCTAAATTCTTATACCAAACTGTGATGCCCCTCCCACTCCCTTGGAGGCTGCCCTGGCCCAGCCTCAGCAGGAAATTGATTGACATGGGAGGGCTCTCTGCCAGAAAGCCTTTTTGGCAGAAAGTCGGGTAAAGAGTGTGTCCACACAGGGAGGAGGTTTTGGTGGACGAATGGGTCCAACTTATAATTTTCTTTTTTTTTTGGTTTGGTTAGGTTTAAGCAACAAAACTATTTGTCTTTCTAGCAGAAAGCCCTGAAGACAAACGTTTCCCACGTGCAGCTCACCTGAGCCGTCAGGACTGTAAAAGCTGGCCCGTGAGCTTCTTCCACCTCTGTCAGCTGACATTTATCTTACATCTCTATTTCTTCTTCTGCACATTTAACACCTCCATGGCACATGACACATCCATTCATGGCTTGAACAGCTGATATTGCCGATTCATACACTTGATTGTTTTGTGGTAAACTCAGTTGTAATGAGAACTTCTCTTATGCTCCCTCCCTCCCACATTTTTGAGCCAGTTTGTGACAAATGATGTGTCGTCTTGGATCATCAAAAGCCGTTTAGCAAAGTCAGAGCCAGACTTAGTGTGACACATTGAGGCTTGTGAAGTTATGAATTGGACAGTTGGTGTTAATGACAATTTTAGTTTGTGACCATTGTGGTTTGGTTGTGCTAAATTAAGTTGAAGTACTTAATGCACTGTTGTTATTTTCCAGGTACAACCAAATCAACAAATACATTCCTCTCAAAAACATTAATTATACTCACAATTCTGTCCTCAATTCTTCTTCAGAAACTAACAAAACTTTTGCTCAATACTTTTGTTATAAATGAAATTCCATACTTTACTGGTTGATGTGTGCCATATTGTATTATTACCATACTTATAGCTGAGCAGCTGCCTAAAGAGACAAACTACCAAGCTCTCTTGAGAAATTCATACCATGATAAGATTTCATCACCACATGCACTAATCTGCCCTGGCCCAAATATAAACCCTGGCACAAACAATTCTCATTCACTTGACAAACAAATACTCATAAATCTTCAAACTAATCTGGCTGTTTTGCTGGAGCTTCAGCCACTTAACATCAGAGGACAGAAGATCAAGGTCAGCTCCTGTGTTTGTTTTTTCAGGCTCCTACTCATTCTTCCCTCGCCAAATATCCAGGGAGCACAAAGTTTCCACACAACACAAAGCCCAGATACTGCTAATTGACCCATCAGCCTGTTCGTGACCTGTCTACCTCCAATCTACAGGGAAACACACATTTAATCCTCCATGTAATCACATCCACCCACACATCACACCTCACACACACTGCAATCTGGCCTCACAGTGGTGCTGCATATTTTTAGTCCAATGCAATCTGACAACACTAAGCCAGTAAGTCAACAGGAGGATGTATAAGCACATTCATACAAACATGGGTGCATCTGTATCTGGAGCTGTGTGTGTGTGTGTGTGTGTGTGTGTGTGTGTGTGCATCATCATTTGGAAAGCAAACTGGCTGTATTCAGCATCACAGCAGTGAAATGTACACAACCTCGTCATCATCAGACAATTCCTGCAAACCCTGGGGATTATATCATAATGACACTCTTTTTTCAATTTTGCTCCACATCCACATCATCTGTGCCTGCATCTCAGTTTGGTTACATAATGAGGGAATATGTGGTTGGATAACTAATCACCCCCTCACACCAGGAGTTCACAATCATCTGGTTAACCCACTTGAGTTCAAATGTGTTATGAATGTGCACCACTTAAGTACAATCAGCTAAAACAGTCCCTTCATTATCTGACTTTGTATGCTGTCTTGAAGAGAGGTCAGTGTACAAATCTGGTTTTACTGTCTTATTATTTTATTGTGTATTCGTCACATATCTATATATACGTTTGTAGGGAAAAGAGGTCACAACAACTAATGTAAAAAGCCATAGAATGTGTCTATGGCATATAAATGTCAACACCAAGTCAACCTATTTCAGCAGCTGTGTACTGTAAGAGGGGATATAATGTTACTAATGTTGGACTTGTGCATGTCATTGCAACATTTGTGTATTAGCATTAGCAGCAATTAGTTGTGGCTGATGGAAATGTCATTATCATGGGATTATCTGAATGATGATTACGACTCAAACAAAAGCACAAATATAAATAAGTATTTATAAGATTTTAAAGATTTAAAGATATCAATGGAGATGAAAGATCTATCCCATAATTTAGAACCAACAGCTGAAAAATGCTCGACCATCTTTTTGGTTTTGACTAAAAACAGGTGCTTAAATAAGATATATGTGTGTTTAGATAGCAGTTCTCGCTACTTTTCTATTCAGTAGTCTTTCTGAAAATGTACATGCGATCTGTGATCTCACTTGATTTAACCTCTTTTAGTTGTGGTATTTCACGTTGTTTCAAGTTTTTTTTCCTCTCATACTGGCATGCTGTCTACCATATGTGGGAGCACTCAGGAGTAACAGAGCATGCCCTGTCTACCCTGCATCAGGTAGTGTTGTCAAGCTACGCTCTGATTGGTCCAGGCCCAGAGTGGATTGACCTCAATCATGTCAAATCTCCTCTCACCTGAGTAATGGAAGGTGTTTGTCTCTATATACTGCTTGCTCAGGCTTTGTGATGAGATTTGACAGTGTCTAACGAAGATCTTTTGTAATTGGAATGTTAAGCCATTGAAATTACTGTTGTATTACTGTTATTTAACAAGAAATAGATCTAACTCTCCTTTTAAACTACTAACTTACTTTTTATATTTTTGGTTTTACATTTTTGTATGGATTTCTAAACATTTTAAATCAAATTTGAAATACAAGGACTGTTGGCAGATACACTGATTATGTTGGTCATCATTAATACAATATTAAGTGTCTAATAATGCTCTGATAAATGATGTATTACCGATAGTTGGGAGCAAGTCTGTCTTTAGATTGAAACATTGAGGTTTTATTGTGTCTGTTTTCAAAGTGTAATGTTTTATCTAGCAATAACTGACCTATTTCTTTTTATTGTCATCCTGTTCATTACAGGTTTGTATGGGGGATGAAAACACAAAGCTAGTTGTGATTGGGGTAATGAACATATTGGAATACTTGTAAGGGAAGAGACAGAGACATTGTGAGACAATCTAGTCAGATTTCCTCTGGTGGGACTCTTATATTACTGATTATTTTATACATCGCATTTTATTTTGTTTTATTGGCTTGTGATGATTATCTTTTATTTGACTGACTTGTCTTACTGTGACCTTTATTATATATGTACTTGGATCTCAGTTTTTCTTGCTCTCATTTGTATCTGAGCTAAATGAGACTCCTGCATAAGTATAACAACACTGAAAACATGTTCCTTTGTATGTCTGCATTTTTATTGATTTCAGAAAAGACAATAAACAGCTCAAATGAGAAGAAATATAGTATGTTTAGAAAGTATAAGGAAAGTTATTCATGGCATTAGCTGAATAGTATACCACTGCAGTGGAAATTAGAGATTTAGAGATGAAGAATCAATAAATGGTCACAGTTCTAAATAATAAGTCTAAGTCATAGGGCCTCTACTAATAATTACATGAACTGGGCCAAATTTACTGATGTGGGAAGATGTTAAAATGATGCATCCTAAGGCTATCCCTAATCAGTATGGTGCCCCTTCCAGAGGGGTGTCTCCTAGGATCAGTACTGGGCCTCTTCTTGCAATAACATAAACCACCTCACTGGGTCCAATACGACACTACAGTCTCAGTACAGATCTCAGCTTGTCTCTCAGATAGATTCATGTAGATGAAGGAACAGCAACCTTCATCTAAACCTCTAAGACTGAACTCTTAGTCAACCCAGGCAACCATCATCACGATATCAGCATCAAAATAACTCTCTTCATCTCTCACCCAACCCAGATCATCGTGAGAAACCTGTGTTTTGTGTTTGATGACCTGATGTCCTTCTGATGATGCTGCATCTGTCTCCAGTCATGCCAGCACTTTGCAATTATACAAGAAAACTAGGCCTGATTATCTCACAGTTTATCTCACCTTGACTATTACAATGCTCTGGTGGGTTCTCCCTTTCACACACAGTGACCAAATGGTCCACAATGTGGCAGTGCATCTGGTCTCAATTAGCCCAAAAGGTCACATTGTCACCGCCTCTGAACTCCACTGGCTATCCATACGCCCTGAATCTAATTCATATGTCATTAATGCTGCCTTCACAGAGATTCTGATCTGCACCCATCTACTTGAACTCACTGCTTCCCAAATGCCACTGTGTGTTAAGACACTAGCCCTTACTCGAACCCAAATCACAGACACAGAGGCAGAGTACTATTTGTAAAGGTAATTTTTGTGACACTGAGTCTGAAGGGGAGCTGAGCTGTTGGCAGGTACTTTGGCAGATGGAGCGGGCAGGAAACAAGAATCCACAAATCCAGAGAGGGCAGATCAATCAGTAACAGTTTGGGGCAGCCAGGCAGATCTCTGGAGGCAGAGGAAAATTAATTGTCAAGAAAAGTTTGAACAAGCCTAAAATACTAGAACAAAAGTAAGACTCATTTATTTAATAAACCAGAATAAACCTTTAAATCATATTTAACTAATCCACTGGCAACTTTACCACTGATATCATACAATTCATATGCCAGAGATGTTTTCTCAGACGCCAGTGTGTGCCTCTCTGTGTGAATGAAGGCTCTATCTGCCAGATAACCCAATAAAGCTGCCAGACTGTCATGCACCCTACCCACATATTAGTCTATAGCAGTAATCTTGTGATAACAACAACCCACACATGGTATTTATGCTGTCTGCTCCAGCACTTAGACCATACAGTGACAGCTGGGAGACTAGCAGGAACTTGCTAATAGGTTTTTAGAGAGGCGTAAGGTCACATGATTATTAACCACCAGTTTACGCCCAAAATGTCAGACAGTTATAAAAGCAGGCTGTCTTGAGTGAGGTCACCTGGGCAGGAGAGCGGATGGGAAAAGGTCCAGGTTACCTGTGTTTGAATTTCAGGCTTGAGTCAAGGCATGTGTGTGTGTGTGTGTGTGTGTGTGTGTGTGTGTGTGTGTATGGTTATAATGTGTAAGTGCATTTTCAGGTGAAGGAGAATTAGAAAACAGATATATGAATTTTTGCATTTTTCAATTTGTCTCACTTTATAACCTGTCTTTACTCTGTAAATGCAAGCTAACACTAAGGCTTTAGCCAGCTGGAAGATGCAAGTGCTACTGAATCACATAAGGTCACCATGCTAGTCTGATACCTAATGAGACAAGTTCTAATGATTATATGTATTATTTGTACAATGACAGCTGTCTCTTTTGTGGAGCACAGTTAATATTCTATGCACAGCAATAGAAAAGTAGATGGTGACCTAATCATGATCAACATGAGTTGGTCTTGTGAGAGAAAGACCAGCTACAAAACTGTGTATGACCAATAATTTATATGGGTTTCACTACCAATGACCAGTGTTTTTTGTTACTTTTCTGACTTTTTCAAATGTTTTCCACAAAAAACACCTTTTGTAACAATGTAGTCCAAACTTATCAAATGTGTCTAATATTCCTTGTTTCCACACACACATACACACACACACACACACACACACACACACACACACACACACACACACACACACACACACACACACACACACACACACACACAACCACTTTCAGCTCCTGCACAAACCAAGAAATTGTGAATAATTACTTAAAAGTCCCACCTTTATCTTCACCACCCCTACTGACAGCATTTACTGAAGTTTCAGCGTTCTTTAAACCAGCCAACACTTTACCTTTAACAGTGCACGGTTAGTATTGTGTCAGTATGGGCTCTCAGACACAATCAGTTGACTCACAGGACTCCTGCTACAGGCTCAATCCACCTCACATCCTCACCCTCCTCTCCTAGACACATATATCTAGACTCTCTTCCCTCCAACACACGCAGTTAAGAAACTCTCCATTTCACCATTTTCACCACAGTTGTTGTAATAGCAAACCCAGAGGCCCTCTCCCTCCACCAGTGACCTCAACAACTTACCCTACTTCCCTGTCCCAATCTGAGGGTCATTAACATGGAGGGGAGAAAAATGTTGTTTTTAATGTGGCTGCAGACATTTTGTGCAGGAAGTGATATCTTTTTTTCTGGCCTAGGGCAGTGCTGTTGGTGCAGAATGCCAGATATGTGGAAATAGACAGATGCCAGGCTAAGTCCAAGTTTGGTTCAATTTCATATTACCCATGAGAACACTCAAAGGAGTTTTTTTTTTCATCAATAAACTTATAGACACATGTGCACCCAAATAAATACATAAAACATCATCAAACAAACTGATATATGCCTGTGGAGTGTCTGTTTCACTAAATGCAATTGAATGTATGGGTTCAAAGTCGGGTCAAAAGGTTTTTGAGTCTGCAATGTGATGTTCACAAATGATTCCAATTTTTTATAGTTAGAAATCAACCTTTGTAACTGTAAAAAAAATCTTGCATCATGCTCAAACTCTTTTTGACCTTTGATCTGAGCCCATATAAATTAATCAGACAAAACAGATACTATCAAAGGTACTGAACACCATTTAAGATATGCATGTTAAGAACCTGCCTGTCTTAGTCACACTGCATAAAATGATGAGAGAAAGGATTCACAAAGAGGAGAATCAACAGAATGCTGTTCAAATGATAATTCAGTCTCAATTTAGTTTTTAAAGAAAACTATGGCACTTTTTCAACTGCCATGGTACAAGGTGTGTGTGTGTGTGTGTGTGTGTCTGCCTGTGTGTGTCTGTGCAGATAAATGGCAGAGTACCAAACTATGTCTATGGCACTTATGAAAACCATATGACATAGAGAGAAATGCAGTTTGCTGCACCTTCCCCCATTCTGACACACACATAGCACCCCCACCCCACCTCTTCCAAAAACATACATTTCTTTTCCTCAACTCCCTCCCCCTTCTGCCCACCCTCCTTCTTGTATATATCCCTCCCTCTACCCCAATTCCCATATCTCCCCTCCCTCCCTGCTCTCTGAAATCTTGGGACAATCTGCATGCACTCAACTCCAGCTCAGATCTGTTTCAGCAGGACTGAGTGAAGAACAGACAGACAGTGAAAAAAGTCAGGGTTCAAATGAAGGGAGAGAAGTTCAGCTAGATAACAAAAAGGCCTAGAGAGAAAGCCACAGTTCAAAGAAACTTTCAAAGGCAGGGGCATAAAAGTGTGTAGAAAGTCAGGGTGAGAGACTGGCGAAGAGTGGAGAGATATATTCAGTTCTAAAAAAGAATGGGCTCCCCGGTGAGCGGTGCTGCTGCTCTTCTCTTAGCCTCCCTGTTGACTTTCCTCTTTGGAGTTTCTTCAGACCCAGGCCAAGATGTGAGAGAGAGTGATGCCCTGTGTAATGTGGACGGCTGTTTTGTGGTCTATTTCCAACGGAAAACCTTCCTGGATTCATGGAGGGCTTGCAAAGAGAAAGATGGAAACTTAGCTACAATGAAGCGCAAGAAGGATGCCACCTCTATTGCCACACTTTTCTCAACTCTGGACTTGCGCCACTCACGCACCAAGATCCAGGTATGGATTGGTCTGCAGCGGCAGCCTCGCCAGTGTACTGCTACACGCCCGCTGCGGGGTTTTTCTTGGACTACTGGAGACCAGGACACAGAGTATACCAACTGGCAGAAAGAGGACTCTCCCAGTATGTGTGTGGTACCACGCTGTGTGGCAGTGGGCTACAGTATTCAAGAGCAGAGTGATAACTTAAAATGGCTGGATGGGTCCTGCTCAGTTCCTGTAGATGGGTATCTTTGCCATTATGCCTACAAAGGAATGTGTCCTCCCCTGTGGAGTGAAGGTGCAGGCAATGCTCTTTACACCACACCATTTAACCTTCTAAGCACACTACTAACCCATGTACCCTTTGGATCTGTTGCTGCCATGCCCTGCCCTGAAGGCACCAGAGAGGAGGTTTTGTGTATGCTGAAGGAAGATGACTCAGTGGGGTGGTCAAGAGATTCCCCTCTTTGCTCTGATCCCCCTGTATCACACAACTGGTGTGACCAAGATAATGGAGGATGTGATCATTTCTGCAGGGTAGTTGGGTCTCACTTCTACTGTGAGTGTGCTGATGAGTATCAACTGGGAGATGATGGGCGGAGCTGTGAGCTGTCTGATGTTTGTCAAGGGGCGCCCTGCGAGTTTGAGTGCCTGCCCCTTTCAGATGGGTACCGTTGTGCCTGCCCTGAGGGATACATGCTTGCACCAGATGAACGTGGCTGTCTGGATGTAGACGAGTGCCTACAGAGTCCCTGTGAGCAACTTTGTGTGAATGCTCCGGGGACATTCGAATGTAGATGTCGGGAGGGTTACCATCCAGATGATACAGGTGGATGTGAGGATTTAGATGAGTGTATAAATGACCCATGTGAACATGCCTGTGAGAACACTCCAGGCTCTCATATCTGCCATTGTCATCTGGGTTTTTCTCCAGTACCTGACGACCCAAGCCGATGTCAGGACACTGATGAGTGCCAGATCCCTGGGACCTGTGAGCAGATGTGTGTGAATTATGATGGAGGATTTGAGTGCTACTGTGAAGAAGGCTATGAACTCATGTCTGATCACTACTCATGCCGTAGGCGAAGGGAAGGAGATGACCAATCTGCTGTCACCCCTTCTTTTCCTTGGGCCACCCACCAACCTGGGCCTGTATGGGACTCTGTGGACTATTGGAATCCACAACAGAGCCACACTGACTGGCCTCCAGAGGAGGAGCAGTCTCTGGCCTGGCTGACCGATCCACCCAGAGATTTGAATCCTGATGTCATTTGGGTCACCAGTGCTCCAAATGACGAACTGCCCTTTGATTTGGCAAAAGACCTTCCAACACAGGGGGCTGAGAATGATGACGTACAGACAACCAATGGAGGAGCTGACAGGTTGAATTGGGGGCAGAGATCTCAGTCTGAGCTGGAAGTTTTGCCAAACACCATCTACACCATGCCTCCTCCCACCACCAGCCCCAGCACTACTTCAGACCTGTATGAGGATGACAAGGAGGCCACCACAGTTTTTCCCTTCCTTTCTACCTCTACAGTCTCTGAGGGAGCTTGGAATTGGTGGGCTGAGCTCTCCACTTCCAGCCAGAGACCAGGAAATCCTGAGGATTCAGTCATAGACCACAACATGCCTACGGATCACAGCAACCACAAAGAGGGAGAAGAGGAACAGTACTTCCTCAGGGAAAAGTTCCCAGAGGAGGAGTTGGGGGAGATGGAAAAGGACAATGTGGAAATGACACACTCCCGCGACCAAACTCTTCCCACCCAGTTTACTCCTTCCCAGCCACCCCCAAGCGAGGGTGGACAGAAACAGAGTAGCACCTGGCTCCTGGTGGGCCTCCTAGTGCCCATCTGCATCTTTATTGTGATCATGGTGGCTTTGGGCATTGTCTACTGCAACCACTGTGCTGTTCAGCCACGCAATAAGAATGTCTCTGACTGCTACCACTGGATCTCTGGGGCTCATGATAAACAGGGAGCTCCTAACCCCTCAGCAGGGGTCAAGACCCATGTTTAAACAGAGAAGAGAGAAACTGACATTTACATAAACTGACTCTGTTTCAGAGTTACACAGAGTGAATAATGAACCTGGTAACAGTTAAACTAACTGCTCCTTCTCTGACTGTGGATCTGTCCACTCTTTGAACGTGTTCGGATATTAGTGTTGAATATCAACTGATAGAGGTGGGAAAGAGACACTGTAAACCACTGACATTTTGGGGATAGGGTTGCTGTGTGGTACAAACTGCTTTGATGTTTCATACACTGATCTGATTGCTTCATGATTGCACAATGCTATATGGTTATAAAATATTATTGTCTTCATCAGTAATGTCAAAAAATTTGCTACTATCTGAGGGTAACGTGAGTAGACATTTATTCATTTCAGCATTTCACAGCTGGAACAAGATACTGCTAATAGCTGTGGAAATCATTGTATTCATGGTAAAAGCATTCTGCCCTTTTGAGGTGGAAAAACTTGACTATGAAGTCACTTTCATGCAAAATCCTCAGGCTTCAGGATTTAATTTCAATAGCATATCACTGTAGTTAACTGTTACTGTCAACTTAGATGCATTGTTAGCTCACATCAGCAGTGGGTGAAAGGAGACTCTAAGCAAATGTCCCTTCAAAAGAAAAGACCTTCTGCAGTCACATGATATTGCTGGGAAAACAATCATTTGAAAATCACTGTGTTGGAGTTGAATGGTTAAATAAGAGACCAAAACCTTCTTCTTTGTATATTGTGGTTCTATTGTATTTATGTGTGCTTCATACTTGTCACCAGCCATTTTTTAAGAAAATGTAACAATTGTAATAATTTAATGCCATTTGACATTTCAGTGATACTGTTTATGGACCCCATAAACCTAGTGATATTCAGAGGAATGTCTGTCCACACATGGAAATGTTTTTACCCACTCATGTCCAGTTTAACAGCACTTCTCCTGTCCTTGACTTTTTTTTTTTTTAAAAGAGGTTAAAGCACAGATGTTCACATTGCAACAAAGAATGTTGTAGGGACTGATAGTTAATATTAGTCTTGACCTTGTTCATAGAATGGCCATCAATCACCCTTTGTAACCCTAATTCATTAGTACACCCCGGAAGGTTGTGTCTTAAACCAGCCCTGAAATGTTTTTATGGCTGCATTGGCTAGACTGCAGTCAGTGAGGCAGTTGCTGGTGCAACTTACTGATACAAAGGTATTTAACAATTCAAAATAAAATTCAAAATAAGCTACATTGCCTTTTTTGGAGAAGTGCTCATTGGATATATTAATGTATGAATTTTATAAATCAAAGGAAAACCAGACAAAACAATTTAAGGCACTTACATTTAAAACCGGGGAAACCAAAGTGTCATTCCAAATTTACACATGAAATGTGTCTTTATTTTATTGACAGACTGTGAAATAAAAGAAACAGCTGACGTCTTTTTTTCTGTTACATTAAGAAATTGTGAATTAAAAGGTATGACAGCTCTGTGTGAAAGTTTATTATTGAACATGTAAACAGTATTTTGACTTGCTTTTCAGTGCATTAACAAAACTACCATTCATTTAAGAAAACTGCTAAATGTATTTGAAAGACAAACTGGTAATTAGATCACAAGATAACATTTTGTCAACATATTACAAAGGGTTTTGTAGATGACAGTGATGTGTGTGTTATTGCACTTGTTATGACATCTCTGCTCTGAACATTTGAGTAGTAGTTCTCATCAAGTCGTTCACCTTTTGTAAAAAGCCATGTGGTGTCCACAGTCACCTCATCAGACAAGTTGAAATGAATGCAGATAGAGGGAAGGGTGGGTGTGTGACAGTAGGGATACTGTAATTTTAAAAATTACCATGATTCTCAGTAGGCCCTCTGTTTGTAGAAAGAGTTTTTACAGAAAATACCAATGGATACTTGAGCACAGTGAGGAAGCATTGTGATTGTATTGACTAATGGAATGTGCTGATCAAAACCAGGTTCTGGCTCTGTGAGTGGCTCTCAGAGGGGGTCTCACTCTCTCTCGCTCACACTCTCTTCTCTCTCTGTCTCTCCCCCCCTCTGACCTATTTTCAGCATTGTCATTTCTTCCACAGTTCTCAGTATACAGACACAATCTGAGCTGTGCTTTTCTTTGGTAACCTTCTCTGAAACATTCTCTAAAAATATCATAATGTCAGTTTGCTGATTTACAGAATATCATGCAATGTTTAGGTCAGTGTTTTTTCCCCATTGTTTCTTTTTTCCACTTAAATTTTATTAAATCAGTTTTTAAGGAACATAACAAAACAGCACAACAACAGCAACATTGGCAGGCACTAGTCACCTATAATCTTATATCTGTTAAACAGAATATAATGTACAGGAAATTAAATGGGGTGTCTCAATGCAGCATGTCCATCTTGTAATGAATGTAACCATTTATGGGTAATTGCTTTTTTTGTTGCTACAGTTAATATTTCTAAGAGGTATCTATCATTTCCTGTTATTCCCTCTGGTAGATCACCCAAATAATGTGTCATAAATGTCGTGGGAATCTGTAGCCTGAGAATATGCTGCATGATTGTCCACGTACTTTCCCAAAATAATTGTATCTTAGGGCAGCTCCAAAAAATGTGGTAGTGATTTGCCTCCCCACCTCCACAACTGCTCCAAGATGTCTAGTTTGTTGATATTGAATCTGTTTTCATTTTGGGGGTAACAAAGAGATGATCATTATTCTTCCAACCAAATTTCTGCCAATACATAGAGTAAGATGTTGAAAAAACTTTCTCACACTGCTGATCAGATATTTTATCAGTTAATTATTTCTCCCATCTCTCCTTGATATGTATTGTGGTCCCCTAATTCCCTGATAAAGTTTTGAGACCATAGATTTTGAGGTGTGGGTTTTTCCAAATTGTATTTTCCTTTTACTATCTGAAAGTTTTGTAATGTATTTTTCTCCATTATAACACAATAAGCAGTAATACTTTAATTCATCCAATATCTAAATCTAGAATCCATACGATTGGGTTTAAATTCTGTATCATGTGCAAGCCATCTAAGTTTTTTTTAACTGGGTCCAGAGATTTAATTGTTTTACAACATCAAACCAGGTGTGTAGGGTAAATGAGATGATGGGACTCAAGCAGCTCTCATAGGTTAGAAGTAATTTGTGATCTCTTATCATTGCCTGTACTGGGATACCTCTGCATTCTCTTTCCGTCTCCTTCCATTTTGCCTCGTTCTCACTGTCACACCAGTGAACTAATGTTTTTAATTGAGCAGAATGAAAAATGTCTCTTAAATTAGGTAGAGACATACCGTCTACCTCCCTACTGCTGTCCCCATTATTTCTATTATTAATAATGATATTGTGCTGACAAAGTTATTTGCTATGATCAGGGGACATAGTAAAATCACCAAAAAGAAGGCCAACAGGGCAAGAAACATGAAGAATAAGATAAAGGTAAACAACCCCAGGTTAGCCAACGCTGCCTGAGCTTATCATTACTTATCATTACCCAGTCTGTTGTAAACATTTCTCACAGTTTAAAGCCCAACTTCAGCCTTCAGTTTTGACATACTATACTTACTTATTCTAGTTGTGTACAATTTTCCTGGACCAACCAGGCAAATGGGGCGACTACCCAAGGGCCTCAAACCATCAGGGGACCCACAGGGTCTTGGGTTGCTGTGTGGCAACTAATTCATGGTAACTGCTGCATATCATTCCCTCTCTCCCCCTGCCTCTCTTGGCTATCTCCACTGTTGCTGTTCAAATAAAATCAGAAAATGCCTGAAAAAACAACACCTACATTACTTTGTAATCTTGAGGCCCTTTAAGGCCATCAGTATTTCAGCACACACTGTGCTTACAAGATGCATTTTAATAAACAATCTGGTGTTTAATTAAGCCACCACAAACTGCTGTGATCAAGGGAAATGACAAAATAAATAAATAATAAGAGATGTCCTTTCTCCAAAAATAAAACACCCAGCACTAGTTTAATGACTGGCTGGAGTTCTAATGATCTGGTGCACTCAGGCATGGACATCAATTCATCAGCCATGCCATGTTTCTTTCTCCATTAAACAAACATCCAATTCCTGTCCAAAGTTTTGTGTGCAGGGAGTACTTTCAGTACAAATGAGAACTTGTTTATCTACCTGTCGTATCATCCATTCATGCATCTATTTATTCTCTGTACCTGCCTCTACCACCATGTTCATAAGTTCTATCTGTCTGCCTCCCTTTTGGTGCTTAGCAGGTAGTGTACAGTGGTTTTATCTGAGTCTTTTCCACTGAAAACAGCTGCCTCCTGTTGCTGCTGAAACCACTCCCCCATGAAAATTGTGAATTTATATCTCAACAAACTTTTGTCAAAGATAAAAATGAGATTTTGTCAAGACAAAAATGATTTTGTTAAAAAAATATCTGTGACTAAATCTTTATGCAGTGCCAGTGGCAAAAACAGAGGAGACAAAATTTGATTGTCTTCTTTTTGTCATTGGATAGTGCCACTTTTCTCTCTCATCTTTCCTGTAGTGTAGTGGTACCAGAAATGGCAAGAGTGGGGCTGAGTTGGAAAAAATAGGCTGACATTTAGATCCCTTCAAATATAATACCTTGGAGAGAAGTCAGGAGAGTAGTCCAGCAGCTACAAAATATCTGAGAAAAACAAACCTAAAAGGCACATCAAGGTTCACCACACAGAAAGTGATAACATAATGATAAGATGTTTATTAACATTAACATTAATTTTATCTTACACAAAGATATTAACTTTAGCAAACTAAGTTATAAAAGGAAGTGGTGTAGCATAACTTATTATTAGCATCTAATATACATGGGACATTGCCTGCATATGAGATGTTAGCCCAAATTTAAATTCAGTATCCCGGCCATCTAAATTGGATAAGCTCTTGCTTATGACACATTTGTTTAATTTGAAGTGGGAGACATGTTCTTCACGCTAAAGCATTGCAACATCTACTGGTTATTAAAAGCACAGCACCTTTTGGGTTTTTGGGCTTGGAACAAAATATGCTGGGCAGTAGCCAGCTGCCCTATAAATGTCTTGATAGAATACATAAATGTAACAAAGTCTCGCAGAGCCTAGCACAACACTTCCCCTAAGGCCTGACAGACTGTTGTTGTTGTCAGCTGTCTTTTTAAAGTATCTATCTGTTGCATTGTTCCATTGTTCTGGTGGCTTCATTTATTGAATTGTATTTGTTCAAAACAAATACGCAGAACACAAAATGTTTCATATCTGGATGTATTGTTTAACTCAACATCAGACCAGACACCCTCTCTGCAAAGCTACCTTCTTAACTATTCAAGCGGTCACGGTGTGGCTATTTTCAAGACTGTCCTCTTGGAAAAATGAGCAGAGCATATGGGTCGTCTGTGCAAGTGGGTTATTGAGACCTACAGTTACACTTTATTGTGACTGCTCCACTAAAAGTCTCTGTGCTTGTAATTGTCCACCAGGACAAATGGATGATTTTGTGGATGAGCTAGACACACTGTTGTCTTCCATTTCCAAACATGGCTCAACTCATCCTGGATTATATAGAACATCCATTTAGACAATCTCAGGTCTGTGGACATTCTGTTCCCAATATACTCATTTGACCTAAACAGGTTTGCCTTCCAGAACTGCCATCCAATCCCCCCATCTCCTCTGGTTTCATTCTGCCACAACCTTTGCAACTTGTCTCTCACCCACTTTTCTTCAGTGGTCACCTCCGCTCTGCCTTCTCTTAGAACATTCCCCTCACTAGAGGTCAATGATGTCACAGAGGCTCTCTACTGTACACTAACCTCATTTCTGGATAGCCTGTATCCTCTGTCCACCAAAACTGCTCACACACTACACACATCTGTACATCTGTAACCAATTATCTGAACCACTCAGAGATAACCAGTCTCCCCTGGTTAAGGGCACATCACTCCCCGTGGTCAGCCCTCTCTCTGAGGCCAGTGCACTGACAAGCCAAACATATTGCAATCCCTCAGCAATATGTCATGGTAAGAACAGATGTCCTTATCCCTTCTGCTCTCCACAGGGATGCCTCAAGGAACAGTACTTTTACTTGAGTACAAAAACAGTAGCATCTTTCTACCTTCAAAGCCTGATTATCTGTCCATTCCTCAATTATTTATATTCCTTTAGTTCGTAAGGTTTCACTGATCAAAAGAATCAAAAGGGGCTGCCTCTACAGTAACTACTTCATAAATGGACTGCACGTATATAGCGCTTTTCTAGTCATATCGACCACTCAAAGCGCTTCACACTACAGGTCACATTTACCCATTCACACACACATTCATACAGCACTTGTTCTATACACACAAAGTGCTTCCTAACACATTTATACACATTCACACACCGATGACACATCGGGGGCAAATTAGGGTTTAGTATCTTGCCCAAGGATACTTCGGCACGCGGACTGAAGGAGCCGGGTATCGACCCACCGACCTCCCGATTGGTGGGCGACCGCTCTACCTCCTGAGCCACAGCCGCCCGTTCATAGAGGAAAGCCCCACAAATCATCAAGGAATATGACAATAGGCATCCTGTCAGTGCCGTTTAAGAAACTCCTTGAGAAGACATACACAGGAGATTTGATTGAGATAGGTGAGGTTTGTAAGTAAGTCACCTTAGAACACTTTGGTTATTAAAACTTTGGCAAGAATTTGGTTGTAGGAGCAAAAGGCCTATGCGCTATAGGCCTAGACAGAGCTGAATCATTATTCACTGTGGTTTTATCACCATGAGCATCACTTTTCATATTGTACACCATCATTTCATACAAATGAAAAAAAAAAAAGGAAACAGAAGAGGGAATAATGGACTTTCATTTAAACACCAGGTCAAATAAATGGCAATATTGCTATGTCTGTTTGATATGGAAGTGGGTAGCTGCAACATGTTCTTCTTCTAGGTGATAATGAATGAATGTTTTTACAGCTTGCCCTGCTGTGACCAAGTGGCCAAAATTTTAACCAATTAAGCTTTACTTTTTATTTCCCTGAATCCCCATGGGGGAAAAAAAACGTTAGCAGAGTTTGGCAAGCTTACAAGCAGAAAGATGGACCTCTTTTTATGAAGATGGGAGGCTAAGATCATTCAGGGACTAAAATCAATCTAAACATCTAAACACAACTCTTGATTCAGCTGAGTTTACAAGAGAAAAACATAGTTTTGCAATATGCAAAAGCTACTTTTTTTAAAACCACTCCTAGGCTGTGCATCCAATCCTCACAAAACTTGGCACATACAGAAAGTACATCCTCTTTGAGTTCTATGGTTTACGCATCAGGACATTATAAAAAATCATCTGGTCCTTACCAGGTTCTTAAATTACTTAAATCTAACCTCAGGTGTAAAACAACTGATTCCACTGTGTCATTTATTTAACAAAAACGAAGTCAAAATGGAGAAGCCATGTGTGAAAAACTAAGTACATCCCATGATTCAATAGCTTGTAGAACCACCTTTAGCAGCAAGAACTTTAAGTAATGGTTTTCTGTCTGACGTTGTTATAGAGGAATGTAGGCCTGCTCTTCTTTACAATGTTGCTTCAGTTCACTGAGGTTTGTGGGCATTCATTTATACACAGCTCCCATAAGGTTCTGCACATTTGACTCTAGCCAATAAGAGCCCACGGTGACACAGGTGTTACCAACACTTTAAATGTTGTGGAAAGTTCCTCACAATTGGCTTTCAACTCATGAAGACTACTTATTTATGAAAAGCAGTGATGTGATCCCTCCACTTCCTTGACCATTGATTTCAAATCCTACTACATTTAGATCTCACTCAGTGTACCAGTGAGCCCACACATCACCAAAGTCATCAAAGTGATGTCAAAAGGCTGTGGCATTAATAATGTCTTGGTAACTGATAACACTGTATGCAATAATTTCTGTTAATGTCATGCATGTTTGCCAGAAACAAAAAACACAAAAATTTATGGTTCGCAAGTGAGTCATAGTCACTACAGCACAACGTAAATTCTCAGAGTTAGTGAGCCATTCACATCTGATTGGTATGACGACACATTAAATGAGATGAGCTGTTAACATTCTATATAATGTTGCCTTGTTAAAGGTGAAAATCTCACCAGTTTGATTACAAGATTGGTTCATAAACTAAAGAGATGAGGAACAGCTGCAAGAAAATTATGTTAATCTGGACTAGTAGTCCACTACAATATTTACAAAGATGAAATTGTTTCTTTAAACTCTACTATGACCTCCGCAAAAAAGCCTGGTTCTCTAGGGTGGTAACAGAGGGCTAGCCACTACTGTTACTCAAGGTCACTGTGAGTGGATGACCAATTTTTGGACATAACTTAAGAATTCACATAACTGCCGCTGGACCGGTTAGCAGAGGCATGCAACTGTTATTTATTTCTGGTTATTTATTTACATAGTGCCAAATTAAAACAGAGCCGATTTCATCCCTGCAATGAGTTTTTCTAGAGTGGCATATCCATATACTTGTGTATACTAGAGTAAGAACTGTGAATATGACCTGCACACCACTGGCTTACTGATAAGCAGAAACAAGAAATTTAAAAGTGATGACACTGACTGTTACAGACAAATGCAGATAGATTTCCAGAAAAAGAAATGGCTCAAAGGGTATAATCACAGACTGGTGGGGGGCACACAATAGCCAGGTAGACAAAAAGATTGTAGTTTTGTTCCACATTATTGAACTCTGTATTGTTTCCCACCTAGTTGCTGGCATTTGATTAGCTGTCAGAACCATCAGACATGTGATTAATCCTCTAATGGAGCATGATTTGTCTGGATAAAGGATGAAGCAGTCACACAGGGAACATTTTGTTTTTGAGAAGCACCATCAGGTTTCCTCATCAGACATTCCTGGAGCTGCAGTAAAGTCCGAAATGCATTCAGCAGAGACTGAATAAGACAGGTGCCAAAGATTAAACTGAGGGCGGCAGATACAGAGGTATGTTAGTGTCATGAGAATATGAGATGTGTGAGTGCAAACTCAAAGGTATCACTTTAACCTGCAGTTACCAAAACCCCTTCTCTCTCTTCTACTCCTTGCTCACATTTTATCAACTAATGCCTCCTGTGATATGTAGCAAACCCTTGATTTAATCTTGCCCCTCCATTTCCTGTCTGCAGATGGACTCTTCCTCTTCTGTGACTGGATTAAACAAGGCAGCAACTTAAAAGTTAAGTTCGGACTTAAATATTTAGTGGACAGTTATTCTATGTACAATTGCTGAGCCACACCTTAGTTGCACCTCCACTTGCTTTAAATAAAAAAATAACTGGCGTATTCTTACCAGGCGTATTTCCTAACCTGGCATATTTCATAAAGTTAGCAGAGTTGCTCTAAATTTGCTCTTACAAGCTCCATTGTAGACAATCAGGGAGATGAGAATCTGCACAAAACAAACAAAGTAGTCCCCTGGAAAAGCTATTGACTAATAGACATTTTAATGTTTGTATCAACAGTAACGTGTCCTTCTCAGCTGCCCTGCTATGTGGAGTCCCTCGGGGTTCAGTCTTTGGACCAATCCTCTTCTCCTACATGCTCCCTCTGGGCCAATTGTTGAGCTGCTTTCAAGACTTGTCATATCACTGTTATGTCAACAATACACAGATCAGTTTCTCTGCTACACCCAATAACCTCAATCAACTGTAATCCTTCCACAGTAATGATTGTCAAAAATACATATTTGTGAAAATGTTATAGTATTAGTATAGTACATAGTATTTCTGAGTCGCACCAAAGCTTGTTATTTTTTTACATTCTTATATATTGATATAAGACCATTTTATTTCCCTCTCTATAGGTCAAAAAATTGTTTGGTCTGTGACTGTCATGCCACTGTAATTTAACATCGAGCCAGAACCTCTTGCCTCAAGTAAACTTTCCGAATGGCCAGTCATCAAAAGTCAGGTGTTCCAAAAAGAAGAGAGAAATGATAAAGAAAAAATAATGGAAGAGGTGCAAGGGAGTTAAGGGAGTTTAGGCCTGGATAATGAACATCTCACACTTTAAACCTATATGGAATACATGCAGTCCAAGCCTGCCCAGAAATACAGTAGACTCATTCTTTGACCTTGTCAAACAATTATACAACCTGTTCATTGTGAGCCCTCACTGATAAGGAATCTTACAGAAGATTTTGGCCTGTTTTCTGCACCACTTGTCTGACACGTGATAGAGTGTGCGCATAGAGACAGTGTGTCTGGGAGCAAAGCATTTGCCTGATGTGATCCATTAGATTCCCTTGCCGGAACAGATAACCTCACAAGTGAAGCCAGATCTGTGGCACAAGGCTTAAAGGCTTACTTTCAGTCTTTAATGCAATTGTGCTCCTCTAATTTTGGGCCAAGGGCATAGAGGATAGAAACCTAGTCATCCATCTCATCCAGCCATGTCCCTTGATGCACAGGCTGCCAACATTGACAGGCACTGGAGGAAGAGATGGCCTGCATACATGAATAATGGGACAGTTTTCTGACAGAGGTAACTGCTATTGCCAGTGTCATGGGCATCAAACCCAAGTTTGAAATGAGACAAAGGTGTATTTTGATTAGTTCAAACAGTACACAGAGGAAATAAAATGCTTTATGTTGTGATGTGGATGGCATTATTTCTCAACTAAGTGTGAGAACTAAGTGAAGCAGATATGTAATGAGTTCTGCATCCTATAGAAATTTATAAATAGACTAAAAGAAAACATCAGTGCGTCATGCACAAAGATCTCTGGAAAATATGTCGAAAAAGGCTTGAAGTCCATTTTCAGCTAACATGGCATGGAAAATATATAGCTGATGGTTAAAACAGTTCACATATGAACTTCTTGTTCAGCTTTCTCCTGTGATATTTTCTGTGTACCCCCTCTTTAACCTGGCATTGCGCTTGCACCATCATAACATTCAGTCTAAATAATGGAGCACAATTGGCACATTCCGGTTGGATCCTCTGTCAAATCCACCTTTGGCATTTAGTAGCTATCCCCTGTTTTTTAAGTATTTCACTGGTCACTATTTCAATCATGAACTCCATTATTTCATTCTGAATTCTGTGTTACATGTAGCATTTTTGGGGATGGTGTGAAATACCTTGGCTAGGGCACTGTCTGTCCTCAGCTTGTATTCCATCATAAACAAAATCAGTCCACTTCGCCCCAGTAGTTGCTGGGTTGGCACAAGGAACTCAATGATCACACTCAGATATAAGCGTTTCCCTGCCAGTTGCCTCTCATTGACAAGTGTGGAGACCTCAGCTCCTGCTGCACTACAAGTACTGGGTGATTTGAGGGGGGATGAGGGGGAAAATCCCCCTTGTTAGCAAAATGACCAAAAAGCATCCTCCTCGTTAACCTGTGGTGCTGAAGTAGCAGACAGATTTGTAATTGTGCCTTTTTCTTTCAGTCCTGCCCTTCTGTCAGTTTCATCTTGGTTCTATAATATTCTCTAAACTGTCTACAATAAATACGCAATTATCTTCATCTCCCGCTTCATTTTCTTCCACTTATCCAGGGTTGGGTCCAAGCTCCCTCCCTCACCTTATCTCTATGGCTGAGCCCAGACACCCTGTGGAGGAAACGCATTTCAGCTGCCTGTATCCGAAATCTCGTTCTTTTGGTCACTACCCAGATCTCATGACCATAGGTGAGGGTTGGATCGTAGATCGACTGGCAAATTGAGAGCTTTGCCGTCCGGCTCAGCTCCCTCTTCACCACAACAGTCTGGTAACAGCGACCACATCACTGCTGACACCGCACCAATCCACCTGTCAATCTCACACTCCATCCTCCCGTCATTCGTGAACAAGACCCCAAGATGCTTAAACTTCTTCACTTGAGGCAGCAATCATGGCCTCAGACTTGGAGGTACTGACCCTCATCCCAGCCGCTTCACACTTGGCTACATACTGCCCCAGTGCATGCTGAAGGTCATGGTCTGATGAAGCCAACAGAACCACGTCATCTGTGAAAAGCAGGGACATGATTCTGAGGTCCCCAAACCGGACACACTCCTCACCTCGGCTGTGGCTTGAGATCCTGTCCATGAATACCTAACACAAACAGGATCGGAGACAAGGGACAACCTTGGTGGAGTCCAACACCACCTTTATGCAGAGAATGCGAACACAGCTCTTACTTTGGTTGTACAAGGACTGGATGGTTCGCACCCCATACTCCTGCAGTACCCCCCACAGGATCAATCGGGGGACACAGTTATAAACCTTCTCCAAGTCTACAAAACACATGTAGACTGAATGGTCAAATTCTCATGACTCCCTGAGCACTCCTGCAAGAGTAAAAAGCTGGTCCACTGTTCTGCGGCCAGGATGGAATCTGCATTGCTCCTCCTGAATCTGAAGTTCGACAATCGGTCGGATCCTCCTTTCCAGCACCCTGGAGTAAACTTTCCCAGGGAGGCTGAGTAGTGGGATACCCCAATAATTGGAGTACACCCTCCAGTCCCCCTTTTTAAGAATGGGAACCACCACCCTGGTCTGCCACTCCCTAGATACTGTCCCTGACCTCCACGGGACACTGAAGAGGCGTGTCAACCAAGACAGCCCCACAATGTCCAGAGCCTTCAGCATCTCAGGGCGAATCTCGTCCACACCTGGCACCTTGCCGCTGGGCAGCTTCTTGACTACCTTAGCGACCTCTATCAAAGATATAGGTGAGGCTTCCCCGAGTCATCAGATTCTGCCTCCTCCATGGAAGACATATTTGGCCAGGCTCAGGAGTTCCTCAAAGTGCTCTTTCCACCACTCAACGATATCCCCAGTCTGGGTCAGCAGTTCCCCTCCCAGGCTGAACACAGCCTGAGACAGGCCCTGCCGGTTTGCCAGAACCTCCTTGAGGCCTGCCGAAAGTCCTCCCTCGAACTCCTCCCATACCCCAGTTTTAGATTCCATGATAAATAGGAAATGAAATAATATATTATAGCCTACATACTCCATAGAATAGTTGGACCTTCATTATCAAATTGAAAAGTAGCAACATGCGGAAGAGCATGAGGATCGTAGAGACACACTGCTGCCTGTAGTATTCTTGTAATATTCCATTAATATTTCTATGATCATTCAGTAGCATCTGTGCTGTTGACAACACACCCCAGCCAACCCAAGCCACCTCTATAACAGAATACTTTAAGGGAGACATGATGACAAATACAAATTATATTATAGATGTTTGCTGTAACTGGGGAGTGAAGCAGGTAATGAGGAAATTAAGCTGCACTGACTACACTGCACTCCACTGCTAGTTACATAACATGAGTGTTAATTTTATACCATCACAACTACAGTTTTTTTTAAAGCATCATTAAAGGGGCTTAATGTCCACATCCAGTTAAAGACTATGTCACAAACTATTGATTTAGCCCAATTTCAGTTCTTTTAAATTAAAATTGTAATCACAGCTGTTGGCGTTTGTGTTAAGCGATTGTTAATTGACTATCTCCAGGTTGTGAAGTATTTGTCAGACAAACAAAGCATCTGAAGATGCCACTTTTGGCTTACAGAGATTATAATGGGCACTTTTCAGTTCTCCCTGACTCTTTAACAATTACTGAAAATAAACAGGAGATTTTATAGGGCGGAGCACACCAATCCCAGGTGTGCCTGGAAAACAGAAGCAAAAAAAAATAAAATTAAAAAAAATCAGCTGGAACACCCAGTGCCCATATGGAGGGGTTGTCACAACCAAACCTTAACCAAAGCCAATGCAAGTCAGAAAAGTATCTAGAAAGAAGACAAAAGATGACACCTTGCTGTTTTGTTTTGGAGAGCAATGAGAAATGACATATTTGTTTGATTTTGTTTTAAGAACGTGCTGTTCTGAGACCAAAAAAAAGAAGAGTAGGATGGAGGATGTGTTGTTAGAGGGAGGAGAGATCTGGTTGCATTGTATATTGTCAGTGCATCTCTTCTTATAGTCATCTAATTAGAACAACATGGAGCAGATTATGTTGCTGCAATGCTAAAGGCTCTTGTGTGTGTCTGGATGGAGAAGCATGAGATCTACAGTATGTATTGTTTTCCCACTGACTGTGTGAACAAGCACTCATTGTGTGTTTGTGGTTGTATTGTGTACACCCCAAGAGAAATAAAAGCACTCAGTGTGCCTGTGAGTGTGTGAATAAGAACCAAAGCATGATCTACAGAATGTGTTTATGTACAGCCTCAGCCTTCACCCCTTAAACTCTGCTTTTTTCATTTAACATTGTCTCTTTCTCTGCTACCTTGGCGAGTCTTGTGAGTCTGCTTTGGGGTCCATTTTAGCCTTGCCTAAATGTAACAAAAACTGTTGAACAACTGTACTGTCTCTTTGGAGTTCAGGTTTCTTATATGTACAGATCATCATTTCAATAAAAATAAATCTATAGATGAAAATGAACATATGTAATGCATGAAATTTCATTTGATTTTTAATATACATACAGATTGGATCTGTGATCAAGAGTTTCTTCTCTACTACGGTCACTGTCAATTTTCACCCTGAAATGTGGATCTTTGAGTTAAGATCATCAGTGCTGAGCTGAGCTGGTATTAGCAAGAACACTGTCCTCCCGTCCTCAAGAGTCTGGACTCCTGAGTTGACATTTTTAAGTTCACACCACCAAGTCTCGTGTCCGAACTTAACACAGTCTGTACTGAAAAAGATCTGTTGTCACATAGTGTAAGCTTTGACCGCTGGGGGTTGTTGTTTGGAGAGCTTTGAATCTGTTTATAGTTAATAGAGTAAAGTTATAGTTTTTTACTTTGCTACCTGGGCCCCTGTTAATACTAGATGAAGTTATCTTAAGCAACAGTGTGCACTCCTTTTGAAATAAAGCAAAATGAGTCGAAAGCTAATTCCATGATAAACGTGAATGATCAGCTGAGTGACGATTGTAGTAATATGAACTACGTACTGTATATTGAGCAGTCCACCCATCATGCACTGGGGCAATAGATTAATTCAGAAGTTTTATTTACAGTTACAGTTTTGTTCCTAAAGTGTGCTCTACAGTGTTTTCACTGCTTCCATACTTTGATCATTGTTAACTTTAGACATTACCTTTCTAAATTACTCAAAACGCAGCCTGTCTTTTCCCCTACTATATACTAATGTCATTGCAGATCCTGCTACACCCACCTACCCTGTTATTCCCCATCATTTGACTTTAGCCTCCCCACCTATACACCTGTTCCCTTTTCTTCATCAGTATTTTTAGGGGCTCACTCTCATTCTCTGCCACATTGTCAAATGTGTCTCTGCCATAAGGTTCCAGCCATCAGTTCCTGCTAAGGTAACCTCAGCTTTCCTGCCTGCTTGGTTTTGACCTTCACCTGCTTTTAGCCAAGAGTAAACCTCTCAGTCTATAAATCATGCTTTTGATTTCAGACCAGTTTTTACTAAGCTATTACAGAGGATGTTGAATTGCGACAGCCCTCTAGCTTTTTGTGTGTGCTAACATCTCACCCTCACTCTCTCCTCTGGCCTCCTACAGCTTCTAGCTGTCTCTTCCTCTTTGCCCCTTTTGCACCATACATCCTAGTAAGTTGATCTCATAAAGGCAAAATGGCTCACTATGATTACTGTTTCATTTTCTTGTGCATTATGTCTTATAATATGCTATTCCCAACTTTTCTCAGAGTTGAATCATGCTTGCCATAATAAAAATGCTTCTATGTATTCTGGGGGATCCTTTCCTATCTACAGAGAGAGAGACCCAACAAATCCCACCATGAGCAGCACTAGGCGACAGTGGCAAGGAAAAACTTCCTTTTAAGAGGCAGAAACCTTGAGCAGAACCGGACTCAGGGTGGGCGGCCATCTGCCTCGACCGGTTGGGTTAAGAAGGAGAGAGGGGGTAGAGAATAGCGAGAGAAGAACATAGCATAACACGGGTTCCATATAAGATGTAATACATAAGGTGATGCCAGTAATACAGCAGTAGTAATGATAGTAGCGATAATTAACTGCTAACATAGCAATACAACTAATAGCAATATAAGTCATTTCTAATTCTAGCAGCAGGTGTTGAGTGGAGTTGTAGGAGCAACAGGAGACTTGTCATCACAGATCAGACTCTACAGCTCCAGAGGCAGAAATACCTGCAGAAAGAGACAGAAGAGGAGAGAGAGACGGAAGAGTTAAATACTATGGGAAGGGAAGATATTGACATTAAATAGTTGCTTATGGATATGAATCCATACTAGAGAGAGAGAGAGAGAGAGAGAGAGAGAGAGAGAGAGAGAGAGAGAGAGGAGGAGAGAGAGAGAAATTAGTGCATCATGGGAGATCTCCCGGCAGTCTAAGCCTATAGCAGCATAACTAAGGAATGGTTCAAGCCTGAGCCAACCCGAACTATAAGCTTTGTCAAAGAGGAAAGTTTTAAGCCTGCTCTTAAAAAGGTAGAGGGTGGGAGAAGGTTCCACAGTAGAGGAGCCTGATAACTGAAGGCTCTGCCTCCCATTCGACTCTTAGAAACTCTGGGAACCACCAGTAAACCAGCATTCTGGGAGCGCAGAGTCCTAGTGGGATTGTAGGGGACTATGAGATCTTTAAGGTAAGATGGAGCCTGACCATTAAGGGCTTTGTACGTGAGGAGGAGGATTTTGAATTCTACTCTGGATTTGACTGGGAGCCAATGTAGAGAGGCTAGCACAGGAGAAATATGGTCTCTTTTCCTAGTTCCTGTCAGTAATCGTGCTGCAGCATTTTGAATCAGCTGCAGAGTCTTTAGAGACTTGTTGGGGCAGCCTGATAATGAATTACAGTAGTCCAGCCTAGAAGTAACAAATGCATGTGTGGCGATACGAGGGGGACTGTGAATAAGTAGCCAGACAACGCCACCCTGGGAATTTCACCCAGAGAATTATAAATTGGTGACGGTGGAGCCCATAAGGTGCCCAGGTCCGTCCTACAAACAGGTAGGAGACGTGGTTCCAGGTAAGAAAAAAAACCCCACTTTATTACAAATAAACTCTAAAACGACCACACACACTGTAACAAAGTGGGGTGGGGGACTTATCAGGGCCGAGGCTGACTGGTGGAGAGAATGGGTCGCAGAGGGGGTGAGAAATCCCAAAATAAACCCAAAAAAACAAAGATCACCCCAGTCTCACGTGGCAAGCACACACATGCACCCGGTAGTGAAGGGGAACCAGGAACCCAGGAGACGCATGGCACACAGGAAGGGGAAACCACCACCTCGGACCCCAGGACCACCACCTTCAGCCCTCAGCACTGAAAAGGAGACAAAAAAAACAAAACAAGAAATGAATAAAAGGGGTTATACCCAAAGGAAATCAAATGGAGCAAAACTTACCAAAGGAAACAAATCAAAATATAAAAAGGTGGGCAGACCACAAATTACAAACTCAAGAATTCAACTAAATCTGCTGCCCAAAATAATCTAAATTCACAATTAGAAAAGAAAATAAATTCAAAAGAACTAATTAACATAAATACAAATTAGTATCAAAAATACAAATAACCTAACCAAATTAACTAAATAATCCAGATATACCAAAGATTAATTAAGGAAAATGAAATAACACAAATACAACAGAAACAACACAAATCATCCCAACTCAGAAAATAACCCCAATAATAATTAAACAATATAATAAAACAAGAGACAATGAAAATGGGGAAACCCCCCACACATTCATCCACACGTTAAAATTTAGGCTTATGCCACGTGCAGGGCCGACCAGGCCGACTCTGTCTCTCTCAGTCGCGAGCAGAGCCGTCAGGCGCCGCGGTCGGCAACAGTCGGTCCACGGCCAACGGCACTCAAGACGGCGGCCAGGCAAGCGGGCTGGAGGAGCAGCGAGGCAAACCAACAAAAAAACGCCAAGGCAAAGCAGCAGTTCCTCTCTCTGCTCTAGCAGCGGCCCAGCTCGGTCTGTCAAAGAAAGGAAACTAATGAAGGAATACAAACTAACAAAAAGAAGAGCAGGAATACAAAACAAGTGTAACGAGCAGCCAGGAGACACACACATCTAAGCGTCTATTACCTGGAGCAGCGGTGGCATGCTCTGCACCCGAGCAGCAGCAGCGAGGCTCCCCAAATAAATGGCAAAGAGCACGGCTTGCCAGACACTAACCTTCATGATGTTAGGGGAACACTAAGAGGGACAAGGGACACTCGTGCAAGGGTTTCCATCAACTACCTGCTGTGAAGAATCCTGTCTTATCTACTGTCACCAAATGGGCCCTACACTGAACTTCAGCAGAGTCTCATCAAGATGGATCTTCCATGTTCATCAACCAGTGCAGCAGATTGAGCTTGGCTTGTAAACCCTTCTGATCATTCCCACCTTCTCTCTAAAGAGATGACATAACTTTTGGTATAATCCTGCCAAAAGAGAATAATGACCTCTGTTGTAATATAATACTGTGTCTTGCAAACGTTTTTATCCATAAGAATCCCCCAAATTTGTTGGTTTTATAAATGCATTTAAGTTGTATTTGAAATCCCTGAAACTTCTAAAAGGACCAAAAGAGCAAAAATTACATGATTGGAATGAATAATCGAGCTTAGACTGAAGTTGCCCCTTGTAAGTTTATTGTGTAACCAGTGGGTGACGTCATGTGACTATGTCCATTTTTATATACAGTATATGTTTCTGACCTGTCATTTGATGGACCATGGTGTGGAGAGTGGACACAGGTAGACAAGCCAAGACCAGCAAAAAAACACTGGATTGTAAATTTTCTCCCCACAGTCAACGGAGACGGAAAACTTGAGAGTGGGAAATGTTGATTCCAGAGTTGTAGAAATGGACATGTCCACTTACGATAGCTATTCCAGCAGTGTATCTCCAAGAAGAGATTTTATGGCACTTATCAACCTCGTCATCCTGGAGACTTTTATTTCAATTTTTTAAAAACTGACTGAAGTAAAGACAGAGGCTGGGTTGACAAATGGTAAGAGAAGCAATTACAGCACATAAATCACTGAGAGATTTCAAAATGTGTGTCCCACCAACAATGAACGGTAGCATCTTGTAATATTCCTGGATTCACTGTGAGCTAAAATTGTTGTGAAAATGTTAAATAATCAGCCCCAGGGGAAAAAAAACAAACAAAAAAACATATCTCAAAATAAAGAGTAAAATCAGAGCAGTGTTGAAGGGGGGTCAGCCAGATGCATAGCATAATGGTGATTCCTAGTGGCTGGATTCTGTGTTTACTTTCAGTCACCCTGAGAAACAAGTGTTTGAAGTGATTCATGTAAAAACCATGTTTATTGGGAAAGCTTTGACAGACTTCCCTCTATCTCTAAAATTGTGGATGCAAAGTTCTCATGACTCATTGACTCACAAAAGCCAATTTTATGAGAAAAACACCAGGTTAGTGACCAAGAAAATGTGGACTATAACCTGGACTGGGTCATGTTACTCTGAGCTCAGTTCTACCAATTTACAACAAAAGCTGCTGAAAACCCAACACATTCGCTCTGCAGCATCCAGTGTTTAAATGTCTTTTGCCACCTGAAGATGTGACCTACACATTCATGAGGGTGAAAGTGTTGTGTGTTAGTCAGCTCGTCTGCGGACTTCAGGGCTGGCGCTTCCATTAAATCCATGGTCAACTGACAACAGAGAGGCAGAGAGGCTGATAGAGGAGAGATTAAAACCAGATGTGTGCTGTTTACATCCAGATCTACCGTCTTAAATTAGACTCCACTGCTTTGTTCCTAACAGGAGAAGACAGCAGGTAAAACAGAGGGGAGGAGGGAAGCTCTACTGTCTCTTTCTCTCTCTGGCTCCATTTGCAAATCAAATGGAAATGACAGAAGCTACTAAAGCCTCCTCAATGCTGCTAAAGCATTTTTACAGTCACTTGAAACTGAATTCTCATGCTGATAAAAATACAAGTAGGTTAATGGAAATACATTTACTTAATAAGTAATGATTCATACTAGGCTCAACAGTAGTTCAAAAGTGGCTTTGTTCTCTTTGAAATGTCTGACCCACCCATACAAGTATTATTATGCCTTCAAAAAAGTGATACATTTTTGCCTGTGCACACTGGGCTATTAGAAATTAAGCAAGCTGTGTAAATATGTCACATGGACATACAGATAACTTTTGATTGATTGATGGTTTTGGTGATGGCATTCTGTATCATATGCTATGTGAACCCACATGGGAATATCAAATTCACTGACAGCTGGTCAAGGTGAAGTTTTAAATGAATTGATTTATGTTTTCTTGAGTCACAAGAGCTCCCAAGAAAAACCTGATAATAAGCATTATTGGTCAGGACTGCAAGGGAAACAACAATGGCTAAAAAGAGGTGTCTTGTACAGTGATATTCCAGTGGGACATTCATTCAGTTATTGTTTAGAGAAATAACCACAGTAGGACACATGCTTAACACACCCATAATTCACATGTCAACAAGCATACATGTTACCCTGGACAATAAATTATCATGTGCAAATATGGGCTATACATCAATTGCACAGATGGGGACAGCACTTTCCTCACAACTTACAATCAGCAGATGGATTTAAGTATTAGCTGTGGTTAAATTTTGAATTCATGCAAAATCACACATCTGCAATAATGCAATTCTATAGCTGGTATTATCCAAACAATACCTTAGATTAACTTTGCGTTTGATTGACAATTTTCATACTAATCAAACCATACAGAGTGGTTCAGCTCAAATAAACTCTGGTGTGTTTGCCCAAATAGGTTAGGAATAAAAGAATCTATAAAGTCAATGATCAGATTTAGATCAGCAGTCTCCTATTTTGGCTCAGATGGTAGCACTACAGTTTTTAGTGGTAACCTAAATAATGTTTACAACACAACAGAACATTATTATAATATGAAAATCAGCTGAGCAGCAGGAGATATGAAATATTGACTGAATGTATCTGGAAAAAACTGGGCCAAAACACAGAAGCAGTGTGAAAAATGAAGTACACCCTTACTGCTTCCATAGGAATTAAGAGGGTAAGTAGCAGCCAGGTGCTGCTGATCAAATGCCCTTGATTAACTGATCATCAGGAAGTGTGATCACCTCTATAAAAGCAGAGGTTTTGGCAGGTTGCTGGTCTGGAGCATCCAGGTGTGTGTTAGCACAATGCCAAGGAGGAAAGACATCAGCAATGATCTTAGAGAAACAATTGTTGTTGCCCATCAGACAGAATTCATGCTGAAGAAGATCTTAAAGAATAATCTTAAGTAGAATATATTAGTATGTAAATTAAGTAGCTGTACAGCATTAATGTTTGGCATGTACTTCATCACTCCCTACAAGGAAACATTGAGCACAATTCAGCAGGGAGAGACAATAGACTTGGAGTCTACAGAAGAATGCCAGGGTGGTTGTGTATGCTTTGCACTGAGGCAGCTACAAGAAACTAAATGGCAGGTGCTCTTGGAGATGCCCACACAGTCCATGCACACAAAACCTACCACCTGCAGGCAGATATCAACACATGGAACCACCAGGTACAATTTGTACCCAGTGATTGAGGAGAGGCAAGTCAGACCTACAGGACCTCAGGCATGATGCAAATCTTTTAGAGCAGCACACAGATTGGAAGACTTTCTACCAAGGTTTGAAGTGTTTCTCTTCGAAAAGGTAGATTTCTCAAATTTCTCAACTTTGTGTAAAAGTGAAACCTAGTGGTTAACATCACAATGGTAAGGGAAACTACTCATTCAAGTTTTGTGTCAATTGAATAGAAATATGTAAAGATATGATATTTCCTCCTGTGTATAAGTTCAGGTTTTTCCTTTATAACTTTTTCATTTGCTAATATGTGCAAGGTTTCATGCAGATTGCAGATAAGAGTAGTTTGGAAAAATAATTTTAACATATTTTAGTATTTTGCAACAAAAGCACCACTTAGTGTCTCTCTCAACCCAACCAGTGAAGACAGATGACCGCCCACCCTGAGTCTGGTTCTGCTCAAGGTTTCAGCTTCTTAATAGGAAGCTTTTCTTGCCACTATGGTGGGAATTGTTGGGTCTCTCTTTCTAAACATAATAATACAAAGAGTATGGTGTAGACCTGCTCTATATGAGTCTTGAGGTGATTTGGTGTTATATAAATAAAATTGACCTGACTCGACTTAAGTTCAATTCACAGAATGCATGGATGTATGATGTAATAATAAAAATCCAAGTGATTACAATAGATTCCCAGAACCACTACTGTCACAGCTCGCCTGTGACTCTGCCACAGTGTGTGGTAACTCTCGGCCTGCTTTCACGTACTTACCTGTAAAACCTACCAGTGTGCCTCTCCTGTGTCCCTTGTAGTAACTCTGCCTGTGCCTTAAGTCACTGCTCTGCCTCTGCCTCTGGTCATCATTGCCATTCTCCTTCAGAGTCTACAACCACCATCTGCCCTGCCGCAGTTTCTGGAACCCTCACTCTTTGGATTCCCTTCGTCGCCCCATCCACCGCTCTTCCTCCAATCTACCCTAAGCCCTTTTATTACCATTAAAGTCCTGGAACTGTTGCCTGAGCTTGGAGCCTATCCCAACTGTCATTGGGCGAGAGGCAGGGTACACCCTGTACAGATCACCAGTCCATCGCAGGCCAACATATATAGACAAACAACCACTCACACTCACATCCACACCTACAAGCAATTTAGAGTCACCAGTTAACCTGCATGTCTTTGGACTGTGGGAGGAAGCTGGAGTACCCAGAGAGAACCCACACAGGCACAGGGAGAACATGCAAACAGAAAAGTCCCGGGCTCAAACTGGGGCTCAAACTCCAAACCTTCTTGTTGTGAGGCGGCAGTGGGAATCACTGCACCACAGTGTGTGTTAATTGCTTAATTGTACCATGCAGTGCGCCTGTGTGGAGACATCTGCATTCATTATGTTTCTCCACTCATTTATTCAGGTTTTTTTTTTTATTTAGTTACCCGCCTGTTTATCTTAATTTGTATCTTAAAAAGACCTGTAGTTTGTGACAGGATTTTACTGAAGGGATTTCAAGGGGAAAAAATTACCAAATAAATTATACATACATAATAACTAATATTCTCACCAGCTTTTAAATGGTGCTGATAATCTACAAGCTTTACAATCAAATAAAAAAACAACAAAAAACTAAAAATTATACAAATCAGTGTGGAACCAGCAACTGGCAGCTGCTGCAGAGACTTTTGGGTTTCAGTCTTAAGGTTGCGCCTGTTCCCTTGTGGAGAAGACTCTCATGCTTCTCCCCAACAGACAGATTTAATTTGGTAGAATGAGCCAAAGATACCCTGTCTCTGTAAGTGAATCCGATATATATAGCCTTTGTGACTTGACTGTTTTGTGTGTGTGTGTATGTGTTTGCGTGCATGTGATAAACTGCAGCTTATTGGCTTCATCACACTAAATACAAAGGGCAGATTTTCCAGACACAGGAGGGTTCCTCTTAACATTCATTAACTGCCAACTGAGCTGAAACATCAGTGCTGCTTCCTGAGGTACTGAGCTGGCTGCTATAAATTAACCACAGGGAGTTGCACTCCACTTTGTACAAACCAAGCTATGAAAAAACTAAATAGTGTGTTTTGCTTTTCACTGACTGCTTCAGAGGCAAATAAGCTCCCTTAATGTGAGGCAGGGGTGGGAGAAGGAAAATAGTGAGGTTTCATTATCATTCAGCTGGAGGTTTAAAGTGAATAATGTACAGACAGAGCTACACTGGAACATTAGAAAAAGACTTTCTTTGCCTGGAAAGATGATCTGCATTCTTTGATTACATATCATTGTGTGAAGATTGAGTTTAGACAACATACGTAGTGGTGTCTGACAGATGCTCATCAACTCGTCCTAATACACAAGTTGCTAATGTACGTCATAAAAAACTATTCAGGGTATTGTCATTCTGTGCAAGAAAGGATATATTACTTCACTGGATTTCCTGTAGGGGCCCCACACTCTCTAGCTGGTATAACATTATAATGGAACATATCCCACTGGACTTGTTGACTTGTCTAAAACACAACATCCAGAATACCTGAATTTCTAACACTTTGGAGGCCATTCCTTGATCATGTAAATGTGAATGTAACTGCTATTCTATCTAGGGCTTTTATCTGAAGTAGATGAGGTGCCAGAATTCAATTATGGTGATCATAGTTGCAATATGGTGATGGCCAATTCTGGGAATGTGTCAGGTTTGATAAATGTGCCTTTTTATTTTAGCTGGGCTATGTTTGTTCTGTGTTCTATTTTGAGTTGTTTTATGAAATTGAACACCAAATAAAAACATTTATTTTAAAAAAAAAGTTCTTTAATATACTCTTTGGCCAGACATAGATTGATAAAATCTTATGGATAGGATTCCTGTCCTTCTACATTGGATGGAGTTGCCTTTGATAATGACCATGTTTAATTTAATTTTATTATTAATTTAATTTACAATTACACACAGAAAGAGAGAGAGAGCGTACAAGCTACTGCCCATCACCTTCAGTGACAGTGAAAGGTGTCAGTTTCTGGTATGATGTCAATATGTTTATGAAACAGATCTTTTCCCTGTCTATTGTTGCTGGGAACCACACACCAGCAAGTGTGAAAAATAGGCGAGATGCCAAAACTCTATGAGCCTCGTGTGAGATGTTGTTTTCTCTAAAAAGTTTATAGGGTTGATAGACACCTGAGGTATGTAAGAGTGGCACTTTTATTCACATTATGCTGGAAACAAACGTTAGTGAGTAAGGCTGTGTTTTCATTTAACTTCATGTCTCACTGTTACCATGAATTAACAGAGGTATTTACTACTCACAATAATACAGAAGGCTGTTTATAATAGCTTACTGTCACAGTGACATGATGGTGCAGCACCAAGGTATCAGGTTTAGTGCAGAGGAGCATTTTCTTAACTACCAGAGGGTTTTGATGACGGCAGCTCTGCAAATGAAAACGCACCTGAGCCTATTGATGATGAGGATTTAGTTTTTGTGCCATTCATAAATCGAGTCATTTAAAAGCAGAGCTGGGACACGAGTGGGATCAAGCCTGCTTAGTTAATACGAGCCCTGAATGAGACAACGGTCAAGAAACTGTCCGAGGAGCAGTCCCAAGAGAAGTTATCACTGATGAGAGAATACCTCGTCTGCCCTGACCTTGCTTCTATAAACACACAAGTAGCTCTCTTGGGCAGATTTCCAACTTGGGCAGCTACAACTCTCAACTCACTTGACCTTCAGCTGTTGTGGCCATGGCTAAAGTATAATAAAGAGGTTCCTTACCTTCTGCTGGATGTCCTAAAAGTCTTTTGTATGTCCAGAAAAATTGTTTGTGTAAATTATGTTTGCCTAAGAATAAAATCATGATAATTTTAACAGTCATGGTAACTCTGGACTCCTCTCAGTATTTAGCAGAATATGTTTCAGTTAACACAAGGCTAGGTTTAAAATAAAAAAAAATACAAGCAGCAATTATTTTAAAAAATGCAACTCATTGCCTGCAGGTGGCCACAAACCACAAAAGCACAGCAGCTATTACTTCCCTTGCCTCTAGATGGCACTTACACCATTACCTGTAAGAGACACATATCAGCGCTGAAACTGGTGGGGCTGCAGCTCTGCAACTGGATGAGGGTGATCTCATGGGCTCAGTGGTAACTGCACTGTACACTGATCTTATCTTGAGTTTGAACTATGTTTGGCCACTCAACATGCCCTTTTAATGACCTGCCACTGGGACAAGTGCAGATTAATTTCACCCATATATAAGGTTGGTGCAGATAATGATTGCACAAAGTTTAATAGGCCATTATAGTAGAACTCTAAATAGCTTATGTTTTATGGCTCTGCTGTGGATTTAATCTCAAACAGCAATGCTGCTGTAATCAGAGGCAGAGTATTCATCATTTATGTGCCAGATGAACTGTTCTGTTCTTCCTGTTCTGGTTCATGTTCCTTATGTCATCTAGCTTGACAGGTTACTTTACTCATGTTGACACAAGGCATGGTCCTGTTGGTTGCGCTGCTGCATTAAAGAGATTCTTGCATATTTGCAGAAATAAATAGAACAGTTAGGAACAACTGTATGCTGCACAAAATGAGACTAAATCAAAAGATAAAATTACTGTTAGTCAGGCTGTCTGTTGACGCATCATAAATTATCTGGTATCTAACACATTTGGAGGGTTTAATTGCCTATTTCCAAATTATACATGGTCACTCCTGATTGGGGAGGTACTGGAATCTTATCCCCATGTAAACTGAGTAGAGAATGTGTGCTGTGTAGGCCAGAGATCTACAGCTTACATGAGAGCCTCAGTATGCTTCAGAGTGGCTGTTAGATCATCAAACAGTATCTGAAAGCTACTATATCTTTGGGAGCTGTGTGTAACAATTTCTGTAACTTCTTGAAACAGAAAATCTGACCATCACACCCACTTTATCCAGTGACTGGTCAGGTGTTTGGATGTGAGAAAGAAAGCAGGCTTTAAAGTTCACGCAGTTCATTCAAATAAGGTACCATCAACTGCTGCAGTTGCATGCAAACGTTTAGGTACCCCTGGTCAAAATTTCTGTTACTGTGAATAGCCCCAAAGATCTTCAGGTATATAGTATGAGTAGACACATCAGCCTATTGTGTCATATCAAATATCCACAGTAGTCAGTTTTTAATATTAAATTCAGCTGATTGTATTAAAATGCAACTTTTGTTATTCTTTAAAGGGAAATTCTGAATGATGTCTTTTTCTATGAACTGTTGCTCAGCCATATGGACAGAGATCATCTCCTGCTGACAGTATGTAAATAAGTTACTGTGACTCACAGAATAATAGAATTACTGAATCAATACATGTCGCTACACCAACATATATACCCATGTTATGTAGTACATAGACAAGGTATATGCAAAATCAATATACATGCTACATATAAGGAATTAGCTGAAAGTGGAGCTGACTCCACAGTGGACCCTGCAGGTAGTACCTGTGAGCAGATATTGTATTGCTTTGGCACCAAGCTGATATCTTACATTGTTAAAGAGTTTTTTTGTTTTTTTTTTGTATGAAATTCCCTCTTTGTTTTACTACTACTGCAGTTCTTTTGTAGCTACTGTAATGACTAATGACTGATATTGATAGACACCCACCTTATTTGTCCCCTGCCACTTACTTTGAAAGACCATTAAGGGAGATCTTAAGTGCACATATAGACATGTCAGTATTGTACAAGATAGACTTAAAAAAAATTCAAACATATCCTTTAAAATTAACTCCAAATTTCTATTGTTGGTTAATATGTGCTCTCAAATGTCAGCAGTGGAAACTACTGAAGGAAACCTGTAATTCAGATTCTGTTCTTAAGGCAGAGCTATTCTTTCATTTCATTTTTTCTTTACTAATTTGATGTATGTTAATGTTGCTTGTGTTTCCTCTGTCTTATATGGGAAAGATAACAAAGCTACAATAAATGTACATACTCTACTATATGTTCTACTATCTGAATTGCATGAAATAAAACATGGTTTCTAAACCCCCCCAAACCAATTTGGAGAAAAACTGTTTTGACATTTTGACACCAAAAAACAAATAGTGTTAGCAGTATGACCTAAGGGCTTAACTGAATAAAGTGAATCAATTAGACTGGGTGGAACATGGTCCCAGGTCTCATTAAAATGTGTATCATTAAAAATCCAATTTTTTTAGTGAGACATTAAGGACATTAATTGTCATAAAACATTTTAACAAAAAGTGTAAAACCACAACACTTGCCTTAAGGGGTTTGTATAATGTCTGATATATTAGGTGTCTCTGGGGAAACACAGCATCAAGCATAAAATTTGTGTTAAAATATGGGGCTCCAAAAGGTGCAGTTTTTGACTACAGTCAGAGTAACACATGGGCCATTATCATAAAAGAGCACATGGACTGAGCCTCTCTCAGCCTCAGACTGATATAAGATCTCTGACTATTTCAAGCTGCAACATGCCTCTTGATGGATTTATGTCAGCAACAGGAACTGTGACATAAATTGACAGAACAGTCAAGCTTTACCATTCCTCTCTTACCGGGCCTGCTGTTACATCCTGCTGTCAGTAATTCTCACTGCGCACAGAGAATACACCAGCACATTATGACATACTCGACAATGCAGTATGTGTCTTGCATGTGTTTCCTCAGAATTTATTAGTCTTTAGCCTGCATGTGGATGTTCATGTAAAGTCATGGATTTGATTTCCTTTAGCCTTCAACATGTCAATACACTTTGTATTGGGGGCTGGAGCTCTGCATATCTTCCTGGAGCAAGACCTAAACAGCTGTCAAAATACTGCTCCAGTTCAGCTAGAGCTCACATGACTGATGCCAAATACTGCTTTGATTCACAGTATTGGAGGAAAATGTCTGTCTTCTTCTAATAGCTTTTAATGAAACAGCTCCTGTGTTTAATATGTTTTATGGTCTGCAATTCAATGTACATTTAGTAATTACCTCTTGATATAGTCTTTTTTATCATCAGCAGTGGAGTCCACCATTCCCACACTCTAATTACTTTCCCATGCACAGGAAACGAGGCATGCATGTGATCCAAAGTTACTGTTTGTAGTTCTGCTTTATAGATATCAGCCTCACTGCTTAAGATAACCCAACATTTCCTATTGCTGCTACTTCTCATTGAAAGTGTTCAACTGGCAAGGAGGCTTTTACTGAGGAAAACATAGGCAGTGTAAGATGCATATCAAAACACCTACACCCGTTTTTAAGCCCACAGACCAGGGATGAACTGACATGATTGTCCTATTTTCATAGAATGAACTCACAAGAGAAACAGCATTCACTCTTCTTCTGTCTGTGCTGATGTAGCTGATGGAGCTGTTGTTTTGTAGCAGTTACAATCACAATAGATGAAGAGAAACTCATTGTTGAAAATGAAAAATATGTGTAGCTGCATGAACCACAGGCCCAAGGACACTAGTGTGGTGTTTTATTCAGAAAAGCTCTCAGAGGGAACTAGTTCCAAAGAGGAACAAAAAGAATATAAATATTAATTGATTAGTCTCATACCAGAGGCCATGACTTCCCGATTCAATTAATCTCCATTCTCCATTCTAAAAGAACACACAGGAAGTGACTGGGTCCAAATAAATAAGATATTAACCACTTACACAGGATAAATGCAATGACTGACAATTAGACTAAGATGCAAAGTAAAGCAATGAGCAATGTTAATCAGCTGAAAAAATGAGCAATTAGGTGAAATGGGAAATGGTGGGAGAGAATATGTTCAGGCTGTATATTGTATGGCTATTCAACTACTGGATACAAATAAGTCGATTAAACCTACGTGAGCTGTGGTGCTGCTGCTGGAAACTTTCCTGGTGGGAAGCCAAAGCTGGTGATGTTCGAAGTCAGCTCTTTGAGGCATCATTCAGTTGCCAGGCAACCATAATCTTCTAATTGTGTGTCTCAGCTGTCCAGCTTTTGTAAGTCTGCAGACCTTTGGTTAGGCATTCTTGGGCAGACATGCAGCCTGCATGGCTTTCATGCATGAGAGGGAAAAGACCCAAAAATCTGATGTATTAACTTACACTAAATTGAATGAAATCCCTTCATTAGTGAATAATAAAATCAAACTGATCAAACTAGCAGAGTAGGCTCCAAAGCCAGTGTAGTTGTAGTTCCATTCAAAGTTTGTAGTCATGTGTTAAGGCTCATTCCTGATGGGTCAGGGCACTTGGGTGTCTGGACAACATATGACAGGATTTATGTCATTTCTTCTGACCAAGACTGACAAAGAGTGTTTCTCTGCACATTAAAAAATGTAGTACTTGTCAGCTAAATGGTAAAATAAATGCCAGGATGGAGTAGGTCAGTGCACTCTCTATTGAGCAGTGATTTAAAGCAGTTTTTCCTCAGTGTCCTGAGGAAGTGCAGTCTTTGCTGGGCCTTCTTCACTGTTGCAGTGACTCCATTTTAGGTTACTGTGGGTCTCTAGAAACTATACTCTAGAAAATATACATTATATTTTATATTTATATATTATTTTTTCACATATATTTTGTTATTATGTTTTAAGATTTCCAATTAAAGCAATAAGCCCAGAGAAGTCATGGTTTACAGTGATTTTAGAACAGCTATGGGACATTCTTAGCTCCATTAGCTTCCTGTAAATCAATGTAAATCATGGCCTCAAGGGGCTTACTGTTTTTATATAATGGTTACTATTAATTTAGACTGCAGTTTGTTTTGGACTATACGGCAGACACAGGCAAGAACACAGGTTATAAGTGAAGGGAAGTGATTTTAATGGATATTAATTCTATAATTATATAATAAGAGTACTTAATGGGAGGATGAGAGGGGAACAATGAGGGTCTGAGAAACAAGGAGACACTTGTCAGCTAGGTGAGTGTGGAGACCAGGGAATGACGATGAGCAGGTGAAGGATATGGAGGGGGGCATGACGACTAGCTGGAGGACCATAGGACAGGTGAGTGGGGAGTCCAGGGAGTGACAATGCGCCAGTGAGCGGTCCGAAGGACAGAGAACTGGGTGTCTGACCTTGGACCTTAGGAGCCAGCTAGATACCTTGAGTGAGTGGCCTGGGGGCTGGAAAGCCAGGTGGAGCTGCTCAGGAGGCCAGCTTCGTGGCCCGACAGACTGGTGGGTGTTGGTACAAAGGCAGGAGCCCACTGAAGACTCACAGCAAAGACATAACTCTTCAAGAAGCCAAGCAGGTGGGGAATGTGTTGAAATGTGCTAGGAGGCTAAAAATTGGATAGTACTATCCTCACACCTTCAGAATTCAGTGCTGTGAAAACCAAGATGTTTGGAGAAGCTTTAATTTTTCACACATTTTCCCAGTCATAACAAAAATTCATAACTTTGTGCTGGAATGTGCATTTAATTGTTAACAATTTTCCATATGCATTTATATGATAGTAAATGTTTTTAGGCAGGCTACTGCTTCAAACTCAACACGCTTATTATTGGATGTGTGTTTTAATGCGGTTATCAATTAACTGTATCAATTATGAGTGGCTGTAATGTAGTGTAGTGTAGTACTTTTGTAATAGCTTCACCCTCATCATTACTAACATTAAACTTTAAAAAAAAGTTTGCCAGTTTGCCCAATTTGCATGAGAAATTTGAGTGCTTTAAATATGCACATCAAAATCATGCACAATATGGAAAATAAGGAAAAGCAGTGCATACTTTTGGCAGAGGGCCGGGTTAATATTTGAACCTTCCCATGTCCTGTCAGTAGAAGCACCTACTTGCTTACCCAGCTGGATCACCACATAAGACAGACACACACGAACACACACGATCCTGCTTGTGCCTCACGAACACTGAGGCACAAGCAGGATCAGCTCCTGATGGACATTGGGGTGCTGCGCTCTAGGTTGCAAATGTTTGAGAGAAGGGCAAAGAGGGCCCAGTGAAGCAGCACCACAACTATCCCTCAAGCTGAAGAAGAGGAGGTAGAGGTTAGTCTCTGTTTCCTGTCTTTCTTTCTTCTTATTGGTCTTTGTGTGTCTGATTGTCTTAATTTAATTGTGGGAGAGGTTTGAGGAGGCATCACCAATTAAGTCCTTTTCGTCATGTAGTGCTGGGTGTGGCTGTGGCAACAGAATGAGGCAGATTACCCTCCCAGCAAGCATGGGTAAGAATATTTTTATAGCACAATAAATTTAGTGCCTGAGCAATGCAAGGTTACAGACCTATATCTAACCTCCCCTTTCTTTCCAAAATCCTAGAGAAAGCAGTTGCAAAACAGTTGTGTGACTTTCTACAGGATAATAGTTTATTTGAGGTTTTTCAGTCAGGATTTAGGTTGTATCACAGCACAGAGGCAGCACTTGTAAAAGTTACGAATGACCTCCTAATTGCATCAGACAACGAACTTGTTTCTGTACTTGTCTTGTTAGATCTCAGTGCTGCTTTTGATACGATTGACCATCACATCCTTTTACAGAGACTGGAGCACTTTATTGGCATTAAAGGTACTGCACTAAACTGGTTTAAGTCCTATCTATCTGATAGGCTTCAGTTTGTACATGTTAACAACTACTCCTCCATGTACACAAAACTTAGACATGGAGTTCCACAAGGGTCAGTGCTTGGACCAATCCTCTTCACTCTGTATATGCTTCCCTTGGGCAATATTATCAGGAAACACTCCATAAATTTCCATTGTTATGCAGATGATACACAGCTTTATCTGTCAATGGAGCCTAATGAATCCAATCAGCTAGCCAAACTCCAGGCTTGTCTTAGGGACATTAAAACTTGGATGACAAGCAACTTTTTACTACTGAACTCAGATAAAACTGAAGTCATTATTAGTCCTGAACACATCAGAAACAAACTTTCTAATGATGTAGCTCCACTAGACGGCATTGCCTTGGCTCCCAGCTCCACCGCAAAGAATCTGGGAGTCATCTTTGATCAGGATATGTCCTTTAACTCACATGTAAAACAAACTTCTAGGACTGCCTTCTTTCACCTGCGTAACATCACCAAAATTAGACATTTTCTGTCTCAAAAAGATGCAGAAAAACTAGTCCATGCATTTGTTACTTCTAGGCTGGACTACTGTAATTCATTATTATCAGGCTGCCCCAACAAGTCTCTAAAGACGATTACTGACAGGAACTAGGAAAAGAGACCATATTTCTCCTGTGCTAGCCTCTCTACATTGGCTCCCAGTCAAATCCAGAATAGAATTCAAAATCCTCCTCCTCACTTACAAAGCCCTTAATGGTCAGGCTCCATCTTACCTTAAAGATCTCATAGTCCCCTACAATCCCACTAGGACTCTGCGCTCCCAGAATACTGGTTTACTGGTGGTTCCCAGAGTTTCTAAGAGTCGAATGGGAGGCAGAGCCTTCAGTTATCAGGCTCCTCTACTATGGAACCTTCTCCCAGTCTCGGTCCGGGAGGCAGACACCTTCTGTACTTTTAAGAGTTAGCTTTAAACTTTCCTCTTTGATAAAGCTTATAGTTAGGGTTGGCTCAGGCTTGAACCATCCCTTAGTTATGCTGCTATAGGCCTAGACTGCTGGGAGATCTCCCATGATGCACTGAGCTTCTCTCTGTCTCTCTCTCTCTCTCTCTCCATCAGTATGGATTCATATCCCATAAATACATGTTACTAACTCAATATCTTCCCTTTTGTGCTCTTCCGTCTCTCTCTCCTCTTCTGTCTCTTTCTGCAGGTATTTCTGCCTCTGGAGCTGTAGAGTCTGATCTGTGATGACAAGTCTCCTGTTGCTCCTACAACTCCACTCAACACCTGCTGCTAGAATTACAAATTACTCACCTTACATTTTATATGGAACCTGTGTTATGCTATGTTCTTCTCCCACGATTCTCTACCCCCTCTCCCCCCCTCTCCCCCTCCTTAACCCAACCTGTGGAGGCAGATGGCCGCCCACCCTGAGTCCGGTTCTGCTCGAGGTTTCTGCCTCTTAAAAGGAAGTTTTTCCTTGCCACTGTCGCCTAGTGCTGCTCATGGTGGGATTTGTTGGGTCTCTCTCTGTAAATACCTATTTTAAAGAGTATGGTCTAGACCTGCTCTATATGAAAAGTGCCTTGAGATGACTTTTGTTTATGATATGGCGCTATATAAATAAAACTGAATTGAATTGAATTGAATTGAATTGAAGGTGTTGCTCTTGGACAACTTGTATTTCGATGTAAGTGCTTGTAAAATTATGTAAAACTTAGTTTATACATTTATTTATTGATGTATATATTTATGTATGTATTTTCAATGTATTATGGAATAATAAGGTAAATTAGTGGGTATGGGTGCGGCCAAGCCTGGGAGAGCTTATGCATGTCCATGTTTCATTGTGTATGTGCTGTTTTGTCTTATGTTGCATTGTCTGTATACCTGTGTTAAGGACTCCCTTGAAAGTGAGATGGTTCATCTCAAGGGGCTATCCTGATAAAAAAAAAAAAATATTATTATAAAATTAGCATTGCATTAATACATTTTTCTTCTCTTCAAGAGACATGCAACCAGCAACAGACAAAATGACAGAGACCAGAAGTGAAATGAACAGTTTTGTGAGCCTTTGTAATTACCAAACATGAATTCAGACAAACCTCACATTTACACATCAACAAATAATGAACAAAACAAGATACAGCAAATACAGAAACATCACAGGAAGAATCCAACATTATTTAAAAGCCTTGAGAAAATGACACAAATTGTACCTTTCCATTATGTGGGTGTTATTCAGGGCTGTTCCCCCCCCCCCAAAATTAATAAATTATTAGTATTATTATTAGTATGTGTTAATGGGAAAAAAAAAGCTTGTTTACTGGCATACTATGAAATTAAACTGTATCACCTTATGCAGAATTTGTCAAGAATTTTCAGTTTACCTTTGTTATACAAATCTGCAGAACTGCATATAAGATAGACAAGGTCAATTACACTTAAAGGTTTGAGATATGAACAGCATGTGGTAAAATTTCTGTTTTGTACAATATCAATTAAAAAGATATATTTCCCAATCTGATTTGGCATCTGTGGGATGATCCAGTACAAGTCAGATCTATGGAGGCCCCACCTCGCAATCAGAAGGATCTGCCCCCAGTGTCCTGGTGCCAGACACCACAGGACACCCCCAGAGTCCATGTCCAGACAAGTCAGAACTGAGGGGGACCTACACAATATTAGGCAGGTGGTTTTAATGTCATGGCTGATCTGTATATATAATGCTTAATAACACCTCATAGGGTGTAAATTTCCTCTCAGCTCACTGCTTACATTTGGTCCCTTATTTATTTTGCACATACATATAGGTATTCAAAACATACAGTAAACATTATTTATTTTTTATTTTCAGATGATATACATTTATTTCACTGAGGTAAAAATTAGAACTTTTAATGTGTTGATTTGATTTTAACTATAGCTAATCATTGGTAAATATGTAATAAATTCACAAAGAAAACTTGATGAAAGATTTTGAAATAAATAAATCTGTCGCAATACTGTAAATATACAATAAACACAATTACTTAGCAAGACCCAACACTGTTTATTAAACAACAATCACAAAAATAGACAAGTAGAATCAACTGAACATAATTAGTGAATGAAAGTAGTCCTTACAGCTTTGTCATCATGTCACCCCGCTTTCTCTCTTCCCTGCCTCTCCTGTCTCTCTCTGTGACATCTATCAAATAATAGTGAAAATAGTGAAAACATAATCTTTGGAAATAGCATTTGTGTTTAAAAAGAGAAACTAAGGGCAGCAAAGTGGTGACTATGACACAGCTCTGTTACTGTGCTGACTTAAGCCATGTGAGTCAGTGTCAGAAAATGGTACTTCCACCTCCACCGTAATGTACAACATATAGTTGTGTTTTTTTTCCTAATTGTCTGTGGAATTACTTACAGACCAAAACACATTTCCATTTCAATAAATTTTAAAACACATCAACTAATAATTGAAAAATTAAATCATGACAATCACATGGGATATCACATTTGTAATTAGCTCGTTGCAGCCTCTAATGCCTAGGGTTGCTCATAAGTCATGTCACAGAATGAAAATGTTAATAAGCATTACCATTTTGTGCTTATATTCAACTATGCTTTACATCCTTGCCCATTTAAAAACAGAATATTACTGGAGTCCTTACAATTATTTATATATTTTTCTCCCAACGTGTCAGCCAGCCATGGTTGCTGTACTGTATATTTGCTGCTTATCCATTAGTTGCTCTTCAGGGTCTCTCAAGCTTTGTTGTCGGTGTCTCAAATCTCTAATGACCCCCGACATTAGAAAATGTACATGTTTTCATGTCCATTATTACATAGAGATGATGATATTTTTCTAAACCTTTGTAGTTTAGTTATTTGTCACAGGTATATAAACATATTAAATATCAGTCTCCCTTGTGCAACCCCAAGGTTGAAAATTCTCTTTAGGGTGTGGCTTTTACTTGTTTTAGGTCCTGCTCCGCTTGAATGTTACACTGTGGTTGTACGGGAGGTATATGTCCCATTGCGAAACACCATTTCAGAAGCTATGCAGTCCTTGGGAAAATCCAGGGGGCTACATGTCGCTTGTCTCTTCAAAGCTACAGCACAGTAATCCACCTGTTCCACATCCAGCCCAGACTCCAGCCACCGGAAACACACAATGCGCTGGAATGAACGCCGGAAATTGTCAGACACAAAGCCATACAGGATGGGATTTGCACCACTGTTGGCGTAGCTGAGGATGACAAAAAGCTGAGTGACCATGGGATCTGGAGGCCGGTGAAAAACACTGACTAACTGGACAATGTAGAAGGGCATCCAACAGAGAACAAACACTGCCACAACCAGCAGGACCATGCGAGTGATCTTCTTCTCTGAGCGCCGCCGTTGAAGCCAGCCAGCTTTTAGCCCCACTGCTCGCATCCTGGCCACCATTAGACAGTAACATAGACAGATAGCTCCAACTGGCAGCAGAAACCCCAACAGGAAGGTATAGACCACAAATGCTTCTGACCATGCCGCTTCAGGCCATAAGAAGTTACAGTCCACACCACCATCCTGTGCTGGGACAGTGTCTGCAAAAATAATGATGGGCAGGATGACTATGAGCGACAGCCCCCATACACACACATTGACTACCTTGGCTACAGTGGGTCTGCGGTAGCGGGCGGCTTTGATAGGGTGGACCACTGCTACGTAACGATCCACACTCAGCACAGTCAGGCAGAAGATTGATGTAAACATATTGATGCCATCTACACTTAGCACCAACCTACACATCAGTGACCCAAAGGGCCAATGACGGACAGCAGCTGATGTGGCCAAAAAAGGAACACTCAACATGAACAACTCATCAGCAATAGCTAAGTTAAGGATATAAATGTTGGTGGCTGTTTTCATTTTGGCATATTTCAGAATGACATAGATGACCATGGCATTGCCTGTGAGACCTACACAGCAGACAAGAGCATAGATGGATGGGATGATGATATTACTAACATCGGGCTCCTGGTAGTAGTCCTCATAGTCCATGCTTGTGTTATAGGGCAGTCCTGTTGGATAGGACGCATAGTCCTGGCTCCCATTGAAATCCATTATCACTTTTGATGTGTATGCTAAGCTTAAGTGATGCTAACCAACAGAGATACGGAGTGAAAGTAAAACCAAAATTTGAACGTCGTGGCATTTGTAATATCACAGATTACTATAGATCCAGCCCTATAACAGAACCTTGATCAACAGTAGGTTGTGGGGTCTCCATATTTGTCCAGACAGGGATGGTGATTTCTTTTTCTTTTTCTTTCTTTTTTTAAATAAACTACATAGAGCTGTTATTGATTTAATAATTTTATTTTAGCAAACTTTCAAGAACACCATTTCCCACAAGCAAAAGCTAGTCAACTGGCCGTAGCTATGAAAATAGACACAGAGTGCCAAATGGCTTAGATGTCTAAAACTGTCTTTGCTAAGAGATATCTTATTGTTAAGTCCAGACTTGATAATTATTTTCCTCTTTGCTATAGAAAAACAGGTTATGTAGCAATTTCTCTCAAGGCACCTACTGTACACTCTGATTCACAGGATACTAGGCAATCATCTACCATCCCAGTTTTATTTAGGATTAAATATACATTTTAGTGCCCATCTGTTGCTAGTAGTAAGTGCAGAGTTCTGATCAAAAGCAGGGCTAGACCTCTCCACTCCATCTGCTGATTGAAATGCAGCCTTCCAGGAGGTCAAATTACATCAAGTGTGCATTTAAAGATGGTGTTGTTTGGCTCCTGGGCTCATGTTGTATCTGTGATGGAGTCCTGCAGCCATTGCGGAGTGCAGAGAAATCACAAGGTTCCTGCAGAAGCAAAAGATACATTATGCTCTTGAAGTGAATTATAATAGCCTGTGAGAAAACAGAGAACTGTCAGTTTGTCTCTGACAGACACCAAGCACAACATCAAAGTGCAAATTAGTTACACCTAAGAGAACCTGTCACTGTACTACTTTTCCTGATACTCAATTGCATTTGCCAGAAATTTTGTAAGCCTTAAGATGTTTCTCTACAATGTCTGGAGCTTTGCAGTAATTATTTGCATAAAAACACATACATGTATTCAGTTATAAAACACATGCCCCACTCATTCTCAGTACACCATATTATTTTGCAGGCTCTCTGCAGAATCACTGATTACCAGTAGGCCACAACAACTGAGAGGAGCAGATTTAGAGTGTGGTAAATAACCCTGCACACCCATGGTAAACCCACACATGATTTCTCTGATTACAGTGGTTAGACCTCCTGTTAGGACTGTGTAGATGTGAACTACAACTTAAAGCCATATAGATCATCTTTCCCATCTCTACTCTACAACTCTACATGGTGTTATGACTAGAATTTAAAAATACAGTGCATTGTAAATACAGCACTATGTCTACTAAATTTAGATTTAATCACACAGAATAACACTGATATGGCTCATATGGCTAACCTGAGGCAGCCATGTTTGTTTGGTTTTCTGTCACTAGTATTCCAGACCTAAGTGGGTGTATTGGGAGCTTAAAAATGGGGAGGATTATTCTCAGTATGCCTTTATTATTCAGTTAGTTGTTGTACTATTAGATATTGTTATACCATGACCACAGATATTTGATTAAAGTCAAACTGTTTGTCTCTCAGAACAAATTAGTCAGAATTATGTAGGTTTTGAACTCAAAAGCACACTTGTGCAACCATTTCAACAACTAGTTAAGTTACCCTGGTTAGGCTCTAGTAACTGTAATGCAGTGTGGTGTACAATGTTATTAATAACTGAGCACCTGAGTATCCTTAAGATTACTTTTGTTGGCTTGGGGGGACTCATGCTCACCAGACAACAGCTAGTGTTGCTGACTTGTGAGTGTAGCCCAACATAGCTATCTGAGTCAGGATTTTACAATAGGTAATCTTAAAACATGTTTTCAAACATTTAATGAAATTTAATGATAATTTCATTTAATGAAATTATGAGTTATTGGTAGCGTAGGCTTGCAGTTCTTCTCATAAAGTGTCATTTTCAATCAGCATGGAAGCTGTGGTAGCAACTGTTAGGGACAGTTTCCTTTCATGATGACTGGTGAAATATATCAGTTTAAGAGTTGTAATTTCTGTAAATTGACGTAGGACAATATTAATTTCCATTTTGGAGCTATTTTTCTGTTAGATGTACCCATTTAGCCAGCTATGTAGAAAGATGACCTCCCAATTCTTAATCCTGTCTACAAAGCTTTGATTGTTTGATTGTTTGTCTCACTTTGGGGAAACAGGTGTCAGTGAGCAAAGACCAAGCTATCCCACACCCTTCTCTGTTTCTTGGCAGATTTTTCTTAAATGTATTCAATAACAGTTTTAAACTGAGTAAAAGTAATTATTGTGTACACACTTCAAAACTTAACTCCGTAAAGTGACCATTTAGCCCTCACTCTGTCCATCTAAACTGAACTTTTCATCATTATCATGCAATTTTAGATCAAGGGAAAGAATTACAATTGTTCATCTTCCACTCAGGTTAGTGCTAAGATGGCTGCTAGAAAACACGTTATTTGTGAAAGCTGAGAAGTTCACAAGTCTGCTGTTGGCTTTCTAGGCTTCTTATTGAGAAAGGACAGGTGCAGACCAACCCAGACGCGGTGGCAGAGTCCTGAGCTGCCCCTGGTATCATATAGCTGTGGACTACCTCCATCAGAAGGTAACACCACCACCTTCACTATCATAGACCATTTCTCTAAGGCTGTACACTTTGTGCCTCTCCCCAAAACTGCCTTCAGCTACAGAGATTGCTAACCTCATGGTATACCACTCAGCTCTGTGGGATCCTGGCTGGCATCATCTCTGAATGGAGGCCCCACTTTGCCTCCCAAGTGTGGAAGGCTTTTTGTGGGGCCCTCTCTTCCCATGACCTCCCATTACAGGTACTCATGTAAGTTGGCACTGCCTTTAACAGACCTTTTGAGATTGACAAAATTATAAATCCTGTCTCTGTGCCCACCTCTCTTCACTCCACTTTTCATGTCAAGATATGTGATCAATATGCTGATGCATGATTCTTGTTTATATTCATTGTTTCCTTCTTGCCAGTAATAGGGCCTTCAAGTTCCATATCTCATCTTGTATAATGTCTTAATTGATTATGGTGGAAGGCGAATATGCAATTTCTGTGCGGGAACTCCAAATTAATTAATAATTTAGACAACACTAACAAAAAACTAATTTTTTGTCTTGCCAGAGACAAAGATTGGGAGAGGGGTGCATCAGAGGCCCTCAAATGTGACACCATGCCCAAGGAATAAAACTCTCAAGTCACGAGTCTCTGCACCTTTGGTTGTGTTTGCTATGAACTTACAGGCATTCACGATCCACTTCATCTCTGTAGTCTTATATATCTAGTTATTATCTATTGTTTTGTCTAAGTGATTTCATCTGTCTTTCAAGCAAAGCACCGACAAATTACGTTGTACTAAGTACAGTTAAGTACTTAAATGATTTCTTTTTAATAATCCTGTGTTTTTGCCTTGGAGAGTTTTGAAGATCTTTGTATTTTTAGACAAAACTTTTTAAGTTATCTGTATTTAACCAACTTGAAAACCATGCAGGCTGCCAACCAGGGACAGTGGAGTGGTGCCATACTATGAGAGTTCAATCATATTAATGTGCATTTGCTACACTAGAATGATAATTATTTCCTTCTTTATCTGTGTTGGGTCTGCAAATGTTTGCTACGGTTAGACTATACTGTTGATTGATGTTTTTCAGATAATCAATCTGCCAGCTGGGTCAGTAATGCTACAGAAATAAGTTGGTGGGATTCTTCTGTGGATCAGTATGGATACACCTCTGAACTGAAGGGGGCAGAGAAAACCTAATTGAGTTCTGATGATTGTAATATGTGGTCACTGGAGTTTGAAATGTGGGTTTCTTGGAGCAGGCATATGGATTTAACTGATCTAAGTGATTAAATATTTAATTAGGAATTTAGGTGGACCTATGATCGAAGGTTTTTGTCAGAATGCATTCTGGTATGTTCTTGCTTTGAGTTGTGCATGTGTGTGTGTCTGTTTTTGAGTATCTAAGTATGAGTAGGGAAAAAAAGTTGTATTTTATGCATGCTGTCACTAGTCATATATGTAATATATGTCATACATGTAATGAATGGGATGACACTGCACAAGAGAGACATAGATGCAGGGGGGTGGTTGTGCATATCAGAGTCCTTGTAGAATCAGTAGGTCAGTAACAAGCATGGGATGTAGGGGAGAGAGTGATGGAAGAGAGTCATATCAAGTTAATACAGGACGTAACACTCAATGTGTGATAAAGCCATGGGGTGATCATGTGATAGGCATGTCTTTGAGTAGTTTGTTTACAACCAAATTAGCATGCAGTGGTAGCTTTAGTTGCTGAAAAAGCTTTTGATTGGAGTAAACGTATTTACTCAAAGTATTGGCCTAATTTGAATTTTGGTAGTCATTGATTAATTGGGTAAAAACCCTTTCTCATGAACTCTGGGACAAAATTACCACCAATGGATAGATCTCAACAGCATTTCCCCTGAGAAAATTGAGCCAACAGGGCTGCCCTTTAGCTCCTGTTCTCTTTGTCTTGGCTATTGAGACCTTAGCCAAAGCAGCTAAACAGGATCCTGATATAAAGAGTTTTAGAGTAGATCAGACCAACCATAAAATGAATCTCCTGGTAGATTATGTAATTTTGTACTCAACAGACCCTGGCAACTTTCTTGCCAAACTGTACTCTTTTAAACGCTTATGGTGTTCTTTTGGGATATAAGGTGAACTCGGAAAAAGCTAAATTATTCCACTACCAAGTTTTGATAACACTGAGTATCAGTAAACAAGTCCATTTAAGTACCTTCAGAATGGTATATAATATCTTAATATAACTGTGGATAATGAGTACATAATTTGTATCTGGATGAGTTTGCCCATCACTCTAATTGTCAGGGTCAACTGTGTGAAAATGAATACAACACTGAAGTTGCAGTATCGTTTTACATGTACTTACTAATGTGGAGAAACTGCTTCATGTATGCAAATTTATTTCTAAAATGTACTCCTTATTGCTGAATAAGGACCCCAAGCCAGGTTTGCTATCATTAATGTCTGATACACTGAATCACTATTATTTCCTCCACCAACTGCACCTCGCGCCACAGAAAGTACATATACCTATACCCATATACAAAGGTGAGGCCCTTTTGATACAACTTCTGCGACACCAGGATCACAGGGTTTATCTTCCTGTTAGATCCTCTCTCTTTTCTTACTGGGGAATCTCACAAGAGTTAGTAGATCTCCAAGTAATTCTCAAATCATGTTTATGGAAATTGCTTTAGGCATGGCCAGGAAATACACAACAGTGACATGGAAATTCAATTCCCCTATCCTCATTGATAGGTGGTCTTCGAAAATTGTATTGTAAAATTTGTATCCCCCTTTACAATTGGGTCTAGTGAAGGGTAGGGAATTGGGGTTTGTGTTTCTGCTTTGTGTCCTGTATAATTGTTTAAAATAAATCTTAAAATAAAATATTTAAATCAACTGATCGTTGAGTCCCTATTTTCAATCTTTATTGGTTTCTATGTCAATGTAAAAATCCATGCTTACAGCATGTCAGCGACCACCATGTCCTGTCTTTGTCCAACCCATTTTATATGTCTTTGGCTAAACACTGTGACAAAACACAAGAAGTGATGGGAGGCGTATGAGACTGTGAACTGGGGATGAGAGATTTCAAGTCCTCTACAATCGTATAAATGAACATTACTATATACTACAGGTCCTTTGTTCCTGTTCTCAGATATAACCCACAGGAGCATACCAGTAGGCATACCAAACCTTCATTGTCATGGTAATGATAATAAATACACCGTTAAAGTTGTGCAACCATCATGGTTTGGTTAGGTTTACGCACAAAATCTACTTGGTTAGGTTTAGGAGGTAAACTTTATTATCCCATACTAGAAAACCTGACTGGCCAAGGTGCAGAAACACACAAACCAGTAATTAAATCAAATAAATGCAATATACAACATACAGCCCCCCTCCCCTCCACAACACATGCGCTTCACTCACTCACACACACACACACACACCATTTCAAAGCACTCATACTCTGGTATATGCTGACTAGTGATAGACCGATATGTTTTTTTCAGGGCCGATACGGATACCGATTATTAGTAGTCAAGAAGGTCAATAACCAATATTTGGAGCCGATATTCATTTGCAGTAAAAGTGAAAATATTGGCGTCAAAATTTTGAATAATACAAACTCCAACACTTTGTTTAAATGCCTTTAAGCATATGTTTATTAAACAGCTTTTCAGATTTGCAACATGTTAAAGGTTTTTGTTTTTTTTTAATCTTAGACATTAGACATCTTTGTTTTAAAAATGCTAACAAAAAGTGCAGGGGAGCTCCCAGGCTCAGCAGCATGTCTTATAAAGTTAAATGAAAACTTAAACAAATAAATAGCTCCCTAAAGTTTTCTACAGTAAATAAAGTTTTCCAAAATTTCAATATAACTGAAATGTTATTTTATCTTTCACTTATCTTTGTTTTAAGTTCAAACAAAAACAAAAAGTGCAGGGAGTTCTCAGGCTCAGCAGCATCTCTTATAAAGTTAACTGAAATTTTAAATAAATAAATAAATAGCTTCCTGAGGTTTTATAAAGTAAATAAAACAAAGTTAAATAAAATTTGCACAGAAATGTGAGTCTCAAATCAATTAGTAGTCCCAATTGAGCAGCACCAGATTGTGGTGCAAAAAGCAGAGTTGTTCAGTGTGCGTGAGCACTGCGCATGCACAGCTTTCACTGCTGATTGGCTGTTACCCTGTATGTAACCAATCAGATGGTGCTGTGGGTGGGACAATGCTGGAGACAGAGTAGTGACTGCAGACAGAGAAGTGCGGCTGCATCAGAGCCAAAATAACCCAGATGCCGATATGCGTCAAAATGCCAAATATTGGCGCCGATAATCGGCCCGGGCGATAATCGGTCTATCCCTAATGCTGACACACACATACTCGTGTAAAGAAAGGGAAATACTTCACATACAGTGGACAACATGATCTCTGAGACACAAACTCTACATCATTATCAGGATAAGATCATGGTTTGGGTTAAACTGTGTATTTCCTTAAGGTTAGAGGGCCTTTGCTGTCATGTTTACCATAATAAACATGCAGTAAGGTTATGGAATAGTCATAAGGAACAATGACTTTCACTTTCACACAGGAAACAAACAGTGTATAGGCCCTATGTTTTGCTGACCAAACTCGACCTTCTCCTAATGTGGACTTTGTCACTCTTTACACTATTTCACCTGATTTCCTCCTCTGCCTCCGCTATAATTACTATGGCCACTCGAGATTGCTTATGAATAAAACATAACTGTGGGTCAAAATAGATGCTTGCACAAACCCATGGGGTCATTTTTACAGGAAGATGCTGGAGGGTGTTGCCACAGCCATTCCAAATACTTCCGCTTATATTTCTTGTGATTTTTTGTGTGATATATTTCTTGTGAAGTGATTCATGGTGGATTTTGAGGTCTACTTTGGATCTTTGTCCCACTGTAGAACCCAGCCTAGCCTAGCCCTGGCTTTTATGGCCCACATTGGTCATTTAACCATGTGCACCGGTTGTTTGATGGACTATGTTTTTCTTTTTGGATGGTCTAGTGTGGTCTTTGTTGGTCTAAGCTGGCCTTTTCAGTGTCTAGCTCAGTCTTTTCCTGCTCACACATGCAGACTCAAACTCTAGTGGTGCAACAAAATTGTATTACTTGAGAAATGAACCAGGCTGTGTCACCCATTGATGAAATATGGGGAGGTTGAGAGAATTTTCATACAAAGGCCATATGATGCACTGGACCAACAACATGGCAAAAGTCAGTTCTGCTGAATTTGATTTCCCTCTGAAACAGAAGCACAAAGTTGCTTTATACTCCATTCAACTATGTAAAATGAGTCAAAGTGGATAAATACCAGGCTAGTGTTGATGGGAGAAAATAACTTAAAAATCAGAGCTAAACACACCTACAGTGTAAGCATAATGGAATGCAAAAGGGCCTGCAACATTGATGTCGTTATGTGTTAATAGGTGGTTGGATCACTAGTCACTAGTTGCACCACAGGCAGGTCATTTGGGGCAACAGTAGTTTTTCTGATTTGGATCTGATGGGCTGGTGTGGGTCAAAAGTCCAAAAAGGCATTTTCCACTCCCTGTCTGTCATCACAGAGTCAGAGTACCTAGGTGGCCAAAGAGAGAACTACACTGATTTTAGAGAGTCTATACTTAGGAGCAGTCCAGATGAAACAGCTGCTCATCGGCTGTATAAAGTGTACTCCTCTAGAATCATTAATGATGGATGAGGAAGAAGAGGAATCTTAAGTTTCTGAATTAGTCTTCACCTCAAAACAGGCTGCTAGCTCCACTCCAACTGGCAGGAGGGAGGGGGTTAATAATGACAAGCTGTCATCCTTTTGAAGTTGCATTAGTGCTGCTTGGTACCACTGTTGTGGTATGCTACTACACTACAATAATACCATATAAAAGTAGTATGTTTTATGTAAATGTTGCTCAGAAATTGAACCACTCATGCAAATGACATCCATCAGCTGAACAGATAAAAGCCTTGAAGCCTTTGAATTTTTGCTCCATTAGTGGAGGGGCACTCAGGATGAAAAGCTGGTCTGTTAGTGAGTCTATCTGTCATCCCAGGATTGGATGAAAAGCACCTGTGAGTAAATTCTTCTGTGTGATATCCCTCCTAAGTTCCTACTACCCTGTCCCAAATTAATTATTTACCAAATCATTTTGAAGCAAAAGGTTTAAAGAGTGAGTCTGGCAATATTTTGTATTTTTCTTACATTAAACAAATCCAAGTCAGAATAACCAAAACCAACACTGAATGAATGAACAAATATTATGTGTCTACCAAAGCCTTTATATTATTCCTTATTCCTTAGTCCTCTGCCATGGAGCTCCATTCTTGTCCAAAACAGAGCTGTTTCTTGCTATATGTGGCAGATTTATTCCTACAGTGTCCATTGCCACGCTTAATAATGTAGTCTACATGGCCGTACCCACACAGCAAAATCAGCAGCGTTAATACAACACCTATCAAGTTAAATTCAACACTTTGAAAGTGGCTATATTGGTTAATGAGTGTTAAATACTTCACACTATGACAATATTTAACTAGAATAGTATCTGTATCTGTATTTTAAAAACACCATAACATATCCCAACAATGGACAGCAGTCCTCAATAGCACAGGTCACACAATATGGCAGTGTGGCTCTATGTGTGTAAACATGATAGCGGAAATGCTAATCCGCACGCTTCAAAATAAAAGTCTGTGTTTTCATTTGAATTCCCCCATCATCACATCACATCACACTGCTACAGTGGCCTTTTAAAGAAACATGTATTTTTAAACTAGTGCTACAAACAGAAATAGACCAAGCACATGAACTTCCGTGAATAATCTCAAAACATGCCGTTACTGTGTCCTCACCTTGAAAATAAAAGTGTTGCCTCAGGGACCAGTGGACTGCTAACTGCTATTTTCCCCATGAGCAAAATGTTACTAGATCCATTAATTCACTGAGCAACACGTGATACAGGTTTATTCTTTTCAATTAACTAGGCAGTACCATAGACTGTATGGGCAGTACATGGCGAGTTGATTAGCTAACACTACATAAGCAACCGGGATATTTAGTATAAACCACCAACTAAAATAAATAGTACTGGGTAGGTAATTTAAGATTAGATGTACACACATCAATGCTCCTGGTCACAGTTGGAGTGTTGTCTGGTCACGTCCAGTCAAAAATACCTAGTGCTGCCTAGTGAAATCAACTCTGTAGAGTTGTTAGCAGAGTATGTCATTTAACTCTTTGTATCAACACCGACACTGTCTGAGGAATAACTATCTTGTAGTTGAATTAAACTTTAACAAGAGTTGAAATGACTCTATATTTTTACTTTAACTCTAACACTGAAAATCTAACACTTTTGATTTTGCTGTGTACCATTGAGGTCACTGAGTTCCAGGCCATTTCTGTATTTCTTCTGACATGTAATAAAATTCATGAAATAATTGCCAGAAAAAAACTCTTTTGTGCTGCAGAGATATTGTACAACGTCAAGATCACCAACTTTCTCATCACTGGCCTCAAAGTGTGATACAGGTGACTAGAGAATTATACTAGTAGACAGCTTGTAGTTCAATATCACTCATCCCTGGACATCATCTGATAGATAGCTCCTGTGCTGTCATGCTATCTTAAACAGTTTAACCCAAATAAGACTTTGAATAGGATCCCAAAAAAACAACAGAGGGTACACATGCTGTAGTTTATTTCGACTCTATCCCCCACACACTGTCCTACTGCCCCAGGTACTCACCAAAGCTCCAAATGTGGATTAATCCGCTGCTGAAAATAGTCCCCATCAAAATCCTGAGTAGCAGTCACCAGCTGATTGAAGGAAAAAGACAAAGCATTTAAATTACGTAATTTCCCAGAGGGAGTCATCCCAAAGGGATCAATAAAGTCCGTCTAAGTCTAAGTCTAAGTCTAAATTACACTATTTATGAGCTGCATGTCTTCAGTAGGACCTGGTGGACTTGGAGCTGAGAGCAGAGAGATTTGCTTAAGATGAAGGGGAGAGTTATATATCTTTCAGGATCAATAGATGTCTCAGGGCATATTTACCTTGGTTCCACTACCCTCAGACATTATTTGATTTTTTTTTTTTCACAAAACATAAATTCCCTCGGAAGACTGACTCTGCTGTACTTATAATCAGATAACAAACCTACACAGCCCTCTTCGCCCTATTTTCATGATCATTTAGCCGTTGGCATGGTGAAGGAAAAATGAACTGTAAGGGAGAGAGTGCTTTGAATCCATTATCCTCTCTTTCATTTGCATTCTCTTCACTCTCTGCTATGGGGGTTTACATGCTGAGGCCTATTTTAATCTTATTTCACATGATGTACAGGTCACAGCCTGAAGTGCAGCCTATAATTAAATATGAAAAAAACATCCTTTAATCATCTGATAGTTAATGGAATACATTTTTGTATTCTTATCCTAAACTTTTTTTTTTCCTGTTCATACAGGTGTTCTAAGTCAGGTTCACAACACGTTCTTCATTGGACAGATTTGTCGGAAATTGCTTGTTTCAGCCTGATGAATGCCATCTGTTCATGAGGTGTGTATAGGCAGTATGTATGGGGATTGACTCATCAAAGTCTGGTGTGCCGTGGAGAAATTTCTTTAATGACTCACGAGTGTGCCAGCCATGCCTCATCCCTATAAGGGTACCTCAAGGGTGTCTCTTATTTGATCTCTACTGCTTCTTAGGTTTGTGTAAGTCTGTGTAAGCTCTAGAAAATTGTGTTATCTCCAAACAAGGTTACAAGCTAGTATCCACCCTACTGTAGCAGATGTTGGGCCTTTTTGCTTCATCCCCAGATGCTGTAACATCCACTTTTCAGAGGTACGCTATCAGTTTATCTTTCCTAGTTGTCTCCACCCTGCAGAAGGCCCAGGCACCCTCCACAAAGGTGGCACATTCCTATCACTGGAGTGTGCTCTGGTTGCGGAGTAAGGCTCACTGTTTACTCTGTGCAAGGGATTCTGCAGTTCCTGCAAGAGCAATTAGAGCCTGGGAGGTACTCCACCATTCTGGTGGTAATGAGAGCTGTGGGTGAGGGTGAATGAGCACAGACTCTTGGAGAACCGTTGCTCCCTCTTCTTTTGGTTTCTGAAGGGGTCTGTTTCAACCCTGAACAGCTGGGGTGGGCTCTGTCCAGACCCTGACTGTCTCACTGGAACGGTTTAGGCAATCCAGGTGTGAGCACACTCAACCAGAGATGTGACGACATCATGGGTGCTGTAGCAAGGTGTTTCTCTGGAGAAGATCTACAGTTACTGCTTGGCTGTCTACATCTACCTTTGCTAAATGCTACTGATTGTTGGAAAACTTGCACCATCTCTTCATGGCTGATTGTTTGGAGGTCCCCATGCATATGTGTAGCACAGAGATAGGTTTGATACACAACAGAATATTTGGTTACGCTGTAATTTTTGTTCTCTTATATCCTTTTTACACCAAAAGTGTAGATGTGGGTTCTTTAAGGGGCTCTTTGGGCGTGGCCAACACACTGGTGAGTCATGAAAGAATATTCTTCATGGGACAACTGACTGGGATGGGTCAATGCTCAGAAAAATTTATTATGGAGAATGGAAGCATAGTCTCTTCACTGTGGGAGCAAAGGTTAAAAAAGTTACAAAAAGAATAAAATAATTAATCAAAAACAATATGAAGTAACAGTCACTTTCAACACTGAAACAAGAATTTCAGGCTTTTACATTCCACAGGAGTCATTAGAGTCATTCAGAGTACCTCAGTTCTTCTCTCTTTGTTTTGATAGCTGCTGACTTTAACATCCATGCTAATGATATCTCTGACACACACACTCTGGAGACTATTAATTTCACTCACCATGTCTCAGGACCTACTCATAAATGGCCATACATTAGACTTCTGGATCAATCATCTTTGGTTCTAAGGGACATTTTTATCTCTGATCATCTATGACTTAATGTTGCTCCTGTAAAACACTTTAAATCAAATCCATGTACTATATCACCTTACTGAAAGAATCTGAGACATAACAAGGAGCTCCCTCCGGATGTCCAGGCTTCTCACCCTATCTCTAAGGCTGACACCCTCCGGAGGAAACTCATTTCAGCTGCCTGTATCCACTGTATCCAGCTGAGAACCATGGCCTTAGATTTGGAGGTGCTGACCCTCATGCCCACCGCTTCACACTCAGCTGCAAACTGCCCCAGTGCGTGCTGAAGGTCACGGTCTGATGAGGCCAACAAAACCACATCGTTTGCAAAAGCAGAGGCGCAATTCTGAGACACACTCCTCACCTCCACGAATACCACGAACAGGACCGGAGACAAGGGAGAGCCTTGGCGCAGTCCAACACCCACTGTAAACGTGTTTGATTTTGTGCCGAGAATGCGTACACAGCTCTCACTTTGGTTGTACAAGGACCGGATGGCTCGCATCAGCGGCCCCGGTACCCCGTACTCCGGCAGTACCCCCCACAGGATCCCTCGGGGGACACAGTCATAGGCCTTTTCCAAGTCTACAAAACACATGTAGACTGGTTTGGTTCCAGAGCCCATGCTGTGTGTAGAGGTGAGCCCAACTATATCTAGTTGGTACCACTCCGGTTGGTTTGTCTTACTTTGAAAATGTTTTGCATCATCTAGCTGCTACAATCAGACTTTACGGTTCAGACATAGTGTTGATCGATATATAAACATAACACCACAGGCAGGTCATTTGGGGCAAAAAAACATAAATAAACATTTATAGTGATCAGCAGGCACAAAAGTGCATTTGAATTTTTTTTTCTCCATATATAACTTTAAGTTTTTTCATTAGAAAGAAGATTGATATGCTACGTTTATTAGCCTGCTGTAATTTTAGAAATTTTAGAGTCTCCTGAGTCTGCTTAAGAAAGAAAAATGGATGTGCAATTTATTTTATGTTTACTTTATGTGAATCAGGTTTGTGACTGAATTGTTGTGGAGTATGCAAGTTTGAAGACAGAAAAAAAAAGTTTGAAAGAGCGACAGTTAAATTGATGACAAAACTACTGTGTGAGCACAAAGTAGATTAAAGCTGTAATTGAGCTGCAGTTTAAGCTCTGACAGCATGCAGAGACAGGTGGTTAAACAAAAAAATGATTGAATGAAATGAAAAAACTACCTGCGGGTGTTTTGGAAGATACTATGTATTTGAGGATGTCAGTCCATGCATGGAAACAATTTCAGTGTAATCCAGTTCAAAAGGAAGTGCCCAGCATTCCACCCATTTTATTCCTAAAGATATATGGGAAAGCCATTAAGTTCTACCTTTGGCACCTGATTTTGATTTCGTTTTCGTCCTTTGTCAAGGACAAAGCCTGCTTACAAATCGTTGTAATGTATACAAACCTCTGTTTATCATGAAGTTTATCACCTTGCCTCTTTATCATGAACACCATATAATTATTTAAAACTTCTCAAATATAAGAAATGGCCTCAAAAATCCAGTGTCTGTCCCCAGTCCTCATTGTATGTGAATTGTACACATCCAAATAACTAATAACCACTTATTTGAAGCTAAGGTTTTATTGCTGCAAATGGACTGTTGCTAACTGTCCTTCATTACACAGGAAACCTTTGAAAATGATTAAGTAATTATCTTTATGTTTTGACTCCTGAACCAAACTCGAGACGTGACGTTGTATTTCTGGTTGTTCTGGTCTGGATGCTACAAAGCTTGACAATGTTGTCAAGTGCAGAAAGTACTTGGCAATTTTACTGCTGCCATAGAATGCCTCAGTACTTGGAGGGAATGGAGATTCAGTCTGATTATCAGGCTAAACAAAGTGGTAATAACTGGCAACGAAATGGCGCGAAACTGGCCTTCTTTTCTTTGGTTGCTAGTCAAGAATGTTCTCATGGATGGGTTGGTGGATGCAGAGACAGGTGGATGGATGGATATATTATGATATGTATATTTAATATTTAGTGTTGTCTACAGTATACTGTATGCTGAGAAGTGGCAGGGTCACTTTAGTGAGCAGCATGTTATCAGTGAAGCTGAGTGGAGGCAGACTTCATATTATCTGCTTTCTCTCCACAGCCACTGGTGTCTGAAGGTTCCATTTCTGAAGACAATCATGCCCACCCCCACCCCCACCCCCTCCAGTGACAGTGGAGCTGCTCAGAATAAAGACCTGCTGCAAACCTCTGCTGCAAGCTGTTGAACAGAATCTCTACCACAGCCCCCAAATCAGCTGTCTGGTTTTAAAAAGCCCTGTAGGGGAGACCAGTTGCTATGAAATGACAGTTATATGTAGCACTGATACCCCTACCAGGATTACATCACGTGTCTGTGCCTTTCAAAAAGTGTTACAGGAAACTGTACATTTTATGATCTAACACTACGGTTACATGGTCAGGTTTAGGAAGAAATCATGGTTTGAGTAAAAAAAAACAAAAAACAAAAACTTTGTTAAGGCTAAGGGAGCTTTGTTGTCATTTGGAAACAGGAAGTGAACAGTGGTCTTCCTTGTAAGAGTCAGATGTTTTACTGACCCATCGATTCATCCCAACTTCCTCCCCACATGGTCTCTGGAATCCTCACACTACTGCCACCTTTTCTTCTCATGAACAAGAGTCATAATTAATATGGCTGCTAGAGGTCTTGATATGTTTTTTTCAGATTAAAAGAAAATCTTTGAATCAATATTTATGGTCAATATTCTGCTAAAAAGATGAGGCAGTAAAATCCAGTGCTCCTATATATGTAGATATACACTGCCACTGGTATGTATGGATTAGATATTTAACAAGGAAACTAAACGTGGTGTAGTTACTTCCATAATACCATAATGTTGGAAAGCACAAGAACTAATTTCTATTTGAACTGATTTGAATGTATATAAATGCTATGAATGCAGGATATATAACTCCATTTTTATATTTATAAATATAAGTACGTTTTCACCCTGAAACCTATGTTCCTGTATAAATTCTGGGGAAAAAAAACGATGAGTTAATCTCTCTGGACAGTGATTTGCTGTCATTCAAAGAATCTTACATGAAGGAGGTATGATGAGTTGTCACTGATGAACATGAATATTGCACATAGAAAAGATGAAGGTCAGAACAAACACTAGTACTTTTCTTACTGCTGCTGAGAATGTTTTTTTCCTCTTCATTTTAAATGAGCATTTGGGCTGGCTGCAGATAACGTGTCAACCTCAAAAATGAATTTGCCTATTTATGCACCTGTTTACATGGTAAATGCCAAATAAAAAAGAAACAGAAATCAGCTGAACCTGTTCATCAACACATGACTTTCTTGTTTTCATCAATCAGATGATCAACTTAAAATCTTGCAGGTGTGTGTCATTAACTTACCGTCTATCTGTAGCTGCAGTCTTCCCAGTATAATCACTGTGATGATAAAAATGGCCAGTACGTCTGGTTCCCTCCTCCATCTCCTCCTGGAAGGTGAGAATCTTTTGTTTTCTGTCTTCGTCTGCCTGTCAGCAGCCGTGTGTCTGTCAGCATCCACTGATCTGTGAGCTGCTTAATGCTGCTGCTCACTCCTCTGCCTCTCCACACTCTCAGTCTGCGCTCTCTCTCCTTCGGTGCTGTTAGACACTTGTTTTTGTAGCATGCTGACATGTTCTCTCTCTCTCTCTCTCTCTCTCTCTCTCACACACACACACACACACACATTATCATTTGCTCGCTCACCCCCCCCCCCCCATCTCTTTATTTTCTATCTGAAAAAGGGCTGTCGCTGTGAGTAAGAGGAGGAAAAGGAGAAGATTAGGATCAGTGGAAATATGAATAGGAAGGTGGAAAAAAAAACTGCATCAAAAAATGTAAAAAGGTGAGAAAACCAACTGCATGGACATATCTCCCTGTCATTTTGATACGGTGATATTGGCACGCAGTGTCCCTGGTATGGGGGAGTCTTGCGGTGAAAAAGACAGAGAGATTTTGGTGACAGTCATAGTCATAATGACTAACTGAATGCAACTTTTTAATTCAGCTAATAATAAAGAAAACAGTAATAATGGAACAGTAATAATGGAAGTACACTTAGTTACTAAAATTAATCCTGTTGTATACACACAGACAGGACATTCCATCTCAATATTCTGTTCTTGAAAACATATTTTGGATGCTAAATGATAATATTAATTGGATGTTTGGTAATTCCAGGTGTTCATATACAAGGAGGCACAGGTGTTTGTCTGTAGCCACCAAAAATGATAATAAAGTTAAATCATCACCTCTCAGAAACAGTTTCAACAAAAACAGAACATTAGAACCTTCATGAAGGAGGAGTTATTGCAGTTACTGTTGTATTAGACTGCATTAAGGTGTATTCTCAGATTACCTATAGGGTTCCATCTAGGCTAGAGCCCAGACAGTCCAAAAATCACTACAGTAGCTTTCACTCTCACATTACAGACGTGTAGTGTTTCAGTCCCAATGAGACGGCAGCACTGCCGTTCAAGATGGATCTTTAAATATCTTCAGAGCTAATGAAAATAAAATTTGACTTTTCAGGGAGAGCAGCAACAAGACACTGGTGCAAACAGAGCAGTGCCACAATCAGATTCAGGAGGAGGCACACAGGCATGATGGAGAAAAATAATATCCTTAGCTAAATGAAGAGTGGGGTTCAAACGTTGAGCAGCTGGTAGCTTTTGGTGGCTGCTGATAAGCATGTTGCAATTGAAAGCCCTCCTCATCTGAGAATGCTCAGACAACATTCTGGCTAGCCTTGGATGAACATGAGGCAGGGAAAATATTCTCAACTATAATGTGCCTAACCTGTGTGATGCAGCAGCATGTTGCAATTCCCCTTGAATACTAGCCCTTCTCATCTGAGATGTAACTCAGTAATATTGTTTCCTCTCAATTCAACATATGACCACAAAATACAATGAGGCTGTTGCTCTTTCACTTGGCTTAGCAGCAGTTTCAAATGGGTCCAACTAAGCTGGAAGCTGAAGGGCTTTCAGACTCAGCTGTGTGTTAAACTTGGCCTGGTCACTGTGTCAAAACAAGCACAGGTTCTGAACCACCATATGAAGGAGTGTCAGAGAATCACATCATCATGTAGTATTATATGATCAACTGGATTGGTCTAACAATACATATATGATTATTTGTTTCAAAACTGAATATAAAGTTATACTGTATAACTTTGCCAGTTTGTTTGTTTGTACATGGCAAGAAATGTGCCATTGTAGAAATTAATAAAATGGTTTGAGCTCCATGAATCTGTCCTTAAACCTGCATTTTCAGGAAATTTACCAGTAGTGCTAGCATGTAGTCCCTTTTTGAGCACTTTGAATTCTGGTTGGTAACTCATAAACAATAAGTAGTAAGTAAGTAGTAGTTCAGTAATAAGATCAATAAATCACCATAAAAACAAATTACCAACAGTACTGCCTACTGCTTCAAAAGCACCAGAAACATAGACAGTAGTAGAGAGTGAACAAAGGAGAAACACCACATCTATCTTCCATATATTTATTACAAGTTGTTGTCCCGCCCTTTCTGTAATCTGAAATGTTTTGTTTTGTGAAATGTTGTTGTGTTTTGTGAAATGTTGTTTCGTTTTCTGAATTGTCGTTGTGCTTTGACCTTCAGGCTACTGTAAATGACAGATGATTCATGGCCAGCACTAGAGATCCACACTTTACCTGTATATTGAATGAAAACCTCTACAGACATTACAGTGGCTTTCACAGCACTCGTGCGCAGAATATTTCTACTCTCTCAAGTAATATTGAGGTTTGCGAGGAGAAAACCATGCTTTGAGCATTCACAGAATCCAAATGAGTGAGTGATTGTTATTCCCCAGCCCACAACTACTGTCACTGATCTCCTGATCACAAAACTTTGACCTGCTTGTTCATTTTCTTTTGGGCAGGAAGTACGTGGACCAAGTCACCATCATATAGCTAAATATAACTGGTTGAGTGGGTCCGCCATCTTGGACAGCTAGTTGTGGCAACTCTAGGAGGACAAACCACACAAGACCAGTCAGCTCTGTGAGTTTTTGATGGTTAGGGCTGTTTTCCCAGAGTTAAAGTTGCAGAGAGGTACAGCTTTACAGCTTGGTCTCCACCAAGACACTATCAACAAAGCCTTTGGTAGGGCTCAGCAATGCTACAGTGGGCTCCGGGCTCTCACAGAAGTAAATTGCAAAGTAACTACTAATTAGTTCTACAAATTAATATTGGGCAGTCAGATGAACGATATTAAGAGGGAAATGACAATAATATGACTAACAATGAAACATGAAGGGCAGGCAGCTTCATTGAGATACACTGTAGAACTGCAATGTTTCTTTGATCAAAGAAGGGTTGCCATAATTTGAAAGAATTACCTGTAGACTGTGATTAATCTTTTCCAATTTACTAAAATGAAGACCATCTCTGATCCAAGCATGTGATGTAGGAGAGGGTGACTTCCAATGAAGTAATATCAGTTGTCTAGCCAATAGGGTCACACAAGGCAACAGGGTCTATTTAAATTTATCCCAAAAAATGCTGTTGATGTAACTGGATCGAAGGGCACTGAGGTACCCTTGATAATATTCCAGAAATATTGGTCCAGTAGTTATGAAAGGATGGGCAAGACCAAAACACCTGTCATACAACAAGGTTAATATCAGCCATGTTTGGCACATACAGAAGACAAGTGGACCCAGAGAAGAATATAATAATATAAATGTGGGAGCCTATACTGCCATGTAAAGGCAGAGCGCAGGATTTTTGCACCAGCTCAATGTGATGTATCTGCTCGTTATTGTCCTACTGGGTTTTTAGGTTTACAGAATCTGTCTGCCTCTGTCTGATCATGAAGAATATCAGTTACTGCAGTTTGCCTTTGTTTTATGACCAGCTCTGAAAATGAGGCTACTAGTTACTGCTTATTTATAGATGATCCTGAACAAAATATTCTGAAATATGATCTCTGAAAGACCAAGAATTCTAAAAGCTGGCACTTTCCTGTGGCCAGAAGCTACTAGAACTTGCATTAGACTGTAGGGCACACAAAAATTGTATGTTTTAACCTACATACACTACTAAACTCAGATAAAACTGAAATCATTATAATTGGTCCTGAACACATCAGAAACAAACTTTCTAATGATGTAGCTCCACTAGACGGCATTTCCCTGGCTCCCAGCTCCACTGTAAAGAATCTGGGAGTCATCTTTGATCAGGATATGTCCTTTAACTCACATATAAAACAAACTTCTAGGACTGCCTTTTTTCATCTGCGTAACATCTCCAAAATTAGACATTTTCTGTCCCAAAAAGATGCAGAAAAACTAGTCCATGCATTTGTTACTTCTAGGCTGGACTACTGTAATTCATTATTATCAGGCTGCCCCAACAAGTCTCTAAAGACTCTGCAGCTGATTCAAAATGCTGCAGCACGATTACTGACAGGAACTAGGAAAAGAGACCATATTTCTCCTGTGTTAGCTTCTCTACATTGGCTCCCAGTCAAATCCAGAATAGAATTCAAAATCCTCCTCCTCACATACAAAGCCTTTAATGGTCAGGCTCCATCTTACCTTAAAGATCTCATAGTCCCCTACATTCCCACCAGGACTCTGCGCTCCCAGAATGCTGGTTTACTGGTGGTTCCCAGAGTTTCTAAGAGTCGAATGGGAGGCAGAGCCTTCAGTTATCAGGTTCCTCTACTGTGGAACCTTCTCCCAGTCTCGGTCCGGGAGGCAGAAACACCCTCTGTACCTTTAAGAGTAGGCTTAAAACTTTCCTCTTTGACAAAGCTTATAGTTAGGGTTGGCTCAGGCTTGAACCATCCCTTAGTTATGCTGCTATAGGCCTAGACTGCCGGGAGATCTCCCATGATGCGCTGAGCTCCTCTCTCTTTCTCTCTCTCTCTCTCTCTCTCCACAGTATGGATTCATATCCCATGTTACATGTTACTAACTCAATATCTTCCCTTTCCTGTAGTATTGTGCTCTTCCGTCTCTCTCTCCTCTTCTGTCTCTTTCTGCAGGTATTTCTGCCTCTGGAGCTGTAGAGTCTGATCTGTGATGACAAGTCTCCTGCTGCTCCTACAACTCCACTCAACACCTGCTGCTAGAATGACAAATTACTTACACTGCTATTAGTTGTATTGCTGTGTTAGCAGCTAATAATTTAATTATCACTACTATCATTACTACTGCTGTATTACTGTATTACCTCACCTTACATCTGATATGGAACCTGTGTTATGCTATGTTCTTCTTTCGCTATTCTCTCCCCCCTCTCCCCCCCTCTCCCCCTCTCTCTCCTTCTTAACCCAACCGGTCGAGGCAGATGGCCGTCCACCCTGAGTCCGGTTCTGCTCGAGGTTTCTGCCTCTTAAAAGGAAGTTTTTCCTTGCCACTGTTGCCTAGTGCTGCTCATGGTGGGATTTGTTGGGTCTCTCTCTGTAAATACCTATTTTAAAGAGTATGGTCTAGACCTGCTCTATATGAAAAGTGCCTTGAGATGACTGTTGTTGTGATATGGCGCTATATAAATAAAACTGAATTGAATTGAATTGAACCATAACTGGTTATTATTTTGCAAAATGTCATACAGTACCCTACATGATAGCCAGGCTAGCCTATTAACCTCCTCGTGTCATTCCAGATGTTGATGCTAATGGATTTATTCAGAAACTTACTTTAAAAACTGTCCTGCAGTGCACTGTTTAGCTGTCACAACAAACCATTGTTTGTGATTATAATCTTTCCAGTGGCTTTATAACTCATCATGGAAACCAGCGCTCTTTTTGGATCTTAACAAGAAATTAAATTGATAAATCAGTGTTTTATGTCCTTATTAATCCATTATTTACAGTAAAAACAACTGTTAGAGTGATCTGATGAACAAAATTGATGGCAGCCACACTGACTCTATCTCGACCAATAACGAGCTGTGTAACTGAACCATTCTCAAAGAGCTGAGCCAATGGCAGATCCATAATTTACTATTGATTTGATCTATGTTGTGTCCCCAGCTCTAATGCAGCATGAAAGCACCTTTCAGAGACTAAATAATCTGTAAAGATAGTAATCTGAAAGTTGATAACTTTGTGTTTACTTGGAGACACATTATGCATACAGTGAAACATGTATTATCCTGTTTTTGTGTTTTTGAAAGAGGTTAGACTTCTGGCAGGAATTTAAGTTTCTGAGCAGGTCTGTTGCTCAGTATAAAATGTTCATATTCATCATAGTTCATATTGACTGTTGTTCCCACACCCAAACATGCAAGTCTGTACTGTAAGAGTTAATTTTAATATCTGATAACGCTGTGTTCATTTTTCATTAAGCATAGGGGGAGAAGGAAGCTATGATGCCTGAGGGATAGCAAATCTGTCCACACCAGTTCTACAAAAATGCACACACCACCATCAAGAGATGCAAACACATCAAATGAACATATCACTGCAAAACCTAGAATGCACAAAAATCCATAACACTGCACACAGTGGAGTCAGTCTCCAAAACCACACAATAAGGGTTAGGCCAAGTATGATTCCCCCTGCCAGGGACGCCACTCAACCACTCCGTAGCTTCTCTCATGCCCCACTCTATGCCCAGCCCTGGGCTAACTAAAGGAGGCAGCAGACCTCCCCTCCAGGAACAGTTAACCCTCTCTCTATCTGTCATAGTTGCTGGCAGCCCTAACCAACTGCAAATGACACCCTCCCTCCTGAGGAGGGAGCTACACTGCGTACTCCTTGCACACATACCCCACTAATGCCCCCAGAGCAAGCCCAGAGCAGTGCATTCTCATCACAGTTCCTTCTGAAGAAGTCTAGTATTCTTCACATTGTCAGCAGGTTTGCAAATTTATATGTAGCAGAAATAAATGATCAGACTTATTACCACTCACATAGAGACTGATTTATGCTCTGCTGGTTTAGAGGACCTTCACCTTGTGGAGCTTAGTGTACCTTTCACCAGGACACAGCCTTACTGTAACTATAATAAGTGCCAATAGATGGATGAAAAAGGGAGTAGAGAACGACATCCACTATGTAATATAACTACACTGAATAGAAACATCAGAATGGGGTACAGAATTAATGCAGCTTATTTGCTGAGTGGAGATATGCCAGTACAGAAACAAAAAGCTATGTTGCCTTTGATTTCTGGTACATGTAGGCTCTGACATCCTATGAGAAGGAAAATTAGCATTTTGTTGTTCTTTGCTTTAAAAAGGTCACTGTCCAGCAGTTGACTCTTAATGCTTGAATGTTCTTGAATGCACCAGTAGCTTTGAAATCAGTCCTTGCTCCCTACTGTAAAATCATGCAATGAAAAGGTCACCTGATGATAGATTACCTATCTGAAAATAGTCTCTGCACACTGATTGTAAAAGTGCTCTGAGATGAGGGGAAAGCAAAGGCTGCCTGGAGAGCAACAACGGAAATCAAAAACATACACAGCAAAATCGCTGTGTGTTTATATGTGTCCACTCTTCTCACTGTTAATTTTTTACACTCACCCAGAGTTATTTCAATACTGTAAGAGTTGAGAATTTAGAGTCACCAATTTACCGAACGTGCATGTCTTTGGACTGTGGGAGGAAGCTGGAGTACCTGGAGAAAACCCACGCAGGCACAGAGAGAACAAGCAAACTCCACACAGAAAAACCCTGGGTAAACTGGGCTCATACTGGAGCCTTCTTGCTGTGAGGCCTCAGTCCTAACCACTGCACTACTATGCAACCTGCGTGGACATACCTGCAACAACCAAAATCCACACCATCCGCACACCTTCAGGATTTTACTCCAGGGGTGTTGGTTTTGATAAATCAAGTGTTAAAATAACACTGACCACCGTTAATGTCAGTTAACACTGTAAATTTAACATTGGCGATTTTGCTGTGTATGTAAAGTATACAATATGTGATGTATAGGTGTAATTCTTCAAAATGTTCAACTCCTCTGTTACTAATAAACTAGATACACACACACACACACACACACACCTTATACTCATTATATTCTTTTAATTATACTAATACTTCATCTACATGTGATAATTACAAAGTCACCTCTACTATATGTTATATTAATCATGCAGATATTACATATGAATATGATAATATTCATCATATCATCTTGTTTATATTTACATAATTTTCAAATAATTCAAGATTGTATTTATTGTGCATATCTATGTGTTTACAGTGTCACTCTGCTCAGGAATATCATATATTTTACTGCAATGATTTATCTGTGGAGATCAAATGAAGCATTATCTCACATTCATATCAAACACATGTTGAGTACCTTTAATCTGCTCTGTATGAAAAATGTCCTGAGATAAATAAACATGACAACTCTGTTGTGATTTTCCACTACATAGATAAAACTGACTGGACTTGACGTGTCCTTGCTTCCTGAATGAAAGATTTTTTTTCATTATAATTCAGTGTTCAATTGTTTTATGGTAGCCATCGTCATCTAGATGTTTCACAATTTCTTGCATAAAAAATCCAGATGTCAAGTTCTGTTTCTTTTGTGTCATTCTTAAATCCCACAGTGCCTTTCATGTGAGTCTGAAAGGACTATTTTCTCACCCAAACTCATGTTTTTCCTTGTTAATCTGTTTTCACCTGAAGCCTTTTAGAATGTCCCACTGAAGGTTATTTCACATGAGAAGTTCACCAGCATGAACCTATATATAGCACAGTAACGCTCTGTTGTGTCTAATGAATTCATCTCTCAGGCTTTTGTGCAGAGGAATAGGGCCCCCTACTGTTAAAAACTATAAAGCATCACAGAGGCTGGAGAGTCTCTGTTCAGTGCTCGGCATTATTGGAAATTTTAACCTGATGAGGATAATGAGTTAGATTTACAAACTCACCAAGCAAGCCACTGATGACAGAAGATGGTAGTGGGGTGATGGGTTCAAGGCTCATTTTGTATGGGCAAAATCACAGTTACTCATCTTACTATCCTATTATAAACCCACAAACCTCTGCCTGTCTGTCATTCTACCTACCTGTCTCTGTCTCGAGTTTTCAAGAAAATTGAAAATACAGACCCTAAGCTGACTGACAAAGGGACATCACTACATAACATCATCAGTGACATCACAGAATGTTGCATTGTGAGTTTGCAAATAGAGCTCATGACCCCCTATCAGACTATTTTTTGTAACAGTGCAATGCACTGACAGATACATTTTGAATGGGCAAAAACACTGGCACTTATTTAATAAGCCATTCAAGTGGACACATACACTGATCAGCCATAACATTAAAACCACTAACAGCTGCAAGTGAATAACATTCATCATATTGTTACAATACAATGTTCTGCTGAGGAACCAGAGAGTCAGACCTGTTTTAAATAGGTCCCCCAGTATGAGAGGGACCTGTGCAATATTAGGCAAGTCCCACAGGTACTGAATCAGACTGGGATCTGAGGAGTTTGGAGCCCAGGTCAACAGCTTTGGCTCTTTGTCATGTTCCTCGAGACATTCCTGAGTAGTTTTTGTGGTGTGGTGGGAACATTATCCTGCTGGGGGAGGCCCCTGACATTGAGGAGTGTTGTTGCCATTAGGGGTGTGCTTGGTCTGTGACAATATTTAGGTGGGTGGTGCGTGACAAAGTAACGTCCAAATGAATGTCAGGACCAAAGGTTCTGGCTGATCAGTGAATGTATGGAAACATTTGGGGGCCGTGGGCTCAGACATGTACTGTAAGAACCTACACTGTTACTCTACAATCATGATGGATGTCAGAGGGTAGCAGTGTGGACACAGGCGCAGACACGAGGCAGAAGCAGAGTATACAAAAAACAAGGTCCTTTATTCAAGCGGGGTCGGTACACGGGTAGGCAGAAAGAGAAAGCAACGGTACAAGAGGGCTAAGCTGAGGCAAGGTCAAAAATACTGGCAAGGGTCAAAAAACTATGGCTGCGAGAGAAAAGTCTTCGTAGTAAAGGCTGGTAGGTCTGGCAGAGGCACAAGACGAACTGGCAGGGAGTGCAGGGAGACACAGACACTAAATACACAGGGGCAGGGCAGACAATGAGACACAGGTGAACCACATTAGGGCAGGGTAGGTAATCACCAGGAGGAGGGAGCACAGAAGGAAGGGGAAGACAAGACACCTGAAACAAGAGGGAGGTCAGTGATAACAAAATAAAACAGGAAATAAAACAAACACAACAGAACTACAAAACAAAAGCCCTGGCTCAGAACTGACACCCTGACAATGGATGCCCCCAAAGATAGGATCTGCATGTTACAGTGGGTTTGCCTGCATAGGGAGCTGGATATTAGTCTACTGTACATGATGACATGATCAGTTAATGCTGGCCGTGCCTTACAATGTGATTTTCTACCAGGGCTAAACACAGAAAATATATCTATTTCAGTTCATCATATTTTCAAAAGTCCTTCATGATTTCTCACCATGTCCAAGTGAATACTGTTAGAAAGGGAACTGAAAGAAAGGCAATTCAAGTAAAGATATGCTCCACAATCTCTGATGCCTCTGAAAAACTGCAGCACAGCAGGCACAAAACATACAATGGCATAAGTAATGTGACCCTCGCCCTTTTTAAAAAAGGATTTCATATCCAACTTTCTATTAACTGAGAACCTTTTCCATCATACAGAAACAAGAGAATTTGACAAAATCCTTTCTCTCCCACTTTTCCTATTTAGAGCAGGAAGCAGTTTTGTCTGTAATATACCCCAATCAGCCACAACATTAAAACCAGCAATGTTATGTTTTGACACAGGACTAAACTGAACTCCAAGGCAAAGTCAGGCTTGGACACCAAGGTTAGCTGTGAAACAAGAGATCTTGAACACAGATTTGACTGTGTTCAAAGGGGAAGATGGCTGGGGAGAGATGAGAGATGGAGGGGCTGGAGAGATGGAGCTTTGAGTCCAGGTAGGAAATCAGGGGGAGGGTGAGGAGAGATTTACTGTGAGTGGAGAGGGGAACAGAGCAGAGAGTCTGGGTCTGCCAGACTGAAGAAGGCAGACAGAACAGCAGCACCAGCTCAGGCAGGACTAGAGCACAAGGAGAATACAGGTAAATTAAGCTCACAAGCTCTAGGAAAATACTCTGAAATCTCCACAAGCTGGCAAAGCAGCCAGGAGAGTTACCACATGGTAAAGTGGAACAATCTGGCGAGGCCGGGGCACAGACATGGGGAGAAACCACAAGCAACACTAGTAGTAGGTGAGAGGAGGGGGGGCATGACAGTTAACTGGTTTTAATGTTGTGGCTGAAACTGAAAAGAAAGAATGACAGTGTTTAGTCATTTCAGTTGTCTACAAACATTTGCAGCAACCCAAGTTAGCAGCAGTGTCTATATAAGCATACTGTACTGTATATTACACTGTATATAATGTATATCATGCAGCAACAGCAAAACAGACCTATCAGCAGCAGTTTAACTTTAACTCTTTCAACACTACATTCTTGTTGTGTGGTATTACAGTTAAAATGCAGACTGGTTTTAAAGATCTGCACTGCATTACCTCACTATAACTAGGTCATCAATAGACTTTGTGTTCACTGTGATGGATTACACAACTTCAAAAATGTAGGCACCTGTAATGGTAGGAAACATATTCCCATTTCTTAACATAATGATTGAATTGACTTTTATCTGAAAAGTTAAATATAAGTGAGAAGATACATATAGTCCACAGCTGTTATTTGTCAAAAAAACAAACAAACAAAAAAACCCCACACTAATTAGTGACTTGAAGACAACTCTTTATTAGAAAGCAGATTGTCAATGGTTAGCATTTCATTTCCACAGATGTGGATAACTTGTTTTCTCACGTTTAGTCTTCAACACAGTGCCAAAGACCTGGAAACTCATTTTCAGACAAGCTTGACTAAACCAGGTCATTCTTCTAATTGGCTTTGACTCAATCATATCAAATGAGAAAACCCACCAGACACTTGGGATTTTATTTTCCTTCAAGTATGTTTTTTTTCTATCATCACAGAATTTAATAGTTGTCATACAGGCAAACATATAAAATAACCAATATATAGTCTGTAACATTAGATTACACTGGTTAAAAATTATATGATAAACTTTCTGCTCTACACATAGCACCAAACAGTATCATGATGAAAGACAATCAGCAGTGCTGTATGACCCACATCTTTTTTGTTGCAGTTACACAGATAGTCCACATGTGGGTGACAATGTCCCAATGTTCCTCTTACAGATCCATCTGTCTCCAGAGTTGGGTCAAGGAGCAACCCAATAAATGGATTCATCTAGACCTACATCTATTCAAATGCTTTCTCTGTTGTATTTCACCAAGCTCCAGATTAATGTAACTTACTGTTTTTAACATTTTTTCTTTCCCACTCAGTGAGATATGAAAAACTGCAGACAACTCAGTTGTATGTAAGATTGATAATCCAGTGATCATTAAGTTCAATTTTTTGTTGTTATTGTTTTTTGTAGTGCTGGTCCTTGGTACCATCAGTTATGATTACATTGACCTCACCTGTGCAGTTTCTGAGATCTGGGAGCATGGCAATACTGCCAAGAATAGTTTGTGTTTGCACACTTCCTGAGCAGTGAGGGATTATTAGCAACATGATGGGTGAGGTTGGAGTTTGACAGTATTTTATCAATCCTTGAGTCCCAAATGGAATCTAATTCTTTTCATCATTTTAAAGTTATAAAGGACTAAAATGCAAATATGTGCCACTGCCTACAGATACCAGTCTGCAGAGAGCACATATACCAGACAACAGACAAAAGTTTCATTTCAGCTGTTACAGGCTAAAAGTGAAGTCTGATTCCTAGTTGTTTTGTCACAGCAAAAAAAGAGATAAAAGGTTAAATAAAGGCTTGTTTGTGCTGAAACTTAGTGAATCAGGGAATGAGAGGGCTAACAGAACCTAACCTTATCTCAGTTTGATAGTGTGGATAAACTGTTTCCTGACTAATTGTTTGACGGATTTGTATTTTTGCACAGTGTTCATGCATTTTGGACTCCACTGAAATGATATCACAGATCTCAGCAATTACTTTGGTGAGTATAGAGTTATCATGACAGATAGAAATGATGGAAAAAAGATATGTCAAGAATTGTGAATTATGGTAAACTGGATTTATCCTTTAAAGTATATCCAAATGAATGGAAATGGGCTGAAACATGCAAAACCACTGTAATAGTCCTTTGTCGTCAGCATTGATGCAGTCCAGTTCAAAAAAGGGAAGGTCCTCCTCCCTGGTTGTGGACCGGGATCCACCAAACACCTCTTACTGCTACTACTGAATACTCTTGATACAGCTCTTAAACAAAACTATCTCAACTCAGGTTTGAGCAGATGGATTTTTCTCAGTTTTAACAGAACTGTAGGTGCTCAAAGATTTCTGACCACGTGTTAGACTGTGCTGGCTTCACAATCAACAACGTTACAAATTGACTTTCAATCTGCCTTGACCCAACTGGTTGACGCAGATGGCCGCCCACCCTGGTTCTGGTTCTGCTCAAGGTTTTTGCCTCTTAAAAGGAAGTTTTCCCTTCCCACTGTCGCTTTGTGCTTGCTCATGTTGGGAACTGTTGGGTCTCCCTTTGTGAATATTATAGTATAAAAGTATGGTCTAGACTGGCTCTGTATGAAAAGTGGCTTGAGATAACTTCTGTTGTGATTCCGTACTATATAAATAAAATTGACCTGAACTGAACTGAACTTTTGATAACTGAGCAAACTCTATCTGTTGATGAGGACTGTAAGCTATCATTGAAAGCTTTTTAACAAACAAGGATCTGGATCTTGAGTTGAGACTTCAGCTGCTGTTTCCACAGTCTAGAATGAACATTCAAGCTCAACAACACAGTGTTTCTTGATGCCTGAGGAGAAATGCCATGAATGTAGCAGAACATGAAAGCTTGGGCAGCATCTCATGAAAACCAGCCTGGTTCTCTACATGAGCAGCACCTCCCACAGTGACATCAGACAGCCACACAATGAAGACACACACCTCAAAGTCAGCACCACATGCTTTTATATTTCATGGTATCAGTGGTTAGTGAGCTGCAGAGCGCGTAGCAGCCAGACTGGTTACTGTGCTGGGGTGCAGCGGTGGCTCTTGTAAGTTCCCAGATGGCGGAAGCTGCGCCCACACTGCTGGCAGCAGTAAGGTGTGGCACCACTGTGGATCCTCTGGTGAGTGTACAGGTTCCCAAGCTCCTTAAAACGTCGACCACACTGAGGACAGGCGTATGGGCTCTCACCAGTGTGCACCCGTTGGTGTCTCTTGAGTCCAGACAGCACTGAGAAACCTTTGCCACACTGGGGGCAGGGGAAGGGGCTCTGGGCTCCACTGTGCACTAGCCTGTGGCTCTTTAACCGGGCTGCATGGCGGAACCTCTCCCCACACTCTGGACACATGAAGGGCTTCTCCCCAGTGTGTATACGCTGGTGCTGCCGCAGATTGCCAAGGTAGTTAAAATGGCGGCCACAGTCTCCACATTCATACCCCCCCTCAATTTTAATCTCCTTTTTCACAAGGCCTCCTCCCCGACTGACGCCGATACCAGCCCCCGGTCTTGTGCCATCCTCGTTCTGCCCTCCCTCACTCCTCCTGGAGTCACTGCTGCCATGCCCCATGCTGGGTAAAGAAGAGGAGGTGGACTGCAGGGCCTGGAGAGTCTGGGCACCAGCAGAGTCTGAGTGTATCAGTCTAATATGTTCCTCCAGGAACACAGAGTCAGGGCAGAAGGTTCCACACAGAGAGCAGATGTAGGTGTGACTGGGGAACTGCTGACCTGAAATCAGAGTGTAGGGTATTTGATTCTGTGTATAATTAGAAACACACACATTAGAGAGACTACATTGAAAACAAAGACCCCAAAGTACAATTTTAATGCAACACAAGGGACTGAACCTGTGACTTCCAGTTAAGGCTAATTACATGAACAAGAATTTAAAAGAACCAGTGAACATCACAGCCGCCTGGGTTGTGTCTAATGCAACATGACCCCACATGGAGAGAGAAAGAGAAAGAGAGTGAGAAACTGAATTGGCACTTGGCACCAGGATTATCTGTGGAAATTGGTGTTTCAGTGACTGATTAGACAGTGCAAACACTGGCAGCAAATTCCTTGGTCACATGAAACCAAAATAAATTAGTTTGGATCAGATGGAGTCCAGCATGTTTGGTGTGGACCTTGCCAGGACTACCACAATGACTGCACAGTGCTGACCGTGAAACATGGTGGTAGTGTGCTGATATGGGGCTGCATGCATGCAAAAGGTGTAGATGACATTTATAGAATGCTACTATGAATACCCAAATACAGAAAGATGACTCTCCGTCTCAACAAGTCTAAAGAAGAAAGAAGTGAAAACTATGACCTGAGCAGGTATGTCCCCTGAGTTGAATCCGATAGAATTTTAAGAAAAACAAACACCTGTCCAACAAAGAGCAGCTGAAAGAATCATCTGTAAAGAGAGCTGCCATTAAAACACATGACTGTTGTTGCAGTTGGTTCTCCAATACAGACCTTTCACTCATTTTAAGACAGTTAACTTTTGATCTTCCAGTATATGAACTGTGATTAAATATTATTACTTTGATTAATGCAATTAAGGCATCATAATATATTAGTTTAATCAGTCAGTTATGGATAAATGTAGGTATTTATAATCACTTAGATACCAAAGCCAGTCTGATGAAGGTGGACCTGGTAGGTACAGATAGCAAGAGTGGAGAAAAACTGTACATCAAGCTATACGTGAACTTAAGCAAGTAGAAGTTGACTTTATATTCTTTATATTCTCTGCATCACATCTTTCCTTGCCGTTTGGAATTTGACTTAAATTTAAAGAAAAACTGAAAAAAATGCAACAGTTTAGGTACTAATGTGGCCCTATCCTCTGACCTGCAGCAGAGATGAGGAGCAGGCTACAGAGGTCTGGTCAGCTCACTTCTGTCTTCTGTTTTTTTAATTTGCTAATTTGTAGTCTTCAGACCCAACTGATTGAACATTACAGGCTTTATACAATGTTTTCACACATGCAACAGTACTACCCAACACCTGAAACATATGCTAATGTGTAAACCACACACTTTTGATAGTGTAGGTTTAACAAACTAATCGTAATGTTTTGTTAAAGTACTGATAGAAAACAATCTTATTTAAGTTCTTTGCCATCATGTCAGAGCCCAGTTGAAAAGGAATTCCTCATTGAGGGCCCGAGAGAAACTTTTTACACTGGTTCCAGTGTTTCCCCTAACTTTTTCATTTAGGTGCACCCAAAATGCTTCTCCACACCTTTTGGCACTGCAATATACAGTTTAACTGTTACCCTTTTTGCCAGTGCCCATACACACATTATATAAATAATTGTAAACAGTGCCTTGGCTGCACTCTTTGCAATAAATGCAATGCATGGTAATATTTTAACATACACTCCCTGAGCACTTTGTTAGCTATACCTATACAATCCAGTGCAATCCTGTACAACAGCTCTGCCACATATTCTCCCTTTATCAAGCTTAAAATGGCCAGCTTTCGTTCATCTGTTTGATGTTGATTAAGCTATATCCTTATTGGTGAGGTCACAGTCAGTGGTGCTGTGTTATATTAAAAATGTGTTTCTAATATTTTTCTCCCTCGTGTTTGTAAATGGGGTGGACAAAACATTAGAAACGTCCCTACCTATAAAGTAGTTCATTTGACATGACATGACAGCTGTTGCTGTCAGAGAGGTATTCATCTCTCTGTATTTGTTTACCATTGAAGTTGTTGGTTGCAGCAGTGTGGAAATAAGATAAGATATCTTATTTCCACACTGCTGCGACCAACAACTTCAATGGTAAACAAATACAGAGAGATGAATACCTCTCTGACAGTGACAGCTCAAAACTGATCATTATTGTCTTTGTGGATGTAAAAATTATGGCTGAGCTGTTGCATTAGATTTCACAGGTGTCCCTAAAAAAAGTGGCCACTGAGTGTATATGAGCCACAGATATTGGACAAGCCATTCTTTACAAAAGGCAGATATTTTGGCCATTTCGTCTGATGTAGGCTCTGGTTCAGAGTCAGATAAGGTCAGATGTGTTTCCCAGAGAATGTACTTGTGATGGGTGGCACAGCATGAGACCAATGTGCATGCACAGACTCCGCAGTTTAGTGAGGGAGAGTGTAACCCTGGTTATTGACAGATATTGACAGATACATCTCACATGTAGTCTACGGTAGATGCTAGCTATGCAGTTACGCACAGAGAAGCCTCTAGTCCCCACTCGGCTACTGCAGCGCACACAGCTCAGACAGGCGTGTGGCCAAAATCAATTAGTTTGAAAAGAGGGAAATAAGGTATTAGATTTATTAAGTTGAAACCCAGTAATTTTTTATGCCTCAGCGAGTCGCCCAAACAGAGCCTACGTATGGGAAATACCAGGATTAGGCATCTGGGGACAGGGGCAAAAGGTGGAAGAACAGAATATTTGAAGGTTGTGATGTCCCACCAGAAGGAGTACAGGGTGCTGTTTCCCCACATACTGACATGGCTTTTTCCCCCGCCCACATTCTGTGAAGATTATCATAGTCAGGTGCTTGCTGAGGTTTACCTTCACAGCTTTGAATTTACTGGGCTTCTTCTTACAAAGGTGTCAGCCAAAAGCTGAAGCTGGGTGTGAAGATGTCTGCTTTAAAATGCTAATTGGCTCAAATTCTTTATATTACATATAAATATATAAATAATATATATATTAGATCAAAGGAGTGGGGACATGACTCCAGGTGAGTCTTGGTGCAGTCATGTGACAGTCATTCACCCAGCCCTGGCTCACACCAACATCTGTCAATGTATCTTTAAGTTTGTTACACTTTTGGTCTTGTTTTTGAAGTTAGGACAATCATTCGTTCCCCTTCTCCCCATTCTTACCCACCTGCCTCGGGCCTGTCTGTGTTGACCTCCAGGGGACTCCCTCCCTCCACCGAAGAGCTCTGGGTCTCCATGGAGAAGTCAGAGGGCTGGACATGTGAGAGCGGAACCTGGGCCTGGTCAAGTCCATCCTCCTCCCTCCTCGATGTCTCATCTTTGTCATCATTATCCGTCTCACTGGTCAGGGTGTTCTCACACTCAGACTCCTTCATGACTGGAAAAAATAGGATCACATAAACTTGAATAATCTGCAGAGGAAATTTGTACTGAGCAGATTAGTTGTCTTTGTCAAATCCAGCTAACTGACTTAATGCTTTACATAAGTAAGTAAGGAAAAATATTTGCCAATATTACCTCAAAATAGTAGCTCAAAATTATATAATATAGTAAATCACTAATATCATTATAATTGTTAATCATAATTTATGATTTAATATGTCATCATCTTAACTAATTGAGTAGTGGGAGTAAATGGATAAATTTCCCAAAATGATCAGCATCCCTGAATTTTAAGTACATTCATTCATTATCTATACCGCTGGGGGGCTGGAGCCAATCCCAGCTGACACTGGGCGAGAGGCAGGGAACACCCTGAACGGATCAGGGCCAAATTTTAAGTACATCATTTAGAAGATTTCATTTTATATAATAATAATAATAATTTAATTCAGAAATAAGTTGAAATGGACCAATTTAGTTACTGAACTACAAAAAAGACGTCATATGGTGACATAAAAGACACACACATAGAATGTACACTGGACACAATTATTGGCACCATTCAGATAAGTTTAAAAAATAAATAAAACACACACGCATAACGAAGGGCTGATTGTTTCCAGTTTCTTTGTCACAATGTCAAACATAAGAGAGCTGAGAGCATCAGACATGCTATACTGGAAAAACACATCAATTCCAAGAGCTTCAAGGGACTTGCCAAAGATCTACAAATCCCTCTTTCAGGAGTTCACAAAGAAGTTTCAATGTCAGAAAACTGTTCAGAAGCTTAGAGGATGTGGTGTTAAGAAGAAACTCAGTGAGAGAAGTTGGCGATGGTTAGTGTGTAGATTGTGGAAAATACACCAAACAAGACATCTAAAGAGTCACTTTTCTAGATAAGTCACAGCCTCTCTGAGATAATGTTGTATGGAGAGATAAAACCAAAGCAGAGGTCTCTGGGAATATCACTCAAAGCTTGATGCTGTGTGGCTGTTTCACGGCCTCTGGTTCTACCAACAACTGCAAACCTAAAAGAGCTTGAAAACAGAGCAACAGAAGAGTGGCAGAAACTACCAGCAGACACGTGCAAGAAGCTTCTACATACAATAGTGAAGGGTGCTAATAATTATGTCTTTGTTATTTTTATATCTGTATTTCATGATATTAAAGCATTTTGATCGTGACTATTGTTTGATAACTTTGGACATTTTTATTAAATATTGTTAAAAATTGGTTCTTTTGCATTAGGGCTGCACAATTAATCTTAAAGAATCACGATCTTGATTCATACATACATGTGATCCCATTTCCTGATGCATTCAGGTCACGTTGCGTTCACGTGTTGACTTACCGGTATTTACTTTACAACAATCCCAACCACATTCACACAGTGTGAAGTAAAGCACGCTATCAATTCAACATGAAAGCAACTCAAACATCTCTCTCATTTCTCATTATCATTCACGTCAGTTCATGTTACTATAGTATAGTAACACCACAGTGTCTGCACATGAAGGACAAGCAGGAAGGAGGCAGACAGAAACAGATTAGGAGTCCTAGGAGCGCGAGTGTGTGGAACTTCTTCGGGTTTAAACATGATGATGATGTACGAGGAGTCAGAATTTCCAAGCAATGCTTTGGCACTGTGCAGCACTGTGAGGTAAAACTACGATTCTCATCATGAAAGAATCAGGATCTCAATTCTCAAGGAGAAAAATTGTGATTCACACTTTAGCAAGAATAGTGCAGCCCTTGTTTGCATTTACTTCAGATGATATTCTGGATTATTAATTTAAGATTCAGGGGAGTTCTGGAGCTTAAAAATAATACTTCTGTAGTTATATCAATATTATGACATAGTACATTTTGAGAAAAATCAATCACAATCAATCAAATCTGTTAACAGGTGAAATTACTGACTGCTGTCACCACAAAGAAATCCTTGTCCTCGTTTCTGTTTTTGTTTGTTTTGTCATGGTGACAGCCATGTGCTACCACAATAAAATCACTACTGTCAGCAGTGTCTATCTTTAGCTAACCCAGTGAATTAAATACATGACCAGTCAAGTTACTATCCCACTCATGCATCTTGCTCAGTGATTTGCAAAGTTGCTCACAATGGTCAAATACTGGCATAGATGTTAAAGAGATATCAACCATAGTATAAACAGTCTGACAAACAGTCTCTCTGAGAGATGACAAATTGACATAGTCTGACATGGACCTGAACATTATGCCCAACTCCAACCAGTTGTCCTTTGAGATACTCAACCTGACCCTAACCTAATCTCTGCTACATCTAACCATAACCCTACCCCAAAAGTGGAGGGGGTGGCACCATGGGAAACACAATGCTTGCGGGAGGGAAACAGCGCCTAAAGGTGGAGCAGACTACAACAAAGACTGGGGGTGAAACCAGGTTTCTTGAGGGCGGCCACTGCAGACAGCTTGATGGATGTCACACTGGGAAAAGGGTCCCTACCATTCCTCTGGACTGTGTCCAATCTCACCTTCAACAGACTGATTTGTTCTACTTTCTCACTTAGATAGAGAGAGAAGAATGATGATTAACTCTTTCCATCCATTAGCTATACCATTCTATTCTTTGGGGGGTGCCAGGGAGCTGGAATCGATCCCAAATTACACTGGGTGAGAGGAGGTGTACACCTGGACAGGTCAGCAGTCAGTCAGACAGACACTAGCAACGGTTATCATTCACACCTACAGGCACATCAGTCTGCAGTTCCACTAACCTGCATGTCCTGACTGTGGGAGAAATCTACGCAGGTACGACAGAACTGAGGTGATAGTGCTAACTGCCACTAGGGTTGCAAAATTCTGGGAATTTTCAACGTTGGACACTTTCCATGGGAATTAACAGGAATATTTGGGAATTCCTCCATCACATGTACAGATCATTTCTAGAATCCTGCTCAGTACAGCCACACTACTGCATCTGAGTCCACAGACTACATCTGGTTAAGTCAGTTCATCATATCATATTACTGGGCTCAATATATTTGATTTGTGCTACTAAACTTTAACTAGCAAAAAATAAATCAAAATGTGTTTATACAGTAGCTACCTAATCAGTAAATCAGAAATGCTAAATGTAAGCTAGCTAACACCATTTCATTGACAATTTGAGTCTGTTTCTGCCTCTTTAAGTTTTTCCTTGCCACTGTTGCCTAGTGCTGCTCATGGTGGGAACTGTTGGATCTCTCTTTGTAAAAACTATAACATAAAGAGTACAGACCAGACCTGCTCTATATTTAAAGTGCCTTGAGGTAACTTCTGTTGTGATTTGGCGCTATATGAATAAAAACTGTCTTGAATTTAAGAGGCTAGCTATCATGCTAGAGTGCTGCTTCCCAAATAAGATGGTAGCTAGCTCAACTGTGATGCTGGTTCTTCAGCCGGTTTTCTGTTGGTTAGAGTTTGATTCATCAGCTGTTCATCTATTCATCTAGTCTGTGTCTATTCATTTATCCAGCATAAATCGTAAAATATTACAAGTTTTCAACTTGGAATATTTCCAAAATTCCCCATCTTAACAACCCTAACTACCACACCGCCACCCTGCCCCAATTATTTGGACTTAATCTACATTTTTACTTAATATTTATTTATTATTTATAATTACTATGAGTCACTATCTCATGACTTTGAGTCAGTCACATTCTGACACATCTCTCATAACTTTGACTTAACCAGAGCATTGTCATTCTTATCACTCCTGACCCTTCATCTGGCCTGCTGCTGTCACCGCTGGACCACGCAACATGTCCTCAGAAGTATAGGAACACCTGTGTGACTCACACCCCGTCACTGGGTCTGTGAGTTTACCTTTGAGGTCTGAGGAATACTCGATTGGTGCTATCCACTCGTAGTCATACATCCGTTTGCTGCCTGAGGGGAGCATACTGAAGATGTCATCTGTGGTGGACTCGGAGTCTCCGTGCCCAGACCCGGAGCCAGCCATCCCGCTCTCAGGCCACAGGCTGAGAGAGTGCGGGTCCTGCTCTTGGCGAGCCTCCCTCTCGCCGCTGCCTTGACCGCTCTGGTCTCCGTCCATTTCAGCACAACCTCTCGAGTTCTTGTCTTTCATCAGATAGTCACAAATAGCATCTATATTCTCCTTTTTCACACCAGGCATGACAGCTTTGGTTCTCCTGGGGTCGGCGTTGTTGTGCTTGGTTCCGGAGGTGAAATCAGGTTTCTTGTAGCCCGCCTCCGTAGATGGTTCCGTGGTTGTAACGCCGGGGAAAGATTCCCTGCCATCCCTCTGAACTGTATCCAGTCTCGCCTTTAACACTTCAATCTCTTCCGTTTTCTCGCGTAGCTCCATTTTCAGGACTCGTATCCTGATGCTGACCATTTTGCGGATCTCAGACAGCGCTGTCTCCAGCACCACGGTGATGTTTCTGCCTAGGTGCTCGGTGATGTCGCTGACCGAGCAGAGCAGCTCCTCGTCGGGCTCCAGCTCCAGGAAATCGCTGTCGGCTCGGCTTGCTGACCCGGGAGGCTCCATGAAGGCGCCGTGGAGTTCAGGAGAGAGGCTCGTGTCAGCGAAACTGTAGTTTCTTTTGCGACTCATAGATTCACTGAGCTTAGTTTGTGGAGTTTAGCTAGCTAAAAGCTACTCAGCGAGCTAATGTTTGGATGATGCTGACAGACAGTAGTTAGGTTTCTCAGAGTTAGCACGAGTAGTACCGGATATCACAGCAATCTATCTTCAAAATAAAAGCATCATTAGGTCAAATATTTGCCTGGATTTAGCTTCGTCAATAAGACCTTTACTTTGAAATCATTAAAGGAAGTGCTGTTTTTGATATTATTTTACTTGACATACACACACCACAGTTAGAGTAATGGCTGAATTCGGAAGATCGATATCCATAAGTAGCGCCCTCTAAAGTTTACAATAGGAGAGTGACCGTTTTATCAGTGTCATGGAAGCCTACTACTTTCTAATAAGGCACCCTTTATAAAGTTTAATAATTAGGTAGAATTATTTACTAATGTTTAATATTGATCAGTGTCTGTCCATTGATGCAGTAACTTCTGGGTTGTCAGGTTGTGATGAATCCCACTGGCAGATTTTACTTTTTGGATGTGACCTTAATCACAGCACACCTCTCCTCATCAAAAATCCAATGTAGTCATATCTCAGTGTTGTGATTATATGAAGAAGCTTTTATCACACAGTAAGATTTGGGCTTTTAATTTCTTTTAACTGATGAGGATTCTAAGATATGCAAATAAAGAAAAGCTTTCTTTTCAGATTTGTTTCCCATCACCACTGTGCAGCAACTTCTACAAATCTCACTGTCAGCTGCTCCATAACACCAACGCCCTGTACAAGTCGTCTCCACCTACTGAGAAGGCTGAGGTCCTTCGGACTGTGCAGGTCACTGCGAAGGACTTTCTATGACTCTGTGGTGGCCTCTGCCATCTTTTATGCAGTGGTCTGCTGGAGCAGTGGATGCTCAGAGAGGGACAGGAAGAGAACTGAATAAGCTGGTCAGAACCTGGGCGGCTCTGTCTCAGACTGCTCTCTGGACTCACTGAGGAATTGGGTGTTGGGAGGATGTTGTGGCTGGCGCCTATGGATAACCTCCCACACCCCTGCATGAGACTTGGTGACCTGGGCAGCTCATGGTAACAGACTGCTGTGTCCACAGTGCAAGAAGAGGCGCTACAGGTCATTCATTCCAACAGCCATCGGGCTGTACAACGCAAACTGACAACAATAAACCTGAAACCTGATTATCACCATTTTTCTGTGTACAAACTGCGCATATATCTTTATCCAAGTTTTTGCTCTTCTTCTTTAAGCTTCATAAATTTTATCCGCCTGTGCCTCTTTTATATTATATTATATTTTATCTTTTATACAATACCACTCTTGTTTGTTCTCACTGCTGTATGGTGGGATAAATAAAGGTCTATCTTATCTTATCTTATCTTGTCTGATTGGCAACCTGGTCTGAGGCAAAATGAATTCCTGTGTCTCAAGATGCTCAATACTCATTTATCTTATATGGGAGTCAAATATGCAGTTTTTCGTCAAAGCAGTAAACCACTCTTTGTAGCTTGGAGGTGAATTTTCCTCTCCAGTTCCTAAGGCATGACTTGTTTAACTATTCTGATGGTACTCATCAGCAGTTTAAACTGTGATTATGAACTTCCCCTATAATAACCTCCTATAGCAATCCACAAAGTGAAGAATTTGAATTTAAAGACACGCTTTGTGATTTTGTCACAGCACCCAGTACTGGAACAATTCCCCAAACTTAGTCCAACTTCAGTGTTGATGTTTTGAAACACAGCTATGATCAACATTTACAGAGAGCAGAGAAGAAGAAGAAGATGAGGAAAGACGAGCTAAAGGGACTGTCTGGGTGATCTCAAGTTGGTGGAACACAGTGACAAGCTTAAATAAAATTAAGTGAACTGACTAAATTACAAATGACACTAAAATGTTTGTTGTGTTTCCCATTATAACAAAAGAGTAGAAATGTTACATGAAGTTCTGTACAATAACCTGTTTTGACTTTCTTTCAGTTTCCTTTATAGATGATCATATCTGACTACTTTATTTACTCATTTACTACAAGGAGCACTATCATATTTTGGTTGATGTTCAATTAAAGTGTCTTTGGGGACAAATTCATTATTAATAAATATACATATCCACGATCAGCCACAACATTAAAACCACTTGCATGATATTGTGGGGTCCCCTCGTGCCACTAAAACATCTGACCCGTCAGAATGACGGAAACAGGACCTCTGAGGGTGTCCTGTAATTGTCTGGTGCTAGGATATTGGCATGGTCCTTTTGGTCTGTGGGTTGCAGGGTGGGGCCTCCAACATCTGGCTTAGTTCAGTCATCCTGGGTGGAATTTAAGAGTCAGGTCAGTGTGGGCTCTTTAGTGTTCCTTGACCATTCCTGAGCAGTTTTGGTGGTTGGAGCATTGTGTAATTGGGAGGCCCCTGACATTGGGGAGTGTGTGTTTGCCATGGGGAGTGTGCTTGGTCTTAACAATGTTAAGTGGTGGCATGTGTTAAGTAACATCCAGATGAATATCAGGCTGAGTTTCCCAGCAGAACTTTGTTGTAAAGATGATTGATGTTATTCACTTCACCTGTCAGTGGTTTTAATGTTGTGGCTGATCAGTGTATGTATGTATTACACACAAATCATCTAACTTTTTTCAGGCATTGTCTCTGTAGGTATTTTTTCAGGTTGCATACTGCCCCAATAACCTTCAACAATAAGTCAGAGCAGTCTGTATTGAGCCTGAGAGGTAAGGCCCAGGCCAAGAAGAGTCTGCAAACCACTCACTGCTGCTCATTCAGCCCACTGCTTTAAGTGCAGGGCTCAGATGACAGACTCAGATACATGACATTTTATCAACTCAGGATCACCACCTGTTGTGATCATTCATCTTAATTTTATATACTTGGTGGCAGAACAGTCAGAACAGTATTCAAATCCCCATATTCTAAATACTCACACAATGTTGAGACTGTCATCACAAGCACTGTAATAATAATAAAAAATTAATAGAGAAAAGTATTCGTATTATATGACACAGGTTTTCAGACACCTTGCAGATGTGTTGCCAATGTCTTTGTCTCAGGCATCTGAACATGATTCTCTCCTGTGATTGTCTATTGCCTGCTAACATTCTGGAGTCCTTCTCCAACTTTAGAGCAACTCTGAGTCGACGAAGGAACTGACTGAGGGAAAGGAAATGCTGAGTCTGTTCCTGGGATGTTCAAAACACAC